>JAPQRN010000006.1:4095752-4128301 GCA_037367275.1 Coranthus polyacanthus | reverse complement strand
CAACCAATCATCCGAAGTGTTTTTAATTTGTAGCAATTTTATTACGTTAACATCATTAGCTTAGCTTAGCTTCACCACCTTTAGCATAAGAGGCCAGTTCAACTGGACCATAGAGCATGTTTTAGACAATTATTTGACCCATATGAGACTGTTTTATGTTGTATCAAGTTACCTAACCTATAATTTGTCATATATATATATATATATATAAATATACATGTAATGTATGTATCAATGTGTGTTTTTTGTTGCTAACTTCCTCTAATGAGCTGAACTGAAGAAGTGTAATTTTAAAGACATAGTGACATCTAGTGAATTGTTTTCAGCATAACATACACCAGTTAGGTTGAGTTCAACTATTTCTAAACTAAGATACACCGACTCAAAATGTGTAGCAGTTAAAGGGTTATAACACAACACGTGTTGACAGAAGAGAGACACGAGACATGATCCCAGTGGAAGTGGACGGCGAGGAGCTCAGAGTTCAAATTCAACTGTTTTTATTGTCATTTGCTGGAAAATAATGCAAAACATCATTACCAGTGATGAGTTTCTGAGGCTTAGATCCAACTGAACATACATATTATTTCAATTTATTAAAATAAGCCTATATATAATAAAGTCTACCAGTAAAGCACTAGATGATATCAGTAAAATGCCACCCTCCTTTTTCATATGTTGAAGTGTAAAATAACACCGTGGATCAGTTTTCCTTCATTCCTCCCCAGGTTTTAGAGTCACCAGCCTCAGCTGTTGGTTGTGTTGAAACACACCGCCCTCTGCTGTCAGAGCAGTGTATGATGGGATACTAGCCTACCTCCTGTCTGGGGGATATGTTGTACAGTAGTTTTACATTAAATGTTATTTTGTCCATTTTTGAGTCATGAAGTCACATTATTCCTTCAGCTTCAACTGTATGTAGGTCCATTTTTGCAACAGATGGGGGAGAAATTAAAGGGGAAAAAAACTGATGGAAGAATGGATGTCCTTCCAGTCGAGTTCACAGACTGTACCTCTCTATAAATCCTCCAAGAAAACATCTGATAGTCATCTTTGTTGGTTTATTTCATACGTAAGTTTAGTGTTTAATATCTATCTTCTAATTTTGTATCATGCTTTTTTTCTCAGATTGATAACTACCTGCATCTCACCTCAGAAGCAGAATGACACACATTTTACACTTAAGGCTGCGTTGTCTTGTGTTGACTGTTTACATATTTGTTTTACTAAACTAAACTGACAAGTAGGGCAACGGGTGTCCCATCTTGCATTACTACACAGCAAAGCATGTTGATCCTCTGTCTCATGTCCCACAAACTCAGACATTTGGACCAGTTTTGACGGGAAAACATAAATGACTGCATGAAAAATGACTGTGCAAGAGAAGAAAGTCTGTGCGTCTGGCCATATGACGTCAATCACATCACATGAGACAAGTGTTTACAGAAGTGTGTAATAAAATCACAAATTGAATATGAAGCAGAGAACATGCATTCAAGCGCCAGTGGTTTCAGAGACGGTTTTGGAGACGGTTTCAGAGACGGTTTCAGAGACGGTGTTTGTCTATGTGTTTATTAAGCGTTCCGAACAAGCTGTTAACACTGCAGCCTGTAGGGGGCAGTAGCAGCTTTACGCCTGGTGATGCCCTCCTCCTGTATTGACTGTTTAATCCTTATCTGCGTTTGAGGTCAGTGAATCTCCGGGCTTTTTGGAGAGCGAGGTATCCGCCAAAACCAACACGATCAGTCATGTCTGTGTTATCACCCCTGAAGTTACATACACGACAGCTGAGTAAAACCTCATAACGTAGGCTACGCTCTCTCATCTTCCTGCAGCTTCTGTCTGACCAACGCCCTCTTTGCTGTTTGTTTTCCATATTTTCTTCTTCTGCCTGCAGGCACATGCTTTGTTTGGGGCTTTCAGTTCAGGGTCGGAGCGATAAGGGAGTGTTGGAGGGTGGAGTGAGATCTGTGGCTAAAAAAAAAAAAAATGACTGTGGGAGCTCTGCAGTCGATCTTAAAGGCCTTAAACAAACAAGTTTTTTTAAGTGACTACTATCTTTATATTTGCACTTTCCCTACGAACAAAAGCATGTGTTTGCATTTCATTCTAATAAATTGTAGTCTTGGTGCTTTTTCTGATCTGTGCTTTTGTGAACCAGGCTGAATGTCTTGAAAAATGGTGGTGTGTTAGCTTTCAGTACACAACAATGTAATGCCACTACTTTGCCTTTCATTTTTACTCATCCACCCATGATCCGCATTGCTGATCCTGTGCAGGGTCATGGTGGTGATTGTTTCAGGGCTGACGTAGGGCTGACAAGAAATTGTTTAGACACGAAATGGAAACAAAACAAATTATTACAAAGACAAAAAAGTAGACACACTAGAAGGGCACTCGGGAGAGTACGTGGCTCCACCAAGTCCCCGCAGTTATGTAATTAATTAAAATGTCCTACTTCCCAACGTTTACCCCTTTTTATGGATCTGCTCCAATATTGAAGGGGTTTGTCCTTGGCTGATGCTCTTCTTACAAAAACTCTGCAACACTGCACAAGTTTTTATCTAATCCTGCAAATACAGACAGACAAACATGAGCAATGTACTAAAACCTTTTTTAATGTAACATTTCCAAAAATCTAAGTGCTTCACAGAGGCCGCAAAATAAAATCACCAGGTTTTACAAAGAAAACAGAGACAATTTGGTGAATAAAACCCATTAAAAAGGAGATAAAAGACACATCAGAGTGATTAAAACTCAAGTAAAATCTGGAAAGGCCCTTTGATATAATTATGTTGTAAGAAAGGATTTAAGCTGCGGTGTTAAATTCCATAATTACCTACCTACCTCTACCCCCTTCTCTGGACTCTGGACTCTTCAAGATGCAGAAAATCTAGGCCATAACAGGAGGTTTTGGTCGTTCATAGGTGTTTTCAGACAGGTACGGGGTTAAATATGTGACTGACAGCTGTAATTACCCATCGCTGAGCAGATTTCGTCAGACTTTCATCAAAGTGGCTTCCACAGCAGCGTGAAACAGCATCAGGTCATCTATATTATATTATATGTGGTCTTTTGGTTTGGACAGAGGGGAGAGAGCTGCAGAAGGAAGGTGTGTTTTCAAATTACGACATTTTTTTCCCCCTGATTTCGGCTCCTGAAGTTTTAATTATATCGAGTAAAATAATGAATGAGGAAAAAAAACAAACCACTACAAAGACAGAAAAAGAAAAAAGAAGGACAGTTAGTCCTCCACCAAGGCTCCACGGTTATGTAAGTTAATAAAACACCCTATTTCACAATGTTTGTGCCGCCTCTTTTTACGGATCTGTTCCAATATTGAAGGGCTTGTCCTTGGCTGATGCCCTACTTTACAAACAAGTTTTTACATAACGCTGCAAAAACAGAGAGACAAACATGAGCAATGTGATAATAATTATAATCTTGTATAAAATTTCCAAAATCTAAGTTACAAAGTGCTTCACAGAGGCCACAAAATAAAATCATCAGGTTTCAAAAGGCGAACAGATACAGTTTGGTGAATAAAACGCATTAAAGAGCAATAAAAGACATGTCAAAGTACTTCAAATTAAAATCTGGAAAGGCTCTTGGATAAAATTTTGTTTCAAGAACAGACTTAAAGCTGCAGCGCTTGATAGTTTTTTGTCATCATTAGGCAAAAATCCCATCATTCCCTTTCAGCACATTGTGACTCAAGTGGTGTGACAGGAAACGAGAACCCAACCCCCTTCTGTGGACCCTGGTGTTTTCAGACAGGTAGGGCTTTAATACGTGGTTGATGACTGTAACTACTGATCAGATTCAGTCAGACGTCACTCCACTGCTCTACTCCGTGGATTCACTTTTCCACAGCGGCGTCAAACGGCGTTGGGTCATCTATCTTTGTATTTGGTCTTTTGATTCGGACCGAGAGGGGAGAGCTGCAGATGGAAGGTGTTTATTTCCCCCTGATTTCAGCTCCTGCATCGAGTAAGATACTGACTGGAAAACAAACCAAACAACACAAAGACAAAAAACTAAATAAACTACAGTAGAAAGGTACTTGTGAGAATACGTCTCCCCCAAGGCATCGCCAGGTTATGTAATCCATTTCACAGTGTTAGTGGCACTCCTTTTTATGGATAAATGTAAGCGGTTTGTCCTGAACTTATACCCTACCCTACCTGCACGGCTTTTCACAGAATCCTACAAACGTGGGAAGTACCAAAGTACAAATACTTTGGTACTTCCCACGTCTGCTCCAGTGTATGTAAATATTGCATTTTGGAGAGAACTGCATGAGCTTTTATTTCAGGAGCATCACACTGCATATTTGTTCAAATACATTTTGAGGTCACGTTCTACAAAACTTCAACACCCAAAAGGCTGGACTTGACTGCATCTAAAAGTAACAAAGAGAAAAATATTATACAATAGAATGAATTAGAAATATATACTGTTTGCTTGTTCAAGGAAGAGGAAGGGCCACGGCTCGGCTCTATAAGGATGTGTGTACCATGACCCCTGACATTTAAAACATAATATCTCAGGAATGGTTTGACAAAATGTCGCAAATTTGGCACAAACATTCACTTGGATGCAAGGAACGCAGTCACGTTGTCACTGTGCACAAAGGGGTAAATTTGGCATTTGGGTGTAACTTTGTATTGGATATCAGTTTTCCCAAACGTCATGGTTAATATCTCCATAATGTCATGGGCTAGAAGGCTGAAATGTGAACTGTGTGACCCTCTCAAGCTAAGGATTAAACAGTGTCAACATGTTTAATCAACATGAAGGAAGTCTGAATTGTGAAGTGTTAAATTCAACATTTGGGTGTAACTTTGTGTTGGACGTCAGGGTTCTCAAATGTCATGCTCAATATCTCCACAATACTATGAGCTAGAAGGCTTTAATATGAACACTGTGACCCGTGAGGATTAAAATGTCAAAGGCCACGTTCACTGCGACCTCACAAAACACATTTTTGGCCAGAGCTAGTAGTAATTGAGAGAGGTGCATGAACAGATTATGCCAGAATAGTGGACGCACCTGATTGACCTTAAAGTCTTTGTTTTTCTCTACAATCGAACAGATACAACCACATCCATCTGTCAGAATCTTTGACCCCTTTAGCTCAGATCTGAACTGACTTTCCAGCATTTTTGTCTCCGATATGCCACGAGTACAAGCCAAAGACTTACTTGGTTGAAAAGGTTGCTTTCACAAAAATGACCCTTCTAGCTCAGGGTTTCCAACATTTTTTCCCCAATACCTCACGTGTACAAACCAAAGACATGCTACCACCAAAAAACTTTGTGGAACCTTATCGCAGATTTGAGTTTTTGGTCCGTTTATCTTGGTTGAAAAGGCTGCATGTGGCAAATCTAGGGGCTGCTACTGCGTTTCTGCATCAAGCTTTCACAACAATAACTGGGCCACGTTGCAGAGCACCAGTATGCTCTGTCACATGACACCGACAGAAACGTGGAGCCGAGCTGCACGTTTGAAATAAAAGGCTTTGAAATCGCTGCTGCAACAAAATCCTGAAACTTTAGGCGTGGCCTGTTTGGCAAGTGGAGGGTTAATCTGAACCAACTCTGATGACTGTTCTCATTTGACCACGACTCTTCATAATTTAAAAACTGGCCTTATTCTGGGATGGTCAGTTTCCACCAGTGGGCATATCTGGTGGTTATAAAGTAGTCCATAAAGTGTTAGACAGGGAAGGAGTGTTGTTTGTAATCATCTGTGGTTTATCACTGGGAGCAGCCCTCGTCACATTTCATGCAGTGCTTATTGTCCAAAGTGCACATAGCAGAAACAGTGTGAATTATTGTGTAAAGTGTGTGTGACGACTGTGTGTATCTGTCATCATGTGTCTTTATGCAGACATGAGGCTCAGTAAAAGGGAGGAAGTGACTCATCGCTGTGTTATGGGCTCTCAAGGACACAAGGGTGGAGCGGGGAGAAAAAACATGATCCACATTCCTTAATAAGTTATCATTTTCCTCATGTTTTTTCTTCTTTCTTTTTTTTTAATCAAACTGTATCCTCTTCGTAGGGCAGGCTGCTAAAACTCCAATGTGGATCACAGGGCAGCTGAGGCTGGGCTTGTTGCAGGAATGCGATACGTGTCTGCCTGCCCACAGAATCCTTTTCAGCCTCGGAGAAAAAATGTTTTTCTCACATCTGCACAGCTTCACACACATCATAAAACACACACATAGCTGCCCGCTGGGTTGCAACAACAAAGGAAAAACTGTTTCAAACATGTGATATTCGAGACCGGTTAAAAAATGTGTGATCTGGAAAAAAAAAATCATAACCACTTATATTACTTTTCTTTGCAGAGTGTGAGGCAATGAGAGGAAATGCAGAGTTGTGTAAGTGTGTGTGTGTGTGTGTGTGTGTGTGTGTGTGTGTGTGTGTGTGTGTGTGTGTGTGTGTGTGTGTGTGTGTGTGTGTCTGTCTGGGCGGGGTCATGTCGAGTGGGTCGACCAGCTCTCCTCACACAAACAACACTATCAAAACTGTGCTGCTGGAATTATCGAGAACAAAATGCAGCCCAAACATGTCAGGATACGGCGTTAAACACAACAGAAGAGATAACATAAGTGATATAAACACGACTCAAACGCTGTTATCGCCTGAGAATATATAGACTGATTCCACTTCAGCTAATGAACCTATTTAATCCTCTGTGGTTTCTGAAAGAGAGGGCTCTGCCTGTGATGTACGGAAGCAACCATGGCTTTTTATTTATCATTATATAGAAAGAAAAACTAGCTTTTTTTGGCTTTTGTCCAAATACCGTGTAAAAAAAAAAGAAAAAAGACTGAGGACATTTCAGAAGCTGTAGTTTATACTTTTACCACAAAGTATAAAAGTCGTCAGTAGGTCTTGTGTGTAAATTGAACTGAACCTCATACCACATTAATGTGAAGACTATCAAACCGTTCTAACTTCAAATCAAATAAAAAACAGTAGACTGGAAATCATGAACATTACAGAACTTACTGTTCCCTTGTTTGTTGTTGTTTCCATCTTGTTACATTGTTTTCATTTTGTTGAATATCATCTCACATTGTACCCACGTTGTTCATTTTGATTCAACGTTATGAATTACAGTGGCAGTCAAAAGTCTGGAAGCACCTAGTCTTAACGTTTTTGAGACATGTTCCTATTGTTTATACGCAAAAAAAAAACTAGGTAATTTAACCATACAAGGATTTACTTTGACTTTCAAATAAATATTGAAGTATTTGTACAAAAACGTAATAAACAGTTAAACTTCATTTCCATCGAAAAATCCTCCCTTAGCAGCTGTAACACATTTCTCTACCTGGCATCCGGACAGTTAGTTTCTCCAAACATCCAGCTCCAATACTTTGCCTCTTGTAAAACCTGCCACAGCTCCTGTGCAATCCAGTCAGGTGACTGGCCAGGCCGTTCCATGATAGATAACACTCCAGCCGACTGTTTTCTCACTAAATAAATCGTTTACAGAGCTTGGACTGGTGTTTCAGGTTGAAGTATGGGATGGTAGCCATGACTTCTATACTGACCTGGATCAATGCTGAACCATCAAAGTGTTTTTCATTGATTTTCATGCATCAATCGTGGTCTATAGGATGTTTAACCTACAGGTAAATCCACCTAAAATCAGCGGGTTTCAGAAAATGCTCCCAACTGATCATCTCCGATTTGCTTCATACTTTCAGAAGATAATGTTATTAGTCCTTGTAAACCACCATACAAAATGTCAGCCTTAAGTCTTCTTCTTGGGCTCTGAAAATGAGGGTGTGGCTGTATACGAGTGGTTCAGAAAAAGCTCAGTAAGTCATTACTTTCGAACTATTCATGATCGATACATGACATTGAAAGGAGTTGTTCTAAGCTACTAATGTCTTGAACTTTTATAGAAGAAGATCCACAGTCTCATATTTGCCAAATTACAGTTTGCTGAAAACTGTAAAAAAAAATGTCAGTGTATCTCCACATTGAAACACATCAGATCTTTCAAATTTTGGTCTTTATTCCTCATGTTGTGGTGACTAAATATTTTTCTAAAAGAAATAAAATATTCTGATTTAATTTTATTGATTTAATATTCCGATGTGACACAAAAGGCCCCTAAATTACCTCTTTTTCCTCGAAAAACCCCTCTTTTACCCCAAGGATTTCTTTTTACTCAAGCTGTTATCGTGTTGCCTTTTAGGAGAAAACTCTAACATCAGACAGCGTAACAGTGGGGAAACAGCAGTTATAAATACCCACAGAAACATAAAACCCAAGGTTATCAGTCTGTGGAAAAGTTTATACGGCCGTCAAGGTTCCTGGTCGAGTGGAAATGTACCAGCGCTCACAGAGCTCTGTGCACGTGACCTGTGATCAGGTTTATTATTGACCTGGCAGTTAATACGTCAAAGTTAATCATTAGGTCTGAGGAGGCACACGGAGGCAGGAGAGAGATGGTCCTGAGCTTAATACAGCTGAAATGTCTCCACCGTGGATCGCAAATGGACTTTTTTAATGGACGTTTACCTCTCGTTTCGCTGTTTAAGTTCTTACATCGTGTTTTGTCTTGTTTCGTCTTTTACGTCTGTCTTGTACATTGCGTTGTGTGTGATAAGCACCAGTGCATATGGATCTTTTCTATGTGTTATCGTTCCATTTCGGTTGAAATCAGTTTTGATGACGTTGTGAAGGCACCAGTGATGCAAAATAAAAATAATGAATAATTCCTCTAACCCACAATAAAAGTAAAGCCTGCTTTGAAAAGGCAAAAGAGTAGAAAGTACAGATATTGTGTTAAAATGTACATACCTAGTTACTTTCCACCTCTGGGAAGTAAGTAGTGTGTGTAGGAGTTTTTCTAATTGTCAACATTTTTTTGCAAACTATTGACTCCAATTGGCTTTTGTTGAAGTCAGAAGCCTGGGGATCCACACGTCTTATTTTACACCGAACGCCTGAATGTTGATTTTCAGTACAGACACTGACTGTGATTCACAAAAACACAATCTGTTCACTATTGCAGATTTGCAGGTAAACCCAACGCCGCTGCTTCCACTCAACCTGTGACTACAGCTGCTCATCTTTGACCTGATGAAGACGGAGATCCTGATCCTGTTGAGGAGCAGTTTATACATGTTCTTCAGTTTCTCTGCTCTCTACTCTTGAGTGATGCAGTCCTACATGAGCACACTGGGTTTCGCACTGAATTCTCTGTGGTGTGATGTGGTCGGTGACACCGTGGACCCTTCCATCATGAGCAGCACCAGTCAGAGCCAAGTTCATACTTGAATGAAAACCCTGGAATTGTTTGCTCACGTCAGGCCACTGTCAAATAAACGCCATCAATCCAAATCTACACAGCTGTGGCAATTTTCTCTATTTGCTTTTTTTGGGTTGGAGGAACAGTGTTTCTGATGTGACGTCAACATCTTTGTGTCATGTCAAAATATACTTACAAATTACTGTCATACATTCTATTTTTGAGGACTTCGTGTAAAAATTCGGTTCTGTTCATGAAGTCTATAAGTCTGCGTCAACTACAGGGAGTGTAGACGTGTAGATGACGACAGCAGGATGCAGGTATGACATAAAAAGTTTAGTTCTCTTCCAAAATTGCAGTGTGATTTTTATTCATTTAC
The DNA here is from genome assembly GCA_037367275.1 of Coranthus polyacanthus. NCBI lineage: Eukaryota > Metazoa > Chordata > Actinopteri > Kurtiformes > Apogonidae > Coranthus > Coranthus polyacanthus. The sequence goes on along the minus strand of JAPQRN010000006.1, from coordinate 4,118,642 downwards.
AGGATCTCTACCCAACAAAGTGGTGGTCATGGGCTTCCACACAAAAGGAGCTGCTGTGATGCAAGAAAAAAAAGTCAGACTCCATGTACAAACAATAATTATTTTTCTCAAAAAGCCTTTATTTAAACTAAAAACCACCAAAAAAAACATTACAAGAAAATTGCAGGAACTTTATACATTCAAGAGAGAGAGAGATATTTACTGCTTCATACTGCATCTAACTGAGGCAGGACTGTGTTTTATAATACACGTGATGGAATGCAATCCTACTCCAGGTTTTGTAAGGAAAAATAAGAACTGCAGCCTGTTGACTGTACGAGCCGTCTCTGTAAATCAGCAGAAGCTAAACCAGACCAGTTTACACACAAGAAAACCTTTGGCATCAGCACGGACTGTCACAGAAGTTATTGCCAAGAGTGATTGACAGCTGCTCTGCGCCCGCCTTCTTACTCAAACACAAAACACTTTCCCTTCTGCGTGTCAGACATACAAACTGAAAAATTAAAAACGAACAACTATGAAGCGCGGTGGGTTTCAATGCAGAAGTCATGAAGATGGCAGCCGATTGGTCTTGGTAACAGAAGATTACTTTATCAGTTGTCTCATGTAAATATCAATATACAGAACAGCAGCATGGACGCCGCCGCACACGTCTAACCTGTAATCCACCTCTCACTGTGGGCTTTAGCAGTTTCTTTGTCGACACTTTTCACATTTAAAAGGTGAACAAAATACAAAAATACAAAAACAAAATTCAACACAAGCAATGGTTATACAAGATAAAGTAAACCAAAATTAAACTGATATGTTTATAGACAAGATACAGTTTTGTATATACATACATACATGTCACATGGAATTTTGTTTACAGGTTTGTACAACAAGAATGTCTCTGTTTAAGTGGCAGAGGTGCTTCGATTTAGTGTGAAATCGTCAAAACAACACTGGTCTGAAGGCTTTCGAGGACAGTCACACTCACACTAATCTGATCAAGCGTTCTGAAGTCAGTTCTGTCGCCACTCTGAGACTTTTCTAGGTGGACTACACTTCTTCGTGCCAGAGTTTGAAGCTGCTTGTGGGTTTAAAGTGATATTTTAAGTGACATCGATGAAAATCTGATGAAGAGTGAATGTTAAGGAGGAACTGTAGTAAAATAACTTAGAGGATTCCCCGTGTTCACATTCAACTGGTGGGAGCAAGTCTGAAATGTTGACCGACAAAACCGGAATGACCAGAGGTGAGGACTTGAAATAATCTCAAAGTGAGTGGACTTTAACCTAAATTAATCTGAAGAACAGATGATCACATTCAGATGGAGAGAGTAAGCTGCAGCGAATATCCACGGAAAAACCAGAACTGAAGACTTCTATGGCTTAAGCACATGTTACAAGAGGTAGCATTACACAAAGTCAAATGTTGCAAATAATAAAATCAGTGAGCGCTGACACAGTGTGGCTCTTCGTGTTCCAATTTTGAAATCTTAAATGTTGATTTCCTAATTAACCAAAAAGGTATTAAAGGCTAAAGTTAGCACAATACCGCTGATGCTGTGACATGTTAGACAAAGTTTCTGTAACTTACGTCAGTTGGGGAGAAAAAGGTATTTGTCAGTGTTTTATTACAAACATAAAAGTGTTTGAAATTCCACTGAAGAAAAGTTAGAAAATGCTTGTGTATGGGGTTAATTTTAGTTCTGAGAAAGTAAGTTGGAATCGGTTTGTTTTAAAAATCAGTGCATCTCTACTTGTTGGTCTTGTCTGGGGATTAATAGCCAAGATATTTACATGTGACTCGCAAAACACGGACTTTGTCCCATTTCTGGTCATCATGTTATGAAAGTAAAGTCATACAGTTATTTCAATTAAGGGCGCGGCTGTAGTCCAACTGTTTATATAACTGCCCAGTAAAGAAGCCAAATAACTTAAACCAGTCAGATCTGTTCTGATATAATGTAATCAAAAACCGCTGAAAGATCTGGCAAATCAAGATGTCTGGTTTCAGTAGTTAGGTTATATAAATCCTGCCAGATTAAATACTGTTTGTGAGACATCATCAAAATTTGATAGAGCAATAACTGCTGGATTTTTTTCCTTTTATGCGACGATCAAAAGGAAAAAGATGCTATAAATGAGCCCACGTCCATTAAAGCCCTCCATCCCGTGCATCTCTTCCCTTTAGCTCAGCCAAACCTGACATTAAGAACAAGCACCACTGCAAAGCTTTTCTATAAGTGCAACAGCCGTTTCAAGTCAGAGGAAACGATGCGGTAAAGTGTTAAGTGAACGAGCTGGAGCAGGAGGTGAACACTGATATGATGAAGGGAACACAGAAGGCCCCAGAGAATAGTTGACCTTTACAGGTTTTGGATTGTGTGCTTACACAGAAGCAAGTACAAAAAAATAAATATGTACAAAACAAGAGAAGCTCCTGATGTGCAGATGTGGTGTTGGTTTGAGAACGAGGATGTGGATCTGGGGCTTCGGCAAATCTAACCTCTTCTAGTCTTTTTCTGATTGTTTTCTTCAAGAAAAGCTCGGAAAACGGTTTATTTTTCAGCAGTATGGGATCGAGTGGCGGTCCAGTTCGCTGCTGAGGGGCCGTTGGAACGGGGGTCAGCAGAGGATTAGATTACCTTGTAGGTCAGATAGTCACGGAGTGGCGTGGGAATGGCCAGGGCCTCCACCTGTTGGGTGTTCATCACCCGGCGGAGAGCCATCCTGCACATGTGCTGCAGACTGGTGACGCTACGAGGACACTCCCAGAAGTGAACGCTGCTGTCTCGAGTTCTGAAGAAACATAGAAATAAGCAATGACAATCAGGCCATTCAAACACAAACAGAGAGACTATTTCTGAGTTATCGATTAGACCACAACCGAAATCCACACAGACCGTAATAGATGTATGAAAACTAACACAATATTACTCGCAATAACTTTTTTTCCCCCCACCAAATTATGCAGCCCCACCCTTTAGCAAGACAAAATTACTTTCTATAAGTCATGCCTCCAAGATTAAATAATTATATTTAACATGCTGCCTCCAGCCTCACTGTGGCGGCAGGATGAAGTAAAAGCCAGTCGACAAGTTTCCTCATGTTTGGCAAAAGGCCATGGGTGATTGACATCATGTTATGTAACATAATGGGATCTGCCTGCTCAGGTGTGTGTGTGTGTGTGTGTGTGTGTGTGTGTGTGTGTGTGTGTGTGTGTGTGTGTGTCTTACCCAGCAGCAAGGACACCTCCTTCAGGGGAGAAGGCACAGCAGAGGCCGTTAGACAGAGGGGCGATGGCCTGAGGAGCCCTTTCCTCGATGCTCCAGAAACGAACCAGCCTGAACCAGAACAAACAAAAAAAACAAAGTCAAAACTCACTGTGTACAGCATGGAGTTCATACATTTAGGGTTAAACCTGTAAAACAGAAACGCAGCTTTAGAACAGCTAGTTCTAGAAAATACCAATTGGCTTTTTCACTTTTGGTACAATTTAACAGCCTAAGATTCCCGGTGATTGCAACACATAGAAAAAGCGTTTGGACTGTGGAACACGCTGCTGATTTATGACATATGGGAAAGAACAGTGTTGAAAATCAAAGAGGTGGTCTGGGCATGTGGTTACAGACACTGGTGAGACATAAGCTGTGGTTGCATAACCATTTCTTCAACATAATTAAAATCATTCTGATGAGGAATTATAAGTATGAAGTTAATTTGAGGAGCTGGTGTCAAGAGATGCATTCAAAGTGATTTTAAATGACTTGGAGGGAGGCACATATGACTACCGGTGTTTTTAAAGCAGATTCATTCATGTGGATATTGACTTCAATGTTTGATATTTTTGAAAGCGCGTTGACTGTGCTGTGGCTCGTCTTGGCCAAGACAGTCAATGAGATTTTTAACTTCAATGACTAATGGTTAAATAAATATATATCAGAAAATGCAACAAATTTTCTAGTGTTTTTTTGATTTGGGTGATGCTGATTCTTTGAGCCTTTCGACCATCGAGGCGTTACATCAATATTTTAAAAGGTAGTAACAGGTATGTTGTATCAGTCGTTTTTGTTTTTCTACCTCTGTGTTTCCATCCGGAGACTCACCGATTTTTTCCAACTGGAGAGAAATGATCAAATAAAACCTTTATGTGGTAATTAGCCACTAATATTGACCTATGTGACCAAGATGGTGGTTACATGAGGCATTTTTCTTCCATCTGGGCTATAATTACAATTATTAGTGAAATATTAGGCTCCATATAAACACAGCTACTGAAATACGAGCCACAAAGGCATGTTACAGGAATCCATTACAATCCGTTACAAATCCATTAATATGAGTTCATCAGAAGCTGCTGTGTGAGTTATAACAGTGGAATTATTTGCTCCTCCTTGTTGAGCCATTATCAGCAGAAGCAGTTTGTGTTCTACAGTAATTCACAGGGAACGTCCGCTGTGTACTGCAGGGTGGTTTCAAGTTCAGGACAAAGTTATAAATATTTGATCTTTACTTATTTTTAAAATTCCGCAGTACTTCCTATAAACATGTTATGAAGAAGACCTGAATGAGAACCTTAACAGGACCACACTACCCCCCCCCTCTAAGCCACCATTTTGTGGAGCTGCTTCTCTTCTACATATTTTCCACTAACATTTCAGTGCCGGGCCAGCCAGCAGTCAGAGTGATTAATAGGCGCCTTGTGACAGTCATGTGACCCATTCAAACAGACCCACATACAGTAGCTCTCAGCTCTGAGCCTCATTAAGACCCATGACTCTGTGAGAAGTTTGAAAAACAAACTGCAGCAAACAGTGAGACTTTTCTGCTGTGGGCTGCTGTTTACATATCAGCCTGTGTGCACCAGTCGACACACGCAGCTGACAGTTTGTCAAGTCTGAAATCATTGCTCGTCCGTGACCTGAACACGCTGAAATTAAAGTGTTGCAAACAAGCCTTTGTTTTATCTGCTGCTGAGATGTGTTTGCTGATATGTTCGGCTTCCTACAAGCCTCAAGAGACATGGTCTCTGAAAACCGAAAACCCTGGGTTCTCGCTGATAATGTGTTGAGCACAGTAAAACTGAAGGTCAGCATTATTATATACCGGATGGAAAATGTGCTGACAAAACCTCTCAGAGTCACAGGATATCATGATCCCCCCCACAGGAATTAGGAATTAGTCACAGAAGCAGTGAATTAGTTGTATGAAAATCTTCATCTTAAAAACTTACAAAATCAGTTCAGGAATATTACTGTAGCCTTTAGGGGCTGCATGACATCAGATTTCAAGTCGACAGTTACATGAATTAAGTCGAGTTCTCTGAATACTTTTAACAGTATTTTACATACAGGAGGAAACATGATGCTGCTTTACATAATCCTTGACCTGAGGCAGTATGGGATAGGCCTGGTCTTTTTTTAGTTTCTCTCTTGCCAATACCTTGTATTACCTTGTCTGTTAAATAAAGGATAGATAGATAAATAAAACCACAGGAGAAGGGAATCCTTCACAACTAACGACCATCATCACAAAACTTGCAACAAGTTGCAAATCAAGACCAACAACATATGCAACAACTACACGTCTACTTTTACACTTTTAAACTCTGATCTGTTCATCTTATTGTTTTATGGTATTTTTAAGTCTTGCGAAACTCTTTCTGTGCTGTTTTAATCTTGCTCTGTTGAGCACTTTGGGCTGCATTTAGTATGAAAGGTGTGATATAAATAAAGTTAAGCTGAGTAGTCTGTAGGCCCTGTCAGCTTCCTGCCATGACCCAACACACCCCTAACCTGGTTTCTTCTCTGAGGCGTCCATTTTGTTAGTGTCATAATCACGTGATCAGAGATCAGTTGACATGAAGCTTAAGGGAGAGCGGTAAAGTCGACTAGCCTGTGCAACCCATAGCAGCTGTAATGTCATATCTTACCTGTCGTCAGTGACGCTGGCGATGTGGCGGCCGTCAGGGCAGAAGCTCACAGAGCGAACCCAGCGGTCATTTGCACCTCCAGCAAAAATAGGTGAAGGAGGAGGGAAGAGGTGGCTGAGAAAAGAGAACAATAACAGTTTAGAAACCAGTTTCTCAGGAGACACAGCAGTCATTTTGTATTCAAAAACTTGCTATGTTTTGTGTGGGTTAACCCTAACCCCACCAACTGATGATTAGTAGAAGAACGTGAAACATATGGCAGGAATGTTGCAAACAAAACAGGGAGTTGAAACTTCATGCACTACCTTTCAGCTATGTTTGAGTTACACACATAGTTGTAGTTAATCCTTGGCTAGTCAAACAATGATTAAATTCAAAACCAAGCCAGTCATTTTGACAACCAACTATGGCTGGGGATAAAGCTGAAAAATTTATGAAAATAAAAAGGTTTCATGTCAGTTGATAGCTATAATTTATCATTTTTAGTTACATTTTTTTGATAAAAGACCAAGATTGACTTTAACCATCTTACTTTGAATTTCACCACTTTATTTATCAAGACACGGGTAAACAAAAGTGGAATCAGTAATGGGTAACTGTACCACACTTGTGTCACATTTATTCAATCTGACATTTTCCACTCACACAGAACTGTGAACGTAGCACGGTATGTTCAGGATGGGTCAGTTTGCAGTGATCACATAACCTGATAACATGGCACTCAGTTTTTTTGGGACGGTGTTACAGTTGGTTTGTGGCCGATACTGTGTCACTGGCTTATGGCACTTATAAAAAAGTAAGTCATTTCAATGTCATGTACCACAGCTTTTTATTTACTAAGTCTATCGGCTGTTTTACAATGAGGATCACTTGCTGCAGCTGTGTTTTGGGGTTTGTTACAGCATTAATGTATTTGTTGAATCAAGTTGCGTATTCGTTATGTGTTTTCACAGTGGTCTGCTTTTAAGTGAAACTATCAGCATGTTATTGATCAGTCTCCTTATTGCTACTGATGAAGTGTTTATCGTCGGTACATATCACTTACAAAGATAATTTTCTGTTCTGGCGATAAAATGTGTGTCTCACCCCAGCTCCAGAAGGATGGTAGCCTTGTGGTGGTCCCATACGATGACACGGGTGTCATAAGAGGCGGTGGCCAACAGGGCCCCATCTGGTGAAAACTCACAAGACACCACATCATTGTGGTGCCCCTCCAGCTTCCGGATCAGCGTGTATTTATCCATGTTCCAAAGGAACACCTGCAATGTGAAGAGAGGCCGGTTATAGCCCATGGAATGATTTGGACAGAGTACACATGTTCTATCTGACAATTATTGTTACTAATATGCACAGAGAGCATTTAGAAATTAAATTAAGCAAAAGGAATTACACAAATTAAACAGAGTTATGCTCACATTATGCTCAGTGTCATTCTAAAGCTTTGTAACCTTAAACCAGGCCAAACAAAACGGAAGCACATGCTACACAAGCAGCAAGGCTATATGTCAAAATGCAACACTTCACCTATACTGATAAAATTACATGTTTTGTTACTGACTACAACATTAGAACTAACATTCCAAGTGATCTAATAATATTAAACTACAATATATCTATACAGATTTTAATACATTAACAGTATATTACATGAATACTTCTATTATTTTAATAAAAAGTCTACACAAAAAAAGAGAAAATAAAACAAGTAGTAACTTAAGGTAACATAATGTTACTCCACTGGTTTCCCCTTTCAGAGTTTTAGTTCACTGTTTACAATAGGCTCGCACCTCCGGCAGAAGCCTACGAAGAGAGACAGATACTGCAAGAGAAAAGAATATTTTATGGCCAAAGGGTTGATACCTCTGGCAAAGTACACATATGCATACACACACACACACGTACATACTGTACACACACACACACAGACTGGTAGAAAATTATCATCTGTTAACTTTTTATTATTATTATATTTAAACCAGCCATGGTATTAAATTTTTCAGAAAACTATTGTGAAATTTGTGCTCCTCACTTTTACGTTGTTGGTCTGTTACAATGTCTTTATACAATGTACTTGTGAACAAACACATAATGAGTGACATGTCATAAGTCACGCTGAGCTAGTTTAGTTAATATGTTTCTTCCTCTTTTCAGGTTCCTCATTTCTTTGTTGTTTCTTTCCCCGCTTTCTGTTAACATTATTATTCTTGTCATTGCTACTTTATTTTTTGCTTTTTGTAGCACAACTGTGCTGATGGAGAAATGTGGCTGAAACAAACAACATAATTTATTGCTGTTCCACTATCGCTGCCAAGAGCAAAAAAAGCTGGAAATACACAGAGGAACTACAAATGGAAAAGTTTCGAAATTATATTGGCCAATTTGTGGACAGTTTTTAAATAGATTTACTTTTACATAATCTTTTGAGGCAAAAGGCTGCCATTTATACAGTACTGGTACGAAGGTACAAAGAACCTTTTCATACTTATGATTAATATTAACATAATTAGAAAGTTGCACATTAGCTGCATCATGGAAAGGTTTGGTGCAACATCTAGCAGTGGCAGCTATTAACTAAAACAGACTGTGATGGGGGGCTGTTAAACTGTTATGGCTGGCTGATTTGTTTTTTGTTTTTTTTAAATGTTACATGGGATGCTACAAACATTCAAATTGACAGTAACAGAAATCCTAACCATTTAACAAAAGAAAAGTTAGCGTGTGCAGACAGTGGACGGTGCTATTAAAAGATAAGGGTGGGGGTTGGGGGACATGGGTGGTACTGAACTACCAGTTTAATGATAGTTTTAAACTGAAAAAATCATTGAAATAAATAGAGGAACTGCGACAGCAGAGGTAGACAGACACGGAGCAGCACCTACGTACAGATTGACCTTGCGGGTCAGGTGCCAGGCTGCCCCTGGCCAGGCCTTTGGGCATTGGGCACTGTGCGTCCCCGGTTTACACCGGCTGCTCAAAATGTCAGCGCGGCGCTCCCTTCAAAACCAATCACACACTGAGCTCTGCCACCACCTGTGACAGGGAGAGCAAGACACACACTGTAGGGACACACATAGCCTAACAATGCTACCACCATGTCTACCATTACCACCATGAGCTACAGTAGCAACATTTGTAGATAAGGTGAACTTGTGGTCTGTCTATGGAATCAATATTCATAAACGGATTTGCCTTAAGGACAGCAGAAAATGTTATTGTAAAATGTAATAAGGGTCTGTTTTACATGGGGAACTGAAAAAGAAGTTTCAAAGATTCAAAGTTTGAATTTGGTGTCCTCCTTTAACATAAATACATGTGGGGTCATCAGAATTAAGTGTTCAAACAAGCTTATATCAACTACAAACAAAACTGTTGTCTGTTTGCATGCAAACATCAGAACACAAAAAGCCTTTTTTAACCACTGCAAACAAAACCAAACGAAGTCTAGATGCAGGTAGCTCAACTTGTCATGACACCGAGCACAGTTTCATCTTAGGTGAAAATAGGAGGGCGGGGCAGATTGGTTTCATTTGTACATTCATTGAGCATAACTGGTCACAAGCAATAGCACACAGATTAGCTAGCAAACCCAAAAGTAAGGAAAGAGGAACTTGTGTACTTACTGCTTTGCCGGCGCCAACTGAACACAGAATGGAGGAGTCAGGGGAGAAGGCGCTACAGTATACCCAGTTCTGATGCCCCCGCAATACTTTGACCATGTTACCTGGAACACACAAAACAGCAGCTAAGATCTCTCGTAAGGCCCTACGACAACTTTAAGATAGATTTTTAATGAATGTAAACATTCATTACAATCATAACATGTCTGTGACATAGAATATAAAACTTATTTTTAAGACGTTGCATTTAAGAGATTGTTCTGCACTTGTGATGTCTTTTTATTTTATAGCTTTCCTTTATTTGTATTTATTTTTGGACATTTTGTGTGTCAAAGCACATCGTAATTGTGTATTTTTTTATTTATTGTGTGTGTATTTTAAAAAAGGTATTGCATAAATAAACTTATTATTATTACTTTTTATTACTTATTACTTTTATTTTATTAATATCTTGTTCACAGAAAATGTATATAAATATAGCACATTTACACCTGCCTCATCTTCTACATTGTCCTAGTAACAATAACATAGCAGTTTGTTTTTGAACTCTGAGCTAACAACACTAAATAAAGTATAGGCAACATCTCACGCCACTGACTTTCAACTGCCATGTGAACCATTTACAGGAGCAATGTAGGTCATCCAGCCAGTGTTATGTACTGTATGGCTGCCTGGGCCTCACACTGAAAGAAACACCACATAACAAAGCAGGAACTTATTTTATCTGTAGCTAGCTGGATTTTGTCTTCATAAATCACAACATTAAAGTTAATAAATACCATAATGGCCCAGCCTACGTCCTGGTCTCAATTACGTTGTGGCGTTAAATCCTTTGGCTCTCACACTGGCAGTTCAGAGGTCTAGTGTGTCCCTTGTAATGACTCGCTAGTCTGAGAAACAAAGGGTTATTTCACTCGCGGCATGTTAAATATCCCCTCCTGGTTTCAGCTACTCGCGTTTATTTATTTGCAGATTAGTTTAGTTTCAAGGCCTGCTGCACAACCCAACCATGGAAGTGAAGCTAAAATAGGGAGAAACCAGAAGGGCCACACAGTCCTGTAGAAAAAGTGATACATTTTTTCTTTTTCTTTTGGAGCTGCCACTTTTTGTGGATCTGCTCCAGTGTGTAAATGGTATTTGTCCTTGGCCCATGCCCTAGCCTTTCATGGCATTCAGTTCAATAGTTTTTTTCATAATCCTGTCGATAAACAAAGACATGCGTGTAAACATAACCTCTTTGACAGAGTAAATAATAATAATGATAATAATCATAATGAAAAAGGTCTACATACCATCATCTTTGAGGTCCCACACACGGAGCGTCTTATCTCTGGATGCAGAGACCAACATGAGGCTGCCATCGGGGGCAAAGGTCAAGTCTCTGACTATATCAGTGTGGTCCATCAGATTCAGCAACAGCTTTCCTACAACAAGCCATCACATCAACAGGATTCATTTAAGAAATAGTGTACATATAATCCCTGTCAAGTTTGAGAATTTGTAGAAATGAAAGACGGAAAAATGATCAGTGATTTTTTTAAGATCAAAAAGTTTTAAAAATCGGATACCGGCTTCTTTGAAAATTTTTGGGTTTCTTTACGGACATGACAGTAAAACTAAATATCTCTGGGTGTGAACAAAACAAGACATTTGAGGACGTCTTCTTGGACTTTGGGAAAGTGATCAACATTTTGCACCAGCTGTTCACTGCAGCCCTAGTGATACAATGTGCACAGGAACAGCAGGAACAGAAGCTAAAGCTGGTTCTCTTTCATTATTGTCATTACTGACAAAACCCAGAATGCTCTGTGGATTCATTGAACATTGATAGCCTACACTCAACTCTGGTTTTGTTCCAAAAATAAGATTGAGTCACACTGTACAACAAGTTAGAGCAGGTTGGTATTTCCAATCTGCTAAACATTGGATTTAAAAGCCAAGAAAACTTTCGTTGTGTGATCCACACTTTATTTAAACTTTTTGTTGAACTTCCTATGGGCGTTCTGAGGAAGTAGGAATGTGAGGAATGTAGGGGATAAAATCAACAGAGTGCTTGATGTGAAAAAGAGCTCTGCACTTTTCTACATGTCCGCATACACAGACAGTCACTATAGTAACCAGCTGTAGATAGTCAGAAATTTATACTGAGCAATGCACATCCGCCATGTGTAAACAGAAGAGAGGAGCTCTTTAGTACCGTGTGTCCGTCTGACCAGAGCTTCTCTTCAAGTGGTCATACCTTAGTGACGTGCTCATTTAATAATGCACCGCTAAAGACTTGTAATAGACACCAAGACTCTACAGTGACACCTACTGTGCTGCATATATGTGTGCTATTTTACATTAAAAAAGCCACACCAAATAAGATAGAGGTGTTTTGCACATTTGAGACTAAAATGACCTAGGTTTATTACCATTAATGCAAACTAACAAAATAACAAGAACTAGGTGTGAAAAAACATTTTGGTAACAAACATGAATGAAAACATGGATTTACAAAAGTGACAAACTAACTGAAACTGTAGTATGAGTTTACAAAACTAACTTAAATTTATGTCATACAGAAACCTCTAGTGTCGACACAAAATCTATCATGCAGTTTTTTTTAATGATATCATGCTTTGTTGAGCTAAAGCTTTTAGGAAAATTCCTTCTACACTACCAGCATGTATGCTCACCAGTGTAAACGTCCCAGATCTTGATGCGACCGTTGTTGAGACCTGTTGCCAGTAGCAGCTGGTCCTGGCCAAACTTGAACCTGTGCCACTCAATGTTAACACAACGGCTTTGCTTCTCTGGGACAGATGAGCCGAAAGCCAAGCCCCAGACGATGTCACCGCAGTCAATGGTGTGTTCGCGGGGCTCGCCGGGCGCTGGGATTAGCTGGCCTCCATCACCGTTCTGAAGCGACAGCCGCCGGGGGCTCGAGGCATTGGTGCCTTCTACGCCATGGCCCGCTGAACTGGAGATAGAGAGAGATACCAGGGAAGGTGAGAAAGAGAGGAACACATATACATAATGCACTGCATCTGGGTTATTATAGTTAATGAAACCTAAGACTAAAACCCAAACTAGTTGCATTGTGAGTTCACTGAGATAAAAAGTTGACAGTAAAAAAAAGAAGGAAAAAAAAATTTAATAAAAACTACAATGAACAATGCAACATTAACTATGCAAGACATTTTGTTAAATGACTTAATATATTTTTAATGCAGAATATAGGACCTAATCAATGCCAGTAGATATTTAAGTGCAGCTGACTGAGTAGCTGATGACATGTTTTCTTGCAGTGGTAGGATTATTGTGTGAGGGGAAGTGAATTAATTTCTTCCATTGCTGAAAAATGCAGCTAGTTGGTCACTCTGCGGTTTGGGAACAAGAAGAACTTGTTCTACAGACAATTTCAAAGTGTGTCTGTGGGAGTCACAAGGCCCCATTGAGGGGAAAAAGAGCCTGTTACACAGAAAGGCAGCTGATAAGAAGCGCATGTCGTTGGCATTAAGGAGCACCTCTGTGTTTTCACTTGAAGCAGGGCAGGACTGCTGACAGTAAATACAATGCAACAAGGTTCTAACACCATGTTTATACAACAACACCACTTAATGTGTTCATATATGTGACTTATTAACAAGTAATTACATGACATCTATGGGTTTTATGGTGTTTTTAACTAAGAAATCAACCGTCTTATCTACTTATACAGCTACTTTGTTTGAATACTGCACAGTCATCACATTATTGCAAGGCAAGTTGCATCATGCTTCCAATCTGGTCTTTTGTTCAGTAAATTACTGGTTTAGATGATGCTAATGATTTGCTGCAGCTTTGTTTATTTTGTTATAAATAGTGTTTCAGCGTTCAAAAAGGCCTGCTACTTTCCTAAGACAACTTGGACTTGTAGTTTAACAGATGCTACTCACACAGGATGACACAGGGCATTAGTAAAGACTTTTTCAGCACAGAATGTATCTCTAAATTCATTATTTACGAATAAATAGCTGTAGTAGTAAGTGGTAATAAATACAGTAGGTCTAAGTTTACCGTTTTACTAAACTCACTTTATTGTGTAATCTTTTGTCATTTTATTTTTTATTATTGCTTAGATTATCTTTTATTTACATTTTGTTAATCATTTGCAGAGCACGTTTACCGATTGGTTGACTTATTATGATACTTACAAGTCCTTCAGGCATTTTGACCAGGGAATGAGCCTGACGATACGATGCCCCTGAGACCAAGCGAAGTAGGAACCATTGGGTGCAAAGGCTACTGTCCAAGCCTCGCGTCCAGACTTCTGGTCGAAGGGAGCAACAGGCACCAGCAGTTCACCGATGAACTTAGCCTTACCTGGAAAAAAACAACAACAACACTGTTACTTCAGCAGCTGTCATCAACATTATTACTTATTAACTGTCTTTATAACTTCTCTAGTTATTCAGTCCAGGCCACAGGAATTCCAATCACCCCATGGTAACCTCGCCTGAACACACAAACACACATAAAAGTGGGCTCACCACTGAAGCAGGAGTCTGATTGGCCGGCTGTTCAAACATAACTAGTTCTTCAGTAACAGTGGGAAAGAGCGACATTTAGGGCAGTTCTGTTCAAACAAAAACAATAATTCAGATGCATCTGATGTTTCTGTCTGCATTAAATCCATAATATATTCATACTCTTGACCTTAAATATACTGAACCCTACTTGACTCAAATCATTTATAGATCTGCATCAAAAAGTAAACTCTGGGTTTACAAACATTTAAATGTTCTAAATTGAGGAGATTTCAGAACAACTGCAATACAAAGACACCACAAAGATGTAGCATAAGAAAAAAATATAATTCAGTCAGTGTAATTTGCAGTACAGTAACAAAGATAACTGTCCACATATAGGACTGATTTTGTGTGACACATTTGTTGATTACTTTCACTATCAACAATCCCTGTTCAGTCGTTTTACTCTATAAAAAGGTGAAAAGTTTTTAAAACGCCCTTTATAGTCTTCTAAGGCCCAAAGTGGCGTCTTGTTTAACCAACAGTCCAAAACCTAATAAAAACGACTCCTTTTGAAGAATAAACAGGGCAGAAAATTGGCCAAATTGCTTTAAGTTTCATAAATACTTTTACTCCACTACATTTGTCCGACAGTTTCAGTCCCTTTTCAGATCACAGTGTTTCATCACCTTCCTGTCCAGTGAAAACCACGTATCTCCAAGTGTACCCATCTATAGAAATAATGTTTATCATTACTGTTGTGAAAGAAGAACTAGCTCGCATGCATATTGTGGAGTATTTTCAGTGCAGTTTTAGCACTCATATTGAGGTAAAAGACCTGAACACTGTTGTTAAAGTTAAATGTGTCGACATCATGATACACGATGCAGGATACAGCCACCTAGTTAACGTGTCTGTTCGCACGTCCGTCTGTGCCGAGTATGAATCACTGCGTGGGGGAGGGGAACCGAGGCTTGCGTGATTTTCTACCGTTAACGTTTGATAAAGCACGACTAATGACACAAAACCGACGTGACCGCCCATACATAGCATTAACATGTCGGCTAGCGTTATTTTTGGGTAGATTAAAGAGGGTAAAACACGTCAACTGATAGGGCGTTTCGTTTCTGGGCTAAAGTGGAAGGCTAGCTGAAAAGCTATGTTAAACCCCGAGGCGCCGGGCTACATTCATAAGACATTTTTTCTTAGCGTTACGTGAATACACATGTACACACCTCGTAGTGCAATAAAACCAAAATATAGGCTAAAGTAAGTCAACAACCTATTAAATGCAGTTCAGGTGGTTATCAGCTGAAATTGGGGCAACAATGCTCAGTGCCGTCCACAACTGTAGGCTATATTTTGATGGTATATTATTAGCTAAACATTAGCGTTAGTTTGCGTTCACTTCTGGCTGCCTAGAAACGATCTGTGCGTCCTGCGATCATTTCAGCGCCAACAAAATAAATACAGAACATTTACTTACCTATATCATTTTCGTTTACAGAGTCTGGGAAGCTTGCCATCTAAATAAGGGCAGAGACCTAAGAGAAAAACCCGAGCACGGACTGATGAAGTTATTAAACAACTGGTGCGGAATTAATGGCGGCTTTTCCTCTTCCGATGTCTAGAAGAGTCGGTTGTATCCCTCCGTTAAAATCGACGTCCCGGTGGAAAATGCAGTCGTCGTCGTCTTCAAATGTTTTTTTTTTCTTTGTTTCCTTGTCAGTCTAATTTATTGCACTCTTTTAAAATATCTAATTACGATGCTCAATCTCGGACAAGACCAGTTTCACGTGTAATTACAGTGTTAAATTCTGTCGATGTGAGTGCAATCTCCAGAATTACAATGGCAACTGATTCACTGGTTTGGCTATTTTTAAGCCACACTGCCATAAACGGTGGGAGGGGCTTCCCAACAAGTGTTAAACGTCAGCACAATTGTCATGGTGACCACTTAAACCCCTCCCCCTTGGCTGCTCCACTTTTTCCCTCAGCCCTAATTCTTCTTCTTCTTCTTCCAAATAACAAACAACAAAGTAGTGCGTTCCTACCACCTAGCGGTAAAGAGAGGAATCGCCCTCTACACCATATCCTGTAAGTCAGCGGTTCCCAAACGTGAGCACAAGACCATAAAGAATGATGTGATGTCTCCACGGGACCAAAAAGTACAAACAAATTCATTGTGAACAACCATAACATGTGGGTCATTCCCAATATACAAAGACTTTTCTGTCCCTATTCTTTATTTGCTCATATTTTCTCTCAAATGAGCCACATATTCATAACAAATGGCTTGAATTATATATTTAGGTCTTTTAAATACTTAAACTGAGATAATACACATTAAAAATACTTTTTACTGATGTACGCATTAGATTTTATCGTGTCTTCAGTGCATGGGATTCAACTTCCACAAGAACTATAAACCATGAAATGATAAAAAAAAAACCTCTGAATATTTTTTGATTATGTTAAAGACAAGGCTACACTGCCTCTAATCACACATTTAAATGATTAAAGTTGTGTTTTGTAGCTTTTTTTTTTTTAATTCAAATTTGTACTTACCAGTACAAATTTTAGGAACTTGTACCTTAATTCAGTATTTCCATTTTCCTGAGGCAAATCTTGTACTTTTGACTCCACTCCATTTGTCTGACAGCTTTAGTTCCTTTTCAGACTGTCCAGTAAAAACCACATATCTTCAAATGTGTTGATCGAATGTTTGTGATAAAGGATGAAGTGTTTCTTTCACGAGTTTCAAATTCTCCTCCTTTTAATTTAAATAAACTCATTAAAAACCCTCTTGGATTTGCTGTGAAATGCATCACCACAAAACTGAAAACTGGCCTGTTTTTCTGAGCACATGAGAAGTTGACTTTTTAGAGATACGTGGTTCTCACAGGACAGCGACGCTACAAACAATTGTAGATTAAAATACACAACAGTTTATATAGTTCAAATGAGCTCAACATGTTCAGCAGTAAAATTTAACATACACATGAATACAGCAGTAAAATGAAAAAACCATCAGATATTATAGACATTTTCTCCTCTTTTTTCCCATTTTCCTTCTTATTTGTTATCACTTACTTTTACTTTTGTTTTAATCATCTGTATATTTAACTGAGTTTGACTGTTCCAGATGATACTGGTTATTATCATATCAAGTAAAAGTTGCAAAAAGTTATTTAAATAATAAAAAAAAAAACTTTAAATGATTAAAGTGCAGAATAGAGCATGCAAAAATAAAGTCTAAATACTAATTATTATTTTTTATTTTTGGCTGAAGGTTGAAAACTCAATAAAAAGCTACTGACTGGAATATTTAGAATATGTTATGACAGAGATAAGATGATGAGCTGAGTTTCATAGCACCAGGTCATTTGCATCATCGTTCCAAAAAGCACATGAACCAAACAAAGGACGCCAAAAAAGAAGACGCTTCAAGTGAAAGTTGAACTTTATAGAAAACACTTTTAATGGTCATGTTAATATCTTTACAAATATAATTCACAAACAAATCAGACAAGGTACAACACAACTGTTTCAGTGACTATGAAATTTCCTTCTGTGTAAGAAAACTTCTGTGGAAATAAAACTGAAACACAACAACCACTAACACCCGTTACACTGTGGGGAGAATCCAACATTTCTACTCTTATTCACCTTCAGAAACAAACAGAACCAGTCGAGTAAGAAGTTTAGAAAGAATCAGTAAATCCAACGATGGCTAGTGTTTTCTTGCTGTTTGGCATTTAAATCGCTGATGGCAACACGCACAAGCTGGGTTTGTGTTTGTGCTCAGTGGATATGGCATACATTCTTACAAAAGATCATGAGCAGAGCCCGACGCTCAGTGCACTGGAAACTGGTCAGTGCTGCTGAATGGCTGGACCTCAGTTCATGTACATTCATGACACAAACTCAACTTTCTTTAACAAAACCTTTTCTATCTACAGTCGTTCATGTGATTCAGCTGCTCAGTTCTCATCAGTAATGACTGACTTTAGCTGATTCGTTCATCAGAATGTAGGTAAACACACTACGAAGAGAAAATCCTCCCTTACATTATTTATGTGATGATATTAAATGCAGACAGGAATTATCAATATGCACTCTGTCAGTTGGTCATGTTTAACTTTGTGGTGTGTGCAAACAGAATAACTACAACTTTCTACTGTTTAATTGCAATCATGAATTTATCAATTGAAGTTTGTGTTAAATAAAGCTGCAGTGCTTCATAGTTTGTTTAGCATCATTGGGCAAAAATTCCATAACTACCGTCCAGCAGATTGTAAAGTGTTCTGAGAGGACAACAGACTTCTGCATGTACTCCTTGCTGGTGTTTTCAGGCAGGTAGGTGGGTTAAATAAGTGACTGACTGCTGTAATGACCAATCGCTGATCAGATTCTGTCAGACGTGACCTGGACGTGACTCTACTGCTCTACTCCGTGTCACAGCACGGGAGCTTGTTAAAGTAGCTTCACATTTCACATTTCCAACAGCATGAAACGATGTCGGGTTATTTGTATTTATATTTAGTGTGTAGATTTGGACCCAGAGGAGAGAGTTGCACAAGGAAGTGGTGTATTTTCAAATTCTGGCATTTTTTCCTCCTGACTTCAGCTCCTGCAGCTTTAATCAAAATTAAATTACTCTTTATAAAACATGAAGTAAAATATAGGTTAAAGACCTTTTAACCCATGAAACCCATACATAAAGTAATATATATATATATATATATATATATATATGTCCATATGTGAAATATATAAGGTTCTTCATCATCTGAATGTATAATAATTAAAGATAGATGTTCATAACATGAAATAACCATCGTAAAATTTGCATATGAACACATTAAAATTTATATGAAAATTGTTCCAATTTCTTAGTGTTTTCATATATACATATACTGTCGGTACATGTGTTTTGACGTTGTAATCATACTTGCTTTGGGGTTGTGATGAACTACAGTGTGTTTCACTTTTTTAAGAATTATAACAACTTTACACAACAGAGCAACAAAATAATTCCTGGACCGTTAGTAGTATACGGTTTATGTCTCAGGGGGATTTTCTCTTCAGCCGTGCATCAAATATTAAAATGTATGAGTGAAGGTTCAGACATGACCACACACGCTTTATCTTTTAGAAATCTGAGTGAAAAAAAATATATCAATGATGTGGTGGAATGTGGGGCCTTGCATTAAAGGGGCAATTTGTAATATTTTTAGCTTAAATCATTCAAAATTAACTAAAATTATCAAGACAGTGAAGAAGTTCTGACGTTGCGTCAATGCATTGTGTTGCAGAGATGTTCTTTACGCTCAGGGAGTAAAGAATTTGACTCGCAACTCACAACATTTCTTCTACACTGTTAGGTTATAAAAGTAGTTAATTCTGTAACTTTACTGATAGTGTTAATGTGTTCATAAGCTAGCTAATTGTTAATACAAGGTTCAGATTAATTATCTAATTAATACCAACACCACAACTTTGTGGTAAAATGCAGTAAAAAAGTGGGTTAATTTTTATTAATCGTAAGGCCTTTTAATCCTAAAATTATTGTGCACATGAAGATTTTTTTTTCTCATTGTTGTTGTTGTTTGCGTATCTCAGAATGCAAATATTGTGCAGTGAAAAAGCAACTTTTTTGGAACAAGGTCAATTTTAGCACGAATAAAGGCATCAACCAATCACATTGTATGGAGCCGCTGTCATGTAACAACAACGGTGGACATGAGAAATGAAGACAAAGTCCTTCCTATTTATTCGTCACCTCCGTTGCGCGTAAAGGCCGTTAATCTTATAAATTGCCCCTTTAAAAAGAACATTATAGTTTGGAAAGTTGATTTTTTTATAAATTTTTTTTTAAAGATGGGACTGTACCTTTAAATCACATTCAAATGAAAACTCTACTAGTGGTAACTGTTGTAATGGACATCTCTGAATGGTTCTTTAATCTGGGGGCTTTAATCTTGTTTTCTGTGTGTGTATATGGAAGATTTGTGCTTGTACGGCAAAAAACAAAACAAAAACACCACAAAATGGAGGGAAAAAACATGGGTTTCCCTGAGGAGAACGCATCAAGTTTCCTAAAGTCTGAATCAAACGTTAACACACAGACACAGCAATGTTGCTCTAAACAGTTCCCGAAATCCAGCTCAAACAGACGCAGATACATGTGAGGGTCGTTAAATTCTTTTTTTTTTTTTTACTGGATCGTTAAGGACCAAGGATAAGGAAGTGCAGTGCTGATTTTGAGAATGTGGAATCAAAACTGAGTGATTAGGAAGTTGGTGAAAGGTCACGAACTGAAAACAAGCGCCTTCCTGTGACTCACGTTGTTTCTGTAGATGTAATTACTTTAGTCTCCTGTAGAGAACCATTGTGTCGACTAAACGTGGATTTAGACATTCAGGCTTTTAGGTTTGCTAAAGAGTTAAATTAACTCGCAGCAGAAGTTCAATGTTTAAACGAGTTGGTGAAAACTGGACTTGAAAAGTAAATAGTGTGGATGAGAATGGAGACAAAGCTCACAGTCACCCACGTCTGCTGATGTGATCACTGACGTCTTTTGTCTCTTCAGAAAACACTGTTCACAACACCCTAACACGCGGACCTGCTAACCTTTGAACCCAACAGGGGCAGACCGTAAACGACTGTAACACATTAGTAAAAACACAACATTATGTAAGAACTCGACAACACATTTTCACTTCGTTATGTAGTAATACAGACATTTTGCAACAATCTGATGCATTTTGTAATAATAAACAGCCTGAACGCAATATGTAATACACTTTTTTAAATGAATTGTCATTATTGTCATGTTTGGTATAAAATGTGTGGAGAAGCACTGTTTTTTTATATGAAAATGTAATATGATGCATGTTATGTAATAATTATGACGCCGTATTAGGGCCACTTGAGGCAAAATCCATCATTTTTCAAGCAGAAGTAAAGGTTAATATTTCGGGGTTAAAGCGGTAAATTTACGAGAAAAAAACCTGGATTTTCTCTGAGAACAACATGGTAAATTTACAAGGGAAAACAACTCACTAATTTATGAGAAAAACTGGAAGCCGTGTTTATTTTTTGTAAATTTACCACTTAATTCTCAGAGAATCTTGAATTTTTTTCTTTTCCCCTCACTTGAAAAAAACTTTATTTGACTTAAACTGACCCTAATATTCTGTCATAAACAACAAACCGAAAAAAACAAAAAAAACAAAAACCCACATTAAAATATGCCAGTGTTATTACATTAAAAGTAAAAATGTGTTACATTTTGTTGAGTTGTTATTATCACATAATGCACTTTTACAAAGACCATACTTTTCTATTTGCAGGCCATTGACTCAAGAAAACACATATACTTTATATCACTACTGACCATTTGTCAAAGCTCGCCTCGTTTTTTCAGCCACAGGTTTTTGAAGGAAAATCAGAAAACCATAAACACGATTCACTAAAGAGACCTGACATTCGTGAAGGGTTTGCAGAGTTTTCAGTAAATCCACGACCCAAAACCCAACAGAAAGAGTGAATTTTGAAACTCTATGAGGAACTGAGAGCAGAGCAGACACCGCACTTGACAGGAAAGGCAAAAAATAAAGACGACAACTGACAACAAGTCTGTAGCAGCTGCTGACAAAAACATCAAACATAAGAGGAAAAAAAAAACATTTTGAGACTGGACTTTAAGAGCAGAGCCCAGATCTTCAGGTTCATTTGAGCTTCAAATGAATGAAAAACAGTTTCCCAAATGACAGGGGAAAAAAAAAACAAAAAAAAAAAAACAGCACTGGTATAAAGTATACATGCACATAGACAAACCTGAAATGGTCCTTAAACAAATTCATTTTTTAAACTCATAGCCAGACATCTAAACTTTCCAAACACTAAATAAGTAAATGGTAAATTAGTTTAGACATTAAAAAATGAGGCAATTTTCCAGAAAGCTTTGCATTGTAAACACAACAGCATTTTCTTTTGTTCCTCTCTCATCACCTTCTATTCACACAGGCTACATCGAAGTTCTACTCCTTTAATCCATGCTAGTTTCACATCTATACACATATATAACAAAAGAACGATTCCGCACTAAAATGCACCAAAGAGTAGACGACGACAATCTCTGGGATCGAAAGACTCCAGGCTGAAGGAGTCCTCTGCTCACGTTTCAGCTTTGTTCTCCTACAGCGGTTTTCAAAAGCTGCTCTTTTCCGGGTCGATCCAGACAAACTCACCTTCACATCTCAGTTCACGTCATGGTTTTTCTTTAAAAAAAAACCATTAGATGAAACTTCGATTAAGTTCACAGGAGCTTGCAAAATCTTAAGGAAGGAGTCGTTCTATATATCTGCAATGAGTATTAACACTTTGGAAGCAAACAAACCCGCCAGCAACTCATTGCTGGCGGGTTTTTCAGCACTGGAGCTATCCTCGATCTGTGGATTTTTTATACAGGACAAATAACTGAGATATGACAGAACTAATGTTACATTGGTACACAGACTGATGGTTATCATACCAAGTTCACCCAAACAAGATTATTTGGGTTATTAATTTAATTTGGAATACATGTTGAAAAATGATCCTTAGTGTTTCTGGGATGTTCAGGACAAATTTTAACTAAATCCAGTGAAAAATAAGCAACCAGTGAGGCTTACAATACACATACTAATGACTGAGAATTGAGTTATGAACTGAAAACAGCATTTGCAGCAGAGCTTTAGGATTTTACAAAGTCCAGTGAATTAAACAGAAGTTCTCGCATGATTTAAAAAAACAACATGACATCAACTAGTGAAAACCTCTGAATTCTGGGTGCGTTGGTGTCGAATGACCTG
>JAPQRN010000006.1:4077052-4087583 GCA_037367275.1 Coranthus polyacanthus | reverse complement strand
GCATGATTTAAAAAAACAACATGACATCAACTAGTGAAAACCTCTGAATTCTGGGTGCGTTGGTGTCGAATGACCTGTCTGTAAGGGACGTCTCTGCTCATGTCTTTATGAAGCCGTTGTTCACAGTAATAACACTGTCATTTAGAAACGTGTTCTTCACTCAAAGAGGTGAGATCAATGAAGACGCGGTTTGATCAAAGACTACAGGACTAAGATATGGCTAAGCAGTAGTCTGAGTGATATATCGGGTTTTCTTTTTACTTCCATAACATCCTTGTGAAAATGTCTTTTAGAAAATATCAGACAAAATATTATTTATTGTTCTTTAGCGAAGCAGTGAATTAAGCTTTTGCACTTAGCGGCCATTTTGAGCATGTTTCGAGCAGTGTGTCCACAGTTCGGCTCATCAGGAAAAGTGACACAGATGACCATTTTAAGATATCTGGTGTGGAGCCTTGATGGCTTGATACTTGCCCTGCCGTGTCTCTCAGAAATTACCCTCATATAGAACTACATTAAAACTGCAAACAATGTCTGTTATTAAACATAATGGCACCCACATTATGTTAAATAATTAAAGGTTCATTGGGTGACATCTAGTGGTGCGGAAACGGCTCATTCCAAGGAAATGAAAACACAATGATTCTTATTTCTATGTGATTATACTCTAATTTAAACATAATTACAAGTATTATATTCCATTTCTGGAGGTAGATCCTCCTAAATCTTACACACTGGACATTTAAATGTGGTTAATTCATGTAAAGTGGCAAAAATGATGATCCTTAATGTAAATTTAGAATGTACATGGAAGTTGTTCACAGGCCAAGCGGTTTGTTTATTTTCTGTCAACAGAAGAATAACTCACTTGAATTATTTGGTATAATACAGAAAGTCTGTCAAGATGTCATCGAAAACAACTCACGATGGATTTTTCAAAATATTTAGCTCTTGCCTATTGAGGGATGTTATAAAGTATCTGTTATGCTTTGTTGCAACAAAAATCAAGGCATTGATTATGTTAGTAGCAAAACGTAATGTGGGCGTCATAAAAGTAAGGAGCCCTGTGTGGTTGGCATCACAGTTGCAACAAAACACAATGAGATTTGTACATTAGTTAAATATGAACATAATTTCTGCGAGACTGAGTTGCTCATGGCCTATACCTTTGTCACATTTGTTAATTCATATTATCCTTTGCTTGAAGCATGTTTGCCTGTTGTTGACGTGTTGGATTTTCTGACGACGTGGCTTCGCTTCACCTCGTTGTTCTGTTTTCACCTTTCCTAATGAATCAAGCTGCACCAAAATCTGCAGTGTTCATGTAAACTGCTCCAAACAGGCTCTGTATGAACACTGACTGTGAGTATTATGGCCATGGAGAAGTGTTGACGTTTGCCCAGCTGCATCTTTTGATGGCCACAATATTCGGACACATAAGAATTTCATTACATAACCCCTGACGTTCAGAAACAGCAAAATATTACAATCTGATTAAGAAAACATGGTAAAAAAGCTCTACATGGTTTAGTGTATATAAAGGGGCATGTGCACACTTTGGATCTGAAATGCCCAGCCTGAGGGACCCTAATTAGAAACAAACATACATACAGTCTGCTACTGTACAGGACTGGAAAAGTAAGAAAGGTTCATATATCACTACAGCTAGTGTACCTCATCGAGGAGGCTTAAAGGAAGCAGTTAACAAATACTGGTAAGGACTAATGCGTTTTCCTTTACATTTAAAATTAGATATCAACAAAGTGTTATAGTACAGAGATAATGCTTTTAGAGTTACAGTTAACCCAGTGTGTGGGAACAGTCCAGTCTCGACTCATCGCTGAGCCTTGACGTCGGCTGGTTTGGATTAGGATCGGGTGCGGAGGTCGGGACAGGAAGAGCTGCAAGGCCACCACCCATGGGTCATGCGGCTGTCGCCATGGTAACCCTGATATAGTGCGGCACGAGGAGGGGGATCTGAAACGCAGGAGGGAGTCGGGCCGATTGAGATTTTCACAGGATCTCAAAATAAAACGATGAATGGAAGTAGTAACTGTGCCTTATTTAGACCCTTCTCAAAGTGAAAGGACAAGTCTTTGATGAACCAAAGAAGAGCTAAGTTATTATTTATAGCTTTGTTGACAGGAACAAGGCGGAGGGGTAGAATAAGCTGCTCGGTACAGATGCAGGCCATACAAAGTACTTTCTTTTTCGGCAAACTGTTTTGGTCAAATTCCATCCATAGGCTTTCCATACAATAATAAAGTACCGTGTTTCCTAAAATAGTGTCCTTTATTTCTCTCAGCTGTATGAGGTACCAGGCCTTTATATTTGAAGGAGGCTTGCATTACAGGGAGGCCTTTACTTCTAAATTCCTGTTTAATAATTAACAATTGTCACACTTTTACTGTGTACGCTTTACCTTCCTGTATCTAAAGTTTGACTGAGATACCAATACAAATCAGCCAATAACAATAATAAAAATCAGTTTATTAAACTGAAGTAGTAGAAGTCAACATTGAGCTTAATGGGCAGCACAATAAATGACAGGCGCCAGAAGCTTATCCATATTTTTTGGTCTGTATTTGGGGGCCGGCCTTTATTTGTTCGTGTCAACCCCCAGCCATTATCAGAGTCCCAGCTTGTGACTGACTCCCGGTTTTTATTTGGAGGTAGTAATAATAATAATGATAATAATAATAATAATGAAGAGAAATACTGTTTTGAGCTCTCGGTTTTAAATCGTATGTTGTTTCATGTGATGTAGTTGTTTTTGATTGTAAGGAACAAATAAAACCAGGAAATAATCAAATGTGATGAAGTATATTATAGTTATTTTAAATTATTTCTTAATTGCATTTACACAAGGTCTTGTTACTGTGTGTATACAAGAGAACAAATCTGTTCCGTCACCATCAGATTCCCTAACTGTAACACAGTTTTAATAAAAATGTTATTTGCAAATATGAGAATGATTGATGAACATCTTACCATGATACTGGCTCGTTGCGTTGATCATTCTCTTCCTGAGTGGCAGCTCGTCTAGAATGACCGTCCTCTTCTGGACAAACATACAAAAACATATTGACACACACGTTTATGTGGATAGGTTTTAGTTAACAGTCTATAAAGCCTCATTTTATTTTCTAAAGCTGAACTGAACCCCTTCTGCAAAGACATTAGTGTTCAGATGCTTACAGTTCGGTTTGTGTCAAAAATATGATTAACGTTAAGAGAAGAAATTTTAGTTTTATATATTTTTCTGTCGTCAAAGCACAATTAGTGTCCTTTTGGTTCTGACTGTAATTTGACAGTACAAATAGTCCATTATATTATGACATATTACAATATACACAATAGACAATACAGTAACAGGCAGTGAACCATCTTAGGGTCAATACAGCTCATTTTGTGGGTTCATTACTACAAGCAACACGTTTCGAGACCTTTAAGCCATTGTTAGTATTGATCCGTGCATCTTTATCTCTGACTTGAACTTGGTCACCACCTTCCCATGACGATAAAACACAAAGCCAGAATACTTTTCTAGGATGATGCCAATGTCTTACCACAGGGGTTTCCTTCTACGTCATCGAGGAGGTTGGCTGTGGAGTTAGCTGTGCCCAATCTTAAGAAGACATGAGTTAAGAAGTCAAACACGTTACAAATCTGGAGGCTGGTGTTTTTACGTAAGCTGCAAAATTTAACCCTGCTTTCCTCAGGTATTAAATATCAACCACAGTTTCCGCTGCAGAGGAGGGAAATCAGGTGCTGAGGTTATATTTAGAAATTTCCATTTCCTCCTCTCACATTTTATGGCAGTGAACAGGAAAACCTTAAAATAGAACCAGAGCTGTATCGCAGCTGTATCGCAGATTCTTATATATTCTAAATATCCAGACTTAAAGTGATACTAAAATATGTTTTCGAACTGGAACCAATTGTGATGAAATGCATCAGTTCTAGTGATAATGCACATACAAAACGACAAATGTGTAAAAAAAACAAACTGCATTTTGGGGGTGAAAACGACTTTATTCACCACTTCCTGGTTGTAAAATGTTCTTGATGCTTCCCAAATGATGATAATGTAGAGTTGTACTTTTAGTACTGGGTTAGAACGACTATGCCATGAAATGTGTATTAAAAAAAGTAAAAATCAGTGTTAGTTAGTGTTAAAATAAGCATTGTTTACAGAGGCAACCTCTTGCAGTCCTGTGAAGCACATGTAAAGGAAATAAAAGACAAGACGACGTTGTTAACTAGGTCCAAACCTGAGTGGGAGGAGGTCAGGGTGGATATAGCGGAATAAAAAAATCTCTGTAGACGTGTGTTGGTGTTCTGTGTCAAGTCATAGGTAAACACTGTTACTTTAAAACTGTGTCTGGGTTTTTGCTACAACGGGTGTTTTTGTTGTAACAGTCATCATGTAACATTGTTATTTTAGCCCTAACCACTATCTTTTCCTAACTAAGATGTTTTCGTGCCTAAACCATAACATTGTCACAGCTGAAATGCAAGTTATTTAGTATATTTTAATGTTATGAATGGTATTTCGTGTCCACATTCTACCTACTCTATCATTAAGGAATGAAGACGTGTTGCAAATTTAAAGCATTTGCACTTTTTACATGACCGAGTCAAAAAAAGGATACGAATGGTGCTTCAGGAGGGTCCTCCTTTTCGATTTTCTCCTCTTCGTCTTTTCTGAGAATGTCCTGGCGATTTCAAACAGCTTCTTTCTTGTTGCTGTAGAAAGGAAAGCACTGGGAGTCAGTAACGCATGAGGAAGACATGGCCTTACATGCTGTGGTGGTGAATATTTTTGTTTGAAAGCTTACATTTGCCCATGTGTTTGAGTTTGTCTCTGAACAGTGCATCGTCTGAGACGGCCTCCATCGAAGCTGCGGAGTACTGTTCTCCTACAGACGACAATACCACACTGTATGCTTATGCACATGCTCAAGTCAAACATGTCAACGGTAGATGCACAAGTATTTGGAGTAAAATATCCGTAGCACAGATTTCTGACACCACCAACACATGTCACAGTGATAAGACGGACACACATCAGTACTCAGTAGAATCTGGTGCGCACAGACAAACTTGCAAATAGCTCAGCAGAGGAAGCTTGATGAGTGATATCTACCTGTGGAATTCTCCATGCTAGATGAATGATTGGACTTTGATTTCTTTGATTCATACTTCAAGCGATCTAAAAACAGAGAGCAGATGTTATGATGTGGAGAACCAAGATGTGATGATGAGCCAAAGCTTCTCTATGTTTATTTTGACCAGTTCCTGATGAAGGGAGGGAGGACGGGTTAAAGTGTTGCACCAGGGCAGCCAATGCGAGCAAACTGAGCTCCTTATGTTATCTTAGAAAAGACACAATGTCACTGGGTGTGTTTCCATAAACGTATTTAAAGTGGACATGAAATGCTGAACAATATTACGGAGGTCCGGTTTGATTTTGCATTTAATGCACATTTTAAAGTTCTGTATTAGAAAATATTTATGAAAACAGCAGAATTCGGAAGAAGCTTTTACACTGGCTTGAGGTGGTTTTTGCCTTTTTCAAAAGAGTTAATGCGTTAATGGCAAATGGAAACACTTCATTGAATAAATTCTGATGTATCGAACGTTTAAATAACATGACTGATCAGCTGACTGATCTCCGTCGTCTTCCCATAAAGCACGAAAACGTAGCTGGTGGTAGAAACAGGTCCAGTTTGTATCGTCACAAGACAGAACAACACCATTTTATTTGAAAAAACAGCAACAGAATGTTCTGCTTCTTTCCCGTGGTTTATTACAGCCATGTGCAGCGTAGCCTACAGCGCCACCTTCTGATGACACTACACAGCCTAGTTTACACGTGCCAAACCAGTTTATGGAAATGCACATGATACGCGTTCTTTTTTCCGTTTTTGTGTTTTTTCAAAAGTTTGCTTCAAATTTGCTTGACATTTTATGGAAACAGAGCTACTGTTGCTAAAAGACAGCATTTGCGTAGTTGACACAAACATTTCATGAAAATAAAAAATGCCGTGCCCTTCTAACAACAGTAACTGGTCAAATACATGTTCATTTCTGTATTATTCTGTAGATGTCCAACTCAGGCCGTTACAAAGACAAGTCTGAATTTCCCTAAACGTAACCTTAAGTCCAGAATTTGGGATAAATAAAATAACTTTTTGAGCTTAATGGAAAAATTATGAAAAACAAATCTGAATTTGTGCTGAAAGTTCAACATGTCCTCTGAGCCAAAGTCAGAAGTCCAACTTTATAGACTGAAAAAATTCAGACATTATGCAAATTTACAGTAATTATTTGTGATGATTCTAATATTTACTGAGGGTCAAAACATGAATTGTCGTGTTGTGTTTTGACCGTCAGGGCAGATTTCAGAGAACTTAATCACCATTTCATTCGAACAAAACCAAGGAAAACCTTGAGTGCGGCTCAGATACAACTGGACTTCTGAAAATACCGTCTCAAAATATGGAAGCAGGAGTGCCTTGATCATAATCTGGAGGATGTAAGACTATGAGGAATGAAGACATATGGAATTCATTTTTTCCAAGTAAGGAAAAGCAAAGAAACGTATGACCACAAAACTTCACACATTCCAAAAGGTGGGAGAGCTACAAGCCACAGTTTAAGCACAACTGAACTGCTTGCCTTTCTGTTTATGGTATGTTTATTAGATCAATGTTCTGTTTTCTGAGTAGAGGTCGACCAATAATGGACTTTAAAAGGCTGATACAATAACAATAGTTTGGAGCAGGAAAAAGCCTATTTAACATAAAGCCTAAAAGCCTGAAACTTAATATCAAATCAACTGTAAAAATCAAGACAATTCTATATGCAATTTTTATTTTTTGAGCTATTTTTTCCCCTCAAAGTCAGTAATTCCAGTTGAGAAGCTGAATAGTAGCCGTCAGTCACTATTGGAGCCAAGTTCTGCCGATAGTTAGTAAAACATCCTATTAACCATGGTCATATTAACCTGACCAAACCGATTGACAGATTAATGCTGACGTATAGTCAACTGTTTGGGTCTTCTCTTAAGATTCATATTAGACATCTTAAGATTCAGACATCTTAAGATTCATATTAAAAAATTTAAGTTAACGCTCTCTAATCAGAGGTATGCGGCCCACCTGACAGTTCTCTCCAATGGTGAAGTGAAGCTCTTTTATCGCTCTCTTCAAACCCACCAGACTCCTTTGACAAAAACAGTCATTTTACCTCACAGAACACGGGAATTCCTTGTGTACCACTGCACTGATCAGTTAGTTTGTTTGTTAGTTTGGGGTTTTAAAGGGTTAGCTGGGATCCAACTTTACAGAATAAAAACAAACTAACCCATCAAGGCAGTGGTTCAGTGAGTTAAAATTGCTGTTTTTCTTAATGCAGTCTCGTGGCTTTGAAGGCCGCTTCAGGGCTTCAGTTCCTCATTAGAAAGGGCTGTGTGACAGCCAGGTAAAGAGGGGAAAATATTCTAAATATAGTGTACCCTCCTTTCCAGTCTCGCAACATGACTGCACAAATGCTACATTGTGGAGTAGCTGCTATGATAGAGCAGGGTTCCTAAAAACTGGATGGTGGAGTACTAACTACGGTTTTTACATTCTGGGCATTAAAAGTCACATCGATACACTGATCGCTGCAATTCCTTTGAAATGAATTGACATTGGTCTGTCGTAATGCATCCATGTTTGGATCCAGTCATGCTTAAACCGTGACTTCAGAACTCCATTTATTTCCTTTTGGAGTTGTAGCTCTGCCTTTTTAAGTATTAGCACCTTCGGGGCGCTGATAAAGCTTGCAGTGGAGCGTGGTTTGTGATAAAACATTTCGTTTTCGTCACTTAGATAAAAGTAATTCCAAAGAGACAAGCATATACTTGAGCATCAAGGCAGATTATGGCAATAATAGCACAAAAAACAAAGGCGTAACATAAATACAACTTTTATGTATACAACTTTTAGACTTATAAGTAACTAAGCACTAACTTAACTATTTCTCAACCTTGTGTTTTTAAATTCTGTACATTATTTCCTGTGACTAACACTGTGTGTAATCCTACATTAGTGGGAATAGTGAAGATAGGCATACCTCTCTCTAAGGCAATAAGAAACTCCCGGTTGCGCTGCAGCTCTCGCATGAACTCCTCATTCTGCAGAAAAAGGGCGATGCGCTCATCTTCGAGATACTGCTTCAGTTTCTTGTCCTGTTCTGTGGCTCCCGTTGTCAGACCTGAACCTCCGGTGGTCCCTGCAGCTCCAGACTGAGAAGTAGACTGAGCTGTCCACTGGCTGACTGAAGAGACCGAGGAGGAGGATGATGAAGAAGGCTGGGACAGACTGCTCTGAGAGCTCTGAGAGGGACGTACAGGAGAGGTCACAGGTTAGGAGGTACATTCATGTGTTTTGATTAGCAGTAACAAAGCAGGCAGTCCTCTTCCCAGTGAACCCATCTCAGCATAAAGACTCAATGTACAGGAATTAACTCCACGACTTGAAAAATCCACATACATTTCTGGTATTTTACATTGTATGTGATTTGGAGATAAATGTGTTTCTTTTAAGTGTGGCAGATACAGACAGTGATTGATTTAAGTAACTTTGACCCCTTTTTATCCTTTAAATGTTAAATGTGTGTGTTTCATGTGAAGTGTTTGGTGCAAGTCATTTGTTTTCTGTAAAACATTTTGACATTGCTATTGTTATTACTACCTTTACTGAATGTGTGCAAACGCCTGGTTTTGCAGATTGAAAAATAAGAGCTATAGGTGCTAAAGAAAAAAGTTTTTTTATTATCATTACTTTAGTATAGAGTTACTGACATGCACTTTAAACGTCTGCCTGGACTGTGTTGATGTTTATAATGGCTAGTATAGATCGTCTTGGATTATTGTTGTTTTTGTTTATCGGATGTGCTTTTGATGCGTCTATATGTTATGGGCTCTAACACAAATTGCCTCTTGGAGCACATTCAAGTTCTCTAAGTCAACAGACAGTGAGTGTGTTTCCATTTTTAAACCAATCACAGCCATGAGAGGAAGATCTTCAAAAACAGTGTCTTTTTTGTTTTATTTTACCTTTATACTGTCTAACTGCTGTGGCAGAATCCGCAGAAAATCATCCGGGAGATTTCCGAGCAAAGGTGGGTTCCAGTTCCTGTAGCTTCTGACCTGCTGGTGACCCGGAGGCAGCTGCGCTTCAAATCTACGAATGTAACGGGACACAATAGCAGCTTTACCAAATGCACCTGATGTGCATTAAAGACATTATCAACTTACTCACAGCTAATTGAATCTACTATGAATTATTTAAACCACTCATTTACTGGGAGGACAAGAGAAAGAACGTCTATAGCCGTTTCTCATATTGCATTAACAATGAATAAAATCTTAATGAGAGCTTTCAGGTATATTCTGCTCCTACAGGATCAGTGTGGTGCCGTCATATAATGTGCATGCCAGTTAAGCATAATGTACATTTCTACTGCTTTAAACTGATAAAATCAACTATATAATGAAACCTTTTCGTTCTGGATTACTAAAAAGATCTTTATCGTTATTGTCTAATTTCATCCACTCTGAGATGCTACCATCTCAAACTGTACTGTTGTTTTAATTGAATATTGGTTTTTATTAGAAGAAATATGGTCATTATTCTTTTGATCAATCGATCTATTAAGTAACAAAAAATGAACAATAGAAGTTAAGATTTTTAGGTCTTAACCAGATGAAACATCTCAATTACAGCTCAAGGCACCAGTAAAATGACAAGATTATTTTATTCTGTCTACAAACCCTTCATTACTTGTTAAAACGTGAAAATGAAGTGACTTTTACTCTGGTAATTACATAATCAAGGCCTACGCTTCTTGTATGTCCCAGCTCAGGTCATGTCCCTTACCGTGGCGGGGGAGTTGGTGGGGCTTCTGGGTATTTCCTGTCGTAAATGTGCATATCATATGTCGGTGGAGAGTAGACTGGAGGCGGCTCCTCATCTGAGCTGTCAGGCTCCAGTGTTCGCTCCAGAATCTGTTTAGAATAAAACAAACAAACAAACAAACAAACAACACAGGCTTTGTTACAAGTTTCAAACCTTTTCAATCCTAACATTTATGCAATTATCATCTGAATTCCACATTTCTTAAATTAAAATCTCCTCTCTGATATTTAAGCTGCAATCAAATCCAAAACGCTAAAATTAGACATCACTGTGAGCTCCTCTTTATTTTGGTACAGAGCCTGCCTTCATTCAGCTGTGCGATCATTCTTATCATTGAATTTGGATGTTTGAATATTACCATCGGTTGTTTTAACACGTCTGACAAAAAGGCTATCAGCAGTGCTCTGCCAAAACACACACATACTCAGCTGAACTGCATCATAAAACCTGAAAAACTAAATAAAAACTCAACTGAAACTGAAAACTAAAGCTACTTTTGCACTGGTAAACATAACTACACTGAAATTAAAAGAAATGGAATAACCCTGCACCCAGAGCCT
>JAPQRN010000006.1:4064411-4076952 GCA_037367275.1 Coranthus polyacanthus | reverse complement strand
ACTAAAGCTACTTTTGCACTGGTAAACATAACTACACTGAAATTAAAAGAAATGGAATAACCCTGCACCCAGAGCCTTCCAAACACTGTCATCACATGGAAAACACAACAAAATAGGCTTGAAATATGCCTTTATGAAATGCAGCTGGTGCAGACAGCTGGATCAATTTAAATGCACACAGTATCAGTTGTATGACACAAAGAAAAACGTGGCCAAAATGCATTCATTGTACACGTGGTATAATATCTACCCAGTACAGGTTTTTCAAACTCAGGCTCAACATCACAAAGATCTGTGACCCTGTGTTTTACGTATTGCTTGATGTCAGAGTCTGCGCAAATCAGGGTCAATGTCCTGCATGTGAGAGCTTTGTGTGTTAAATTCAAGGTTCTGTGCTTGGGTCAGCATTATTTGTAGCGGGTCCGGAGGTCAGTTTCCTGTGAGAATGAAGCCAGTAGATGGGATAGTTATCTAGTGTGGGTCATTTATATTCCTCTAAAGTGCTGAACACTGGTAGGAGAATAGATTGAACTCTGAGACATCTAAAAATAAACATGACAAAATCCTGTCTTGACCTCAACATGGCATGTTTAACACACAAAGAACTGCTCTCTACATGGTTTATCCAATTCATCCAATAGTCATTCAAACATATGGCTGTGATTAGGTCTGGGCGATAAAATGATCATTATTGTGATATATTCTTATATTGTGATGGTATTTATTGTGATATACATTTTCTTCTGGGTTTATTTTGTTTACAGTCTCAGCTAAAAACTCTTTGTTTTTCATGTTTTGTTGTTCTTAATTTTACTTATGTATATTTTGATGGTAAACATTTTATTATAATAATTGCTTTAGGACCAAAAATACATAAGACAATGATTTGAGAGTTTTTACAGATAATTACTGACGTCAACCATATAAAAATGTTTATCGTGATAACATTTTTGGCTGCATCACTCAGCCTTGACTGCGTGTACTGCCATGTCTTTGTACTTTGTATGAAAAGCCCAAGAAAGATTTCCTTTGCGCTGAAAAAATATCAAAATGACATTGTGATTTTTTGCTGGGGTCTGTATCAAACATGTATGTTCCTTTGCGTTTGGAGAATATGATTTGTAGGTCGGCACGTCCCTGTAGTACCACAGTGCTTCTTTGTGCTGTGACACATTTTGCCTTTATTAAAAATTTGCGATTTGGATACTGCGCTTGATCATATTGCAGTTTCAATATTTTGATTTCATGTTCAACTCTATAACGAATTGTATGATAAAGGTCTAAAAATGGAATTTGAAAGTGAAGTCCATGTTAGTTTTGAACACACCACGTTTTCATGTGCTCATCCTGTGGTTATGGCAGAATGAAATGAGCCAACAGCGAGCAAGGTTCAAGGATGAGTTATTTGTGTGCATATCTGCGTATTGTACGTCATAAACATGAGTGTGTACAGTACTATCATCACATCAGGCTGCTTTATTTCTCCGTAGTGGCCCTGGTGACCTTAGCCCTTTCACTGACCTCTGGTGGGATACTGTCATCTGAATCCGAGCTATCATCTGATCCCTGTCCGTCGATGCTCATCTGGAGCAGCTGGTCGATGGTGGCGTCCACAGCTCCATTGTTGGAGCGCAGCACGCACTCGATCACCTCGTAGTCCATAGAGGGGAACATGGTCTTGAAGTCCTCCATGGCCTGGTTGAACTCCAGGCGTCGGACCTGCCGGTTGGGCCTGCTGTTGTTGAGGTGCCCCTGGCCACCGCTGCCCCCTCCACCGCTGCCACTGTTTCTGGAGCCTCCATTGCTGCTGCTTCGCCTGAACAGGCTGGTCATCCTCAGGGCCTGGCTGCCACAGGAGCTGCCAACCTACTGACAGGATGGCTCGTCTTTTCTGTCTCCAACACAAGTCTCTCTTCTTTCCACTTTTCCCCCCTCGTTCAGTCTCTCATTCTAACACAAACATGGCAGTCTGTGATGGGAGTTTAGAAAAACTGGAGTGTTTCCCCCCAGTTCTACTCTTTAGTCAGCTGCATCCAGCATGGCTGAAGGTATGGGACTGAAGACGTCAGGTGGTGACAGAAATTAAGTTTCCAAGGTCACCAGGTGGAGATTTGAGACAAAATCCTCCAGGAAGCATGCATAGCTACTACACAGTCATGAAAACCTGCAGAGAGAGCAAACAGGTGCAAAGTTAGCAAGTTCAAAGCAGTTTCCATCCAAATGTATTGTACAGTTTAACAACATTTGTCAAGTTGGCAAAAAAATGAATTTACGTGCATTTCCACCATCATGATTTAAAACTTTGCCACTTAGATGAAAGCCGTATTTTGTCATAAACAGAAAAATGTGCTAAAAATCCTCTTGTTAAATTGACACACAATTTTCATCTCATTGCATCTTTTACATAGTTTTCATTTTGTTCTCTTACAAATAATTTAAAACCACAAATAACCTTTTGGCTTGAACTACCACTCAGGACTAAATCAGCACCTATGACCTTGATCGTTGTGTTATGTGCTGCCAACCTAACTGGATATAATAGCAATGCAGTCAGTTCCACTTTTACATTTTTAGTGGTATATATAGCTCAACGATCCCAGTAGGTTTCAGTGATGGAAAACCCCGGTTAGAGGTTGGAATTTCAGAAATGTGAAAATCCTGAGGGAGAAGACAGCTATAACTCTTATCTTTTTTTCTTTTTTTCTTAAATCTCATTGCCCCCTCTTCCCTCTCCCTCCTATCCTTCGTACTTCACTGGGGGTTCATTGTAGCTGGCAGCTGCCCTGTGCCACATGGCAGTGCCAGGCCCCGTCCACAGCCTATAAACAGAGCCTGTCTCTTCGCCTGCCATTTACTAAGAGTCTGGCTTTGATGTAAACAAGATGCCTGCCCTAATAGCCTCACTGAAGCTCTGTGTGTGGGTGTCCACAAACAGCAAGAAAGAGCGAATGATGCAGGATTAAAAAGGGGGGAAAAAAATACATGGTTGAGATAGGACATGATTAGATTTAGGGAATTTACAAAATGGTCATGGGGCTCTGATCTTGTTACAGCTTTTGTATCTAATCAACCACAATAAATAGGTCAGAGAGTAAAGTATTATTGTGTTCTTATGTTTCAACAACTAAACTCTAACTCCATCCACCAGATGTGAAATACTGCTGCAACTTGTCACTCTCTTTACCCCAGTAAAGAGACCCAACTAAATTTATACAAAATCTAAATAAATAAACAATAAATAAACAAATATGTTTAATGTGTGAAGCATCATTCAGCTCTCGAAAAAGGATATTAATGGGAATCAAGAACATAATTACATTTTTGAATATAGGTGGGACACTGTGAGGCTGCACCTAATATGGTTTCATTTTAAAGTGCTGTTCTAACATGCTAAAACGATCTCCGTCCAATCTAGCATTTCGGCAAAGTTTCGGAAATAATCAGACCATTCTGACGTGCTTAAAATGCATATCGCATGACGAGGGGAGGTGATAATGTTGCTTGATTAAGAGCTTGCCTGCTGTGAGTGTAATTGGGGTTAAATGATAAAAAGCAGACACAACCTTGGAGTTTGCAAACAAAACAAAACAACAGGGTCAGCAGCGTTTCCTAAAGTGTCTGATTTCGGAAAACAATGGAATAGTGTGGATGGTAGGCGTAAACGTAGCAAATGTAATATATTTTACAACAAAACATATTAGTGTGTATGTAGCATGAGTCAAAGTAAAGGCTGGAGTTAGGTTTGATATTGGAAGGTGATGAGGTCAATTCAAAGGATGGAAACATTTTATTTAACTTTCCATCTATTTGTTTATTTTTCCTCTTTGTTGGAGCGTTTTATGGGAATATTTGGGAAGACACTGCAAACAGCTCGTCAGTCACGTGAGTTAAATGTTTGCTACGAAATGTTTCCTTCTCCCCTTATGTGCATTAACCTTTTTCTGAAAGAGGCAGAAACCTTCTCAAGTGAGCGGTAAAATCTTTCTTGCTGAAGTTTTAAAAAGTGTCAACCTTTTCTCTTGCCATACTTGCAAAAATGTGCATAAAAATACTTGGTGGAAACACCGTTAGAGTGTCTCAGCTTTCAGCATGGTGAAATCTGTGACAACACACTGTAACAAAACTGTCAATAGAGCAACAATCTGTTGTGCAAAAACAGGTAAAAACACACACAAAATGGACTAGTGGGTAGAAAAGAGAGAGAAAAAGAGAGAGAAAAAAGAAAAACAAAAGGGATAACAGCTGAAACATTTTGTGGGTCGACATAAAACAGACAAAATTTAAAGCCCTTGCAGAAATGTATGGTGAGTGATTTACAGTATAAGTAGACAGAGCAGCTGGGAGGATTAAGTTACAATGAGCTGCATTTGTGTTGCCAAATCTGTATGCATTTTGTATTTTACATGTTTATAGAGTATTTAGGACTAAAACATGTTACCAATTTATTTTGATACCCTAAGCGATCCCTTTTTTTTTTTTTACTTTTATCAAAACATGTCTATTTAGTCTCTTTGTCATTTAGCTCACATGCTCAACTTCAGCTAGTTCTGTTTTTTAACAACAACAACAACGTCTTTAGATGAAAACACTAGCCTATCAGAGGCTTTTAGCACAGTTCTGCCACCGAATGAGAGCACATAAGCATTAGTGTGTATGTGAGACCATGCCCTGGCCATGCACTCACAAAGATATCTTCCCAACAACATCATATTAATCTGCACCTAAGAACCGGGCTATATTTAGCACGCAATCCAGGACTCTCTGTCCTCAGAGAGAGTGTGTTTCTATGTGTACTAAAGAGAGTTAGTTGTGTACCAGACAGGAAAAAAGTTTGTCCAGATAGATGCACAGGTACCAGTGAACATGTCTGGACCTCATCATCGCTTTGTGCTTCAACTACAGATTAAAGGATTAATTCAAAAAGTCAGGGTTCCTACACAATTTCCATTTCAAAAATGTACTTCTCCAGACAAAAATTGCCAGAATTCTCTGTTAATAAATGATTTTAATCTCCAACTGATAATATGCTACTGTAAGTACGTATGTTTTATTCGCACGACTACATACGCTGTTATGTTGTCAACTAATTGCCTGTAGGGCTGGACCTGAATATAGCTAAGGATATTTTTAAAGAGTTTACGTTTTGGACATCACCAGTGGAGCTGAAAGTGATCATATTTGAGCAAAGGGGAGCGCGAGGTATCAGAGCCATCTGCGAGGGGACATGGGTGAGCTAATGCTAAACGCGAATCAAAAGGGAAAACGGTAAACTTCATTGAGCATTTGTGTAACACTCATTTTACAGTCTTGTAAGTATAATCTATTAACCACAACTACAAAGAGATGAGAAAAATATGAAGCTCTGAAAGTCTGACTCAGCAGGCGAGTGAGCTGTCAATCACACGTGTCAATCAGACTCTGACTCAAAGCTTTGATTCGCCATAAAATCTTATTAATGGCGCAACAATTTAAAGATGGGCGAGAACACTTATTAGAGGGTCATGATAAACTGACTGTGTGGACAAATCATTGACTGTCCGTGTATGACAAACTTTAGATACACTGGCGTATGAACCAACTGTGATGTCTATTCCTGCTCCCATGACAAGCAGAACTAGCATCAGCAGTTCATTGATGCTGTTTATTAAGGTGGGTAATCTGGGTAAGATCAACACTTAAGTCAAAGGCTATGGTATTATTATGAGACATATTAGTGTGGCAGAAATTAGTCAAGTGTGTGACTTTAATGTGGCTCATTACTAGTTTCTCGAGGCAGAAATCGTTCAAGTAGGTCACTGGGCTGTTGTAGACTCTGGTTTGCCTGTGAGAGTGTGAAATCAGATACAGACTCCAGGTTCAAGATGTCACTGAACATACTGTAGTTCCTGTGATTTCAATTTGTGTGCAATTCTACAAAATAGACTAAAATCCACTGGCTACTATTTGGCTTCTCCACTGGAATTACTGACTTTGAGGGAAAATAATAGCTAAAAAAATTAAAACTGCACCTAGAATTGGCTAGATTTTTACCATCGGTTTGATATTCAGTTCCAGATTCATTAATTACTTCAAGTTTGAGGTTAGGCTTGTTGTAGGTATTTATTACTTTGACTTGATATTCAGATCAACAGTTTACTAATTTATAATAAAGTCAAAGATTGTTCATTTTCGACTGTGTCAAAGTTTTTCCGCGGGTTGATATCAGCCAATTAACCAGCTATCGGCTTTTCTCTTGTTCCAAACTATTGCTATTGTATCAGCCTTTAAAAATCCACTATTGGTCGACCTCTACATGTACTAACATATGACTAGTGATAGACTGATTCATAAATTAATCAAGTGGATTAAATGCCATTGGCAAAATGAAGGCAGTCACGTGTTCAGAGCAGGCAGCATAGACCGACAAATACATAAACGAACAAATAAATAATCAATAGGACCACAAACAAAAAGAAGCTGCTGTGTACATTAACTTTGTTTATTCGTTTATCTATTTTTATTTACGTAATTATCCAGGTTCTCATTCTCTCTCAGACACAAGGAGATGCTGGTGTCTGCTGATAAATGCTGTTGTTAAGTGCAATGAAACTTGATTTTTCATTCTTTACCTTTACTTTTGTTTTTAACTAATTGCAGAGAGTGTAACAAATTGTTGTATTTTATCAGATGGGAGGAAAAAAAAACAAAAAAGAAATCCACGATATCTACATCATATTGTCGGTCGTGCTCTTTAAATAACCAGCATCAGTCACTGAAAATCCATATCCTGTTGGCCACTGCATCCGACACAGATAAATGGGCTAATATTCATATTTTACAGCATTTATCTATTGGCAATTCTTGTTTTTGTTGGTATACAGTCTGACTCTACCTGAGACTATAGGAACGAACAAGATGAGGTGTTTTATCATTTAGTCACATAAATGTGAACTGCCTTCAAAATCAGACTGAACTTATCTATAACATAATCAGCTGCTTCTTTTCAACGTTTCAACGACATGCATCTTTGAAACAGCCTTCAGTCTGTCTACTTCTTTTGCTGAGCATTAAAATGACGACTGACAGTGAAGGCATCACCGACACCGGCAACCTGGTAACAAAGCAGCACAAGAAGCCATCTGGTGTATGAAGCAGAAGACTTAACGCTGCTCTTTAGGGCTTTGTGTTTCTACGTGTATATGTCACACACTAACACATGACAACAGCTGGATTTACACAGACACGCAACGAGCCCTCACACTATGAAGCCACACATGATGTAAATTAAATCAGGATTGTATCCTGCTGCAGGACAACCAGATGTTCAATTCTATTACAGTGAACAGAAAGTGAAACACCTAAAATGGTTAGATTTTTAAACTTAGGAAATGCTTTTATGAAGTTGAGAAGCATTTAGCATTGTTTATGTAATTGTAGTAACCTAAAAATTGGTTTAAAATATAAAGCTAAGCAAAGATCTAACATGTTTAAGACAAAAACAGCATTCCTATCAAAAATAACTACTCTGCTCTGATATATGGAACTAAAAAAATAACAATCACATCTAGAATCATCTAGATCCAGATTTATTTTATTTGTTGATTTAGGTATTTATTACGTTGTTCAGTTCAACAGTTATCTAGTTTATAATAAAGTTAGCTAGTCTAATTGGCCTCAAACAGGCCATGGTGCATATATTTAACCTTGATCAGAGTGTTGGGGAAAAAAGCTCTAACTACAGCACGATCTTTTGCACCTTGTACTTAGAGACAGACTGATAAATCAGGTTGGTCGATTAATCAGTGCCAATAAGATGTTTTATAAACTACAGGTATCAGCAGAACTTGGCTCTGATAGTGGCCGGTAGCTAATATCAGGCTTCTCAACTGAGAAGAGAGAAAAAAAAAAAAAAATCGGTCTGACCTAGATTTTTTTTGGTTTGTTTCATTCCCAAGTTATTGATTAACTACTTTGAGTTTGATGCTCAGTTACCCAGTTTCTAATGAACTCAAATATACTTCATTTGCAGCAGTTTTGATCGTTTTTTCCAGAGAGGAGGGAGGTTGGTTTTTACATCCACCGATTAATCTGTGATGTGTTTTTGCGTGGTCCAAAATATCGTTATTATATCGTCCTTTAAGGAACCATTATCGGTGGACCTCTACTTGTAAGGACGCACATAGAGTGGTAAGCGTAACATCCAAACAGAAAGGTGTCAAAAACCTGGATGCAGATCAACACTCAGTCACATCCAGCCTGGATATATTAATATAACAGTTACTCAAGCAAGACAGAATAGAAAAGACAAAATGTAGACACTGTGGAGGTCCTTCTTAAATCACTGCACGCAGTAAGAACATATGTTCAGCTGTCTTTGGGCCAATTCACGTTCAGCCACGGCATCAAGTCAGAGCTCTGAGAACTAGAGGAGGGTCTTCAGTACTGTCTGCCTTCCACTACACTGTTTTAATAATTTGCATAATATTTTTAACAGATGCTGCCAAAAGTACACAGAAATCAGAAAAATGATCGCGCTTCATTATACCTTATGAGTTTATGAAGCGTGGTAAAGACAGACCCCTTGAGCAGCGTTTCCTCTCAGGCTGTACGCCATTCCCAGCCAGCTCCACCAATCAAACGCTTCTGGTTTGGAGCAAAGCGCCAACAGCCTGAGAGGCAGCGATCAGGGCAGCAAAACTCAGACATGGTTGTGGTTGGAAGTTCAATAACATATTGAAGTTTTTATGGTCAAATCTGCAGGTTTCTAAATAAAATTATGACAATGTAACCCTCTTTTGTCAGACCTTTGCTGATAATAACATGTTTTACACATTGGAGTGAAATGTTACTGAGGGAGAAGACATATTGAAAAAAATGACCATCTGTGAGTTTGTCTTCCTATTAAAAGTAAAAACAAAAAGTCAAATAAGGATTACTGTTGTTTTCTAGGTCTGTACTTATATTCTGCAACGATTGGGAACGTCTCCCTTTTCTTATTTTTGTCACAAATCACACTCTTTAAGGCAGTATTTGTCATTATTAGGACTAAAAACAGACCATTTGATTAATTGATTAATGACGTTGGATGTCGATTAATCCACGCTAACAGGCTGTTTGACAAACTGTGTCATATTTACTGACAGAACTTGGCTTAAACGGTGGCTCATGGCAACTTTTACTAAGGCTGCAGTGTTCCATTGTTCCATTTTCAATTAATCCGTCAATTATTTCATCAATTAATCGAGAAACTGTTTGGTCTAGAGGTGTCAGAAAATGGTGAAATATGTCGATCGGTGTTTCCAAAAGCCTAAGACAATGTCCTAATATGTCTTGTTTTGTCCACAACCTGTAGATATTGAGTTCAGTTCAGAAACCAGGAAAATCAGAGATTTTGGATTGTTTATTTTTTCCTTTTTTTATATATTGTCTTTATCCTGCTCCAAACTATTGTCACTGTCGACAGGTGTTCAAAGTTTATTTTTATAGATAAAGTTGTTTAAAAGAAAAATACTCTAGTAAAGTACAAGTACCTCAAACTTTAAGTACAGTACATTGTGCCCATGTGCTAATATATTTATAATATTTAAAAAATGTTAACTCTTTACTTTTAACTAGCTATTGATTTCCTGATATTCGCTCACCTTTTCTGTTTTTCAGTATTATGTTGCATTATTTACGACATTTTAACCCTTTTTATGTCTATTTTATGTATCTAATTTATTTATATTAAAGCTATTTGAGCTGCGTTTCTTGTACGATATGTGCGTGTTTAAAGTTTGTTATTAATAAAGTTGCTTAAAGCGGAAATACTTACGTACAGTACCTCAAATTTAAGTATAGTACTTGAGTAGAAGTGTTAGTTACATCCTCACACTGCATTAAATAACACATAGGGTTTTATTCAGATTTTGAACGCAGTCTGCGATAAAAACGTACTGTACATCTGCATGTGCCTTTTTAGGTCGCTGCTAACTGACTAGCTAACGGTTCCCTACCTACAGCTGTTAACTGCTCGGGAGTGTCAAATCTTCATGTAAATGTTGTGCTAGCCAACCCGAAAGGGATTAAAAATCTCCCGGTAACGTTATTACGGTAGATAGCTAATGTTAGCAGCGGCCTTCAGGTTTAAGGGCGACGGGTTAGCTGTCCCGGCTAACGAACTCCCAACCAGGCGCATAAGGTGCTCCGGACAGCGGATTGTCATCCACAAGGCCTCGGTCAGTGATTGTTAGTGCAGCATCCAACCCCAATCAGCGCTGCCATCGAATTTAAGACACAAAAGATAGCAATTTCAGGCACTGTCACTGTAAGAAACGCATTCACAGTGAGGAAAAACACTTTTTTCATCGAGGTATTGGTGTTTACAAAGCGGTAAACTACGCTAACCGAATCAAGTAGTTAAAGCAGCGGTTATTGTCAAACATCGGGCTGAAAAAAGACAAATAGCATCGCTATCGTTACTCACTGACAGAGGCAGAGAGGGTCCGGTTGAGTAGATAATGTCCCCGGTTTGTTGAAGTGTCGACAGGAAGCACAGCTGAGCAGCGGGACGGCAGATTTTATCATTGTAATGGGAACCAGAAGGATACTGTCCCTACACACACCAGCAGCACTGCCATGAAATCCAGCCAACAGCGACCGGATGTGTCGAGAGCTTCAATACACACACTCAGAGCTTCAAAATAAAACTCGTAGACGGGAGACAGGCAATAATGAAAGAACGACTGAGAGAAATGTTTGTGTTTAAACAGGACCAGAAGACATTCATACACTAGCTAACACAGCCACCTGCTGATAAAAAACAAGTTAATAATGCAGAGAATTAAAGGTGCCATTATAATAAATAAATACAATGAATACACATTGTATGTGGGTATTCATTCATTTCTTTGATTCATTTCTTTACATTTATTTATTTATGTATGTATTTGTTTTCGTATGTACTTTTATTCATTTCTGTATTTCTACATGTATGGATTTATTTATATATATTTATTTCTATATATAGGCCCTATTGTATCTGTAGGATTACAGTAAATGTTTACGCTCAATTTCAAGTGTCTGAATATGCGCTAAAACTCAGGAAAAGACATCAGAAGTGGTGAAAAATTTAATCATTTATAGGGTTCGTACATTAAACTGCAAAAATGGCTCCGTAGCGCCCCCTACGGACCACTGCTCCTGGCCACTTTGACGTAGACAAATGACATTCGCTATACATGTGTATCACACTGAGATCTACAAAAAAGGTTGAGGGGTCCAAAACTCCAGACCA
Source organism: Coranthus polyacanthus (assembly GCA_037367275.1). NCBI lineage: Eukaryota > Metazoa > Chordata > Actinopteri > Kurtiformes > Apogonidae > Coranthus > Coranthus polyacanthus. Next base: position 4,065,698 of record JAPQRN010000006.1, on the reverse strand, counting down.
ACAGGAAGTCGGCCATTTTGAGTTTTGTGGCCATTTTTTGGTCATTTGCTCACCTTGTATTTTAACAAACTCCTACAGATTTTATTCAATTGACTTCAAATTTGGTCAGTCCAGTCTGAACACGTGGGAGATTAAAAGTTTTGGAAATGGTGAGTTTTCGGGACACTATATGTTCAGGGCGGGGCGGCGAATTTTGATGTCTCACCACGAAACACGAAATGGTTATAACTCGGCTGTACATTATCCAATCTGCACCAAACCTCACATGTATGATGAGAGTCCCACCCTGAACAGAACAGCACAACGATATTGACTCTGACACTTAGCGCCACCTCCTGGCAACAGGAACAGGATGTAAGGCTAATGGCATAAACATCGCCCGATTGACCTGAAATTTGCAGTGTGTTCTACACATGATATGCAGTGAAGTGACGCACACTTGTTGGGTCTTCTCTAGCGCTGCAAATTTGCTATGTCCTCGATGATGTTGGACCCGATGATGCCTACGTGCTCGTGGTGGTAAAACACCTGGACCGCGGCCCACCCCAAGTTGCGTGGGGGGCGAGGGCCCGTCCCCAAGCGCTTGCAATTGCTAGTTTGGCATTATCATTTGTCATTGCTTTCCATTTTAAGAGTTAATAGTAATAACTAGTTTTAATATAATTATATAGAAGATGATTTTTTTCTCGATTTTGTGGCGCCCCCTGGAGGCCACAGCTTAGCGTTTGTCTACATTGCCTAATGGGCCAGCCGGCTCTGAGGAAAGTCTCATGTTATTATTTGTAAAGTGGTTCCCAAACCTTTTCAGCTCCAGACCCAAAAACATTTTTTTACATTTCCTCAGGACCCAAATGCACAACATTACATCAGGAATGACCATTATATCTACATTTTTACTGACTCTTCCATTGTCAAAACAATGTTGAATTAAATGCACATTTTTTTTGCATCTTTTAAGTTGTTTTCATCTTGTTACATCTACAATGTTTTTGTCTTGTTATGTAATTTTTATATCATTTTTACAACATTTTCATCTTGTTGCATCTTTTACATTGTTTTCGTCTTGTTTTGTCTTCTTCATGTGTTTCTTACATCATTTTTCATCACTTTCATCTTGTTAGATCTTTCCGTCTAGTTGCATCTTTCACCTGCTTTTTGCTTTTTTCATGTCTTTTTTTTACATTATTTTTATATATTTTTCTGTCATTTGCATCTTGGTGCATCTCTTACATTGTTTTTGTAGTATTGCGTCTTTATGACTGAGGCCTCTCCTCTACATTTCACACT
>JAPQRN010000006.1:4046653-4058397 GCA_037367275.1 Coranthus polyacanthus | reverse complement strand
TACATTTGGGAAAGGCAATAGTAAAGTATTACAAATAATGTCTGATCCATAAATACAAGGCAAATAAGAAGCTAAAACTAGAGACTTGTAAAACCTGCAAAAGTGTGTGTTTTGCTCAAAATGTTTAGTTCATGTGTCAAAAGCCAATGACACTGTCAGTATCATCAGAATGACAAGTCCTTATGTCATCGTTTATCATCATTTAACCATGTTGTCAACGGTTTACTCTGCAAGTGTTTTCTAATGAAAAATGTCCAGGCTTTTGGAAACACTGACGGAAAATGCACAAGACAACACTTTTTTCTGTGTTGCATAGCAATTTAAAAACTATAAAGTTACACATTACTGTCTCCATAAATGGCTCATTCTTCAGACAAACTTTTTTTTTTACATTTAACCATTATTTAGCCAGGAAGTCCCTTTTTAAATGTCTTTTTCGAGGGAGACCTGGCCAAGAAGGCATCCATACAAACATCCACATTTCTGAAATAAAACATCACTTGCTCCAAGCCCCAAACCACATTTGCCAGCAATTAGGCTAGTACAATAACAGTATATATATGTATGTACGTGTATGTATATACATGTACTTCTTCTATGCTGTGTATTAGTCATGTGTATCATATCTTTATCTTTTAACCACACTACACTGACTGATTTATTTGCTGCAAATCAGTTTATGGAAATGCACATAATTCATATTTTCTTTTTTTTCAGTTTTTCTTTTTTTGCAACATTTCAGCACAAAAGTTCACTTCAAATTGGCTTGTCATTTTATGGAAACACAACATCCAGTTTGTTCGGTGAGGCTTTCAACTGTGTCATGCAGTTGAAGACTACAAATCTGCCAGCACCCCCAAACAACTTCCTGAACTTCAGAGTCAGACAACTTATTGCTATTTTTCTATCATGAGCCTGTTTAGTAAGGCCGCATTATCATGCTATTTAGAGATGCTAACATTCTTACATTCTAACATGTCCTCGACGATGTTGGACCTGATGATGCCTACGTGGTCACAGTGGTAAAATACCCCGACCACGGCCCACCCCGAGTTGTGTGGTGGCGAGGGCCCGTCCCCAACTGCTTGCAGTTGCTGGTTTATCTTAGATTTGTACTATTATTTATTTATTTCTATGTGTATTTGTTAATTTCTACATTTCTACGTTTATATAGATTTGCACATTTACTTTGAGTATTTCCATTTCCCATTATTTTAAAAGTAGGTTACGGAAGTCTTTTTGAGCAAAACATATTTTATTTTGAAGGCACATCCCTCTTGCTTCCTGTCTAAATTTATGCAGCTTGTTTTCTTGCGGCTTCAGGGACTTTGGGTCCTTTAAACAGCACAGCAGATGAATGAACACTACACAAGCAACATCACAGCTTTCAAATGGTGGCAACCTGGAAAAACTGACATGGATTTCAATGAAAAGCACCTGTAACATACAGTATTACATTCAGACTTCCCCCATAATGCATTTCAGTTTAATCTAGTGCTGACATACAGTCTACTGCCCTGTTATGGTTATAATTGTGGTTGTAATGTTTAGACTAATGTTACAGTTTTTATTAACAGTTTGACGTGTCACTTTTGAGACTTTGATGTGGGTGTTATTTTGAATGAAGGACAAACTAAAAGGGACAATATGATCACAGCCTTAAAGGGGAACTCCACCAATTTAATATTGTGCATCCAGGCGTTTGTAGCACGAGGCTCGTTTAAAATGAAAACATTAGAGGCTGAGATATCCCGACTTTTAGTCCCCAGTATGAATTAAGGACATTTAGACAGGATTAAAGGATTAAGGTCTATAATAACAGACACCACGCTTCCCATAATGCAACCAGTGACACCTTTCTGTATCCCCTACAGTGGCCACAGAAAAACTTGCAAAGTCCGTCATTAGAGTCAGTGGTTGTTTTTTTCTTTTACAACCTTTTTAGTTAAGATGATATTAACTCGGGTCAGCACTCAAATATAGTAGGTGATAATATGACACCTTGACGCTGGATCCCACCTGGTATAAAATGGAAAAACAGAAGAAGACTTAATTGAAGGGTCTTAATGCTTCTGTACACGCGAAAAGAGGAAAAAAAAACATAAACACTTTCAATAACTTTTATTTTTGTCCCTAATAGATCTGTACAATCAAGAAATCAAACTTAAGATGAGCCTAGCAAAAACTGATCTGTACATGTTAAATGCTTTTGGGCATCATAGCTTAACACACATTTAAATAATCAACTGATGACTTGTCTAGCTATGCAAACACTTAAAAATCAGTCCCACGGCTTGAGAACATTGAGTGACTGAAAGGGGGGGAGGCAGGATGAACCAGAGCAAACCAAACAGAAAAAAAAAAATGTTCCCTTTAGATTCCATCTCTTTCTCTCCAGTGTTATAGAAAAGTACAGTCAAATATCTTATTTACAGAGAAGTGAACAAAGGTGTAGTTTGATCAAACAGATTTTTTTAAGGTGTGGTGAAGTGGATGGAGCTACTATGGCAAATTTAGTATGATCTGAAAAAGAAAAAAAGCTGGAGAAAGACAGGACCCGTTCATGGGAAACAGACAGGAAGGCTGCAGACATGCCAACGAAAGTCAATATGGCTACTGCTCCGATTCCAGCACCAACACGTGGACACCTTCACACACTTCACAGATATCATTCTCATAAGATAAAATGCCTCTTTCCTAAATTCCTAGACATTTGAATTCAATGTTTCAAGCACAAACATCGCACTTTTCCTTCCAGCTGCCCACAAGCACGATGACTCATCAACCTCATAAACCGTTCCTGAGATAAATTATTGAAGTTATGTATAACTGAGGAGTCGTATAGTGTTGTTTACCTGCATCAAGATGACTAAATTATTCTTTATAGTTGTTAGTTGTCAAAAATACCATCCTTTTCCCCGTTCTGTCCCTTCATCTCATCAAAATAAAGCTGCCTTATTGCTAGAGTAACAGTGATTAAAATCCCATTGATGTTTGCTTAATAAAGACACTGTAAAAGTATGAAACACATGAAGTAATATTACTTAGAGTTACAGTCATTTTTGAAATTAATCCCTTAAAGGCTTCATTCAATCGAACAAGACGTTCAGTGACTGAGGATAAATATCACTGTTTGAAAAAATAAATCTATACTACAGTGACAAGACACATTCAGATGCATATGTGACTGAAGAAGAAGAAGAATGCAGTTTGGATGACTGTGGATCTCCTCCTCACCAGGGCCCCGTTCTTTAATGTGGTTCATCTAATCCAGAGCGCGGTCACATGACACGGAACTACGGAATGCCATTTGTGCAATAACGTCTTGAAGATTTTGTATGTGCATTAAAATGCGCGTTAACAGGTACATTTCCGTGTGTTAATAATAAAAATGTTTTGTGGTTGTGGCCAATGACGAGTGAAGTGCATAAAGCATAAGCCACTGTCACTGACCAAGATATATCGAAAATGAATAATAAAAAACTAATAATAAAAGGTTTGCTTTTGGTTTTAGTAGTTATTAAATCTACAAGTTCATTTTTTAAAATCAAATACACATTGTTTTTTCACAGTCAAATCACCTAACATTAGCTAACAACAGCTAACATGAACTACTGAAATAAATGTAGCTGATGTCAGCTAGCGAGCTACGCACGGCTCGGCTCGGCTCGGCTCGCTAGCTGACATCAGACTGTGAGGAACGGGATTTGAAAAACCTACAAGATTCAGGGCTTTTGAAAAAACATTCGTGGCTGTAGTCATTAATAAAGAAAATGTAGCTAATCTTCTATTTCATTAGCACCATATATTAAACAGTCTTTACAAAAGAAAAATGTGTATTTAATAAATAATTTGAAACTTCTATTTCATCACTAGTAAAAACAAAGATAACATTCATTTAATTAAATCTAGAACACGTTTTAATTTGAAGTAGTATTTTCACACATGCACCTTTTAAAGTGAGTCAGTATTTTGGTTTGTGAACTCCACAGACTACCTGGTTGGGAACATCAGCCAAATATTCCTTAATGCCCCTATTAGATAGGAATTGAAGAGCCTGTTGACTGTCAGGATGGACGATATGGTCAAAATCTTCTGTCACAGAATGCGTAATATTTTATCACAGTAACGGCAAAGTTTTACGCTTCAAGACAAGAACAGTGAATGTAACTCCAGCTGCAACACAGATGAGACCGATATTTTCATGTGCTTCTGGTTTTAACATGCCAAGCGGTCCCGCTGTTCAAATCGCACAGGATTCGGGACATTGCGTGGTATAACGAGTATTGCCAAATCTCTACTGGTATATACCCTCATACCACCAACACCAGGACAGGTACTTGCATTGTGTTGTGCAGGAAATGTACCTCTTAATATGCATTTTAATGTCACCCAAACAAGAAAAACATCTAAGCCGTTATCTGCACAAGTAACATTCCATATGACTCAGGCTAACGCGACGTTTCTCATCCAGGTAGAGGATGTAGTTAGCACTAACAGGACTGCTCTGATTTTCAAGGAAAAGCAGCAGATTCTTAAGAAGCACGTCGCGATCATTTCAAACTTGTAACATGTATCAACATTTTTCTGGTGTGGTCTCTAAAACTTGTTGCTTACATCATTTTAAACCAGTTTAAAGAGGTGAAAATCCAGGGGTTTTTTTGTCAATTAAAGCTCAAATATAAAGAACAGGGCCCTGCAATGAAGAGTATTGTTTCCTATGCCGAGTACTAAAGACTGGATCTGTGGGTTTACATCGAGGAGCAGCACTCATTATCCTGTGTAGTGTTTTTTTTTTTTTTTCGTTCCCATGTCAGTCTGACAGTTTTCCCCTCGGTGTTTCAAGTCTTTGCAGAGCTCAGTGTCTCACACCAACTCTGCAGTTCAGGTCAGAAATACACAAACATGTTTCATATGGAGGACCAGGGGGGTCAGGAAATAATTCAAGTTCAATTTGATTACGAAAGTTCACTAGATTCTTACATGTCTACTGTCTCCTTTTTCCAAAATTAAGTATTAATAATAATAATTAATATTTCACTTGTTCATTTCTAGAATTACACTGTTTTTTTGCTCCTTAAAAAGGAAAATTGATGAAAAACTTCAAAACTACTGTAAAAATCACATATTACTACAGATTTCTCATGTCTAATTATAGGTCATCCTGTATAATTATTTGCACGACCCACCCGGTCCTCCATAATATTATACAGCCTCCCTTCTCAGACAAGTTATTCGACAGTAAATTTTCCTCACATGAAATACTGATACACAACATCTAACATAAGGTCAGTTGCGACTTGTCCACACAGACCTTGAGCAGCTTTAATCCCCCGTCATTAGATGTCAAGTGTTTTCAGAGTTTAAGATGATTCTGTTACAGCACCTCTGCACTCGAAAATGTTTTCCTCTCAGCTCACTGGTGATGATAAACTTTGTGAGGTGCAGGGATCGTCTTGTAGGAGAGGAGTTTTAAGCACATCGTGTAGGTGCGAGGCAACAAAATCAGCATCCATGAAATCCAAATAGTTTAACAGCGACAATGTTTCGATCTCACTTGGATCTTCACCAGGTCGGCGACTGAAACATTGTCACTAGTAAATTTTGTGGCTTGGAGTAAAAGTGTGCAGGTGTTAAAAGCTTTTTCTTTCTTTGTTTTCTCATGAAAGCCGTGTTGCTCGTCAACCTCAATAAAGAGCTGGGAGGATGTTTTATTCAGCCCACAGGTGTTTTGAGTCCTGTGCACAAAGACCTGTTGGATCTTTTAGGACTGAATGTTTAGACTGTGGCAGGAACTGTGACAGAATCAGTAGTTGATCTTTTTTCAACCAGTCTCAGAAATGACATTCCTACGTAACTAAATTGCAAATCGAATTACGTTATGAATGTAATGCAGCCCACATTACGTTTTTCTGTAAACGTAATCAGTGCTTTTATTTTGTTGCAACAAAATGCAATTTCTCTTGTTCATTTTTTTTTTTACATCCCACAAAAGTTGGTGTCCAGGTGTAAGGAAACGAGAGTAGCTTGGTTAGTTTTACAAAAAGAACCCGGTTTGGTTTAAACACTAAGAAATATGCTGAGTTGATTTTATTATCACATATTTTGACAATTTCTTCTGTATTAAAAAGGGGCAAGGACCACAGTTCCACAGCGAAGCTGAGTGGGAAGTATGTTAAAGTGTAATACTACTGACGACCAGTAGATACTGGCAGCAAAAACTTCCTGACTCCTGTCGACTTACACTGAACTTGTCTCTAAAAATACTGAGTCAATGATTTTTTCATTCAGTCATTCTGGTCTTGTTGGTTGTATTTGGACCCTCTAATAAACTGTTCTGGTCCATCTTTAAATGACTGCACTGTTTTTAGAGCTAAATGGGAAATTTGATGTGATATGTCGAGCGTTTAGCATTAGCCACCCTATCACCCTCACCCTTTTGTCCAAATATGGTCACTTCTGGCTGCAAAGAGTCGACATGGTGACGACCAAAACGCAAACTCTGGGAGATGCCACAGTAGCTCTATACATGCCTTATACATGATCTATGTACGAAACCAGGTCCTGGCATCTTTCTCTAAGCCTAATCAAGAGCTACACTAACCAAAACAAAAAAAAAAGTATAATAGTATAAGTATATTAAGTATAATAACACTGTCATATGAGTAGCATAGTGCAAATCAAGCTGCAGTTCTTTGGCAGAAAATATAGGGAAAAAATTATCCATTATACTCATGATCAACATTTTTGCCCCTTGAAAATAATATTAAGCTTTAATTTTGTTGAAATGCAATGCAGGCAGCATAAATGCAGACTAGATTTTTTTTTTTTTTACAGTTCGTTTGATGTTCAGTTCCAGATTTATTGATCAATTGCTTTAAGATTTGAGTAATAATTTAGTTGAATTTAGGTATTCAGATGTTCAGTTCATCAATTATCCAATTCCTAATAACATCGAAGCTCTGACGGTGCTGAACATTTTTCAGGGAGGTGGCGATATCAGCAGATTAATCTGCAGTCTACTTTTCTCTGCTAGAAACGATTGTTATTTCGATCTTTGAAAACCTAGGACCAGCCGATCTCTAAGCATTACACTTCTGACAAAACATTTTAGGAGTTGCAACTGATCGACATATGAATGAAATTTCTGAGAGACAAGGTTGCTTTATGGTATCAGTATTCAACAGAACGAGTCAGTGATTTCAAACAGTTCCTATCTTCGGTTAGAGTACGGTGCTTTACCAAGTGCTGTCAAAAAAACGCATCTTGGAAATCTTTAGTCTAAGAAATCTTGTCCCACTTGGGTGGAGCTCTGCGTTTCTCCTGTTTCTGGCTTCTCAGAGATGCAGCTGGGGGAGAAATGGTAGTCAAACAAAAGGCTACCAGCTCCTCCATCCCAGTTGGAGGTGCAGACCCCAAACCAGTCCATGTGTTTTGTTTTTTATTGAGGCCACAGATCTGATCGTGCCTCCCTTCGTGGTGCTCCACTGAGGACTGCGATCACATGTCAGCCGACAACAGCATTTCTGCCTCCAATATAGTATTCTGGTTTTAAAGAAGCCAAAAATCTGACAGATCACTCCTGAAATGTACCGATCTACAGATGAGGCGTCAATGGAACTCTGTGTCTACACAGTCTGGTCTGATGGAGGTCCTTCCACACAGCATTTAGATTCACAGTCAGTGTGCAAAGGCCCAGAGCAAAATTAAGGTAAGATGGGGGAGGAAAAAAAATATTGGTCGAACCTTTATTTAGTTACAATATAGATTTCCTTTTAAAAATGTACAAGTACCTCTTTCTTTCCTCCTTTTAGTTCTTTGTGTACAAGAACGAGAAGGGAAGGATGTCTTATTCTGAAGCAGTGCTGTGTTCTCGTAGATTATGCCTGCAAATCATTTTTAATTTCTTTTTAAAGACATAGGGCAAAAGGGTTGAAGAAAAAAAAAAAGGAAAAACAATCTTCTTCGATCCAGTGGTATGTTAGGTGGGGCGGGGACCGGGTCCCGGTCTGTTGAAATAAGGGAGTGGGTAGTGGGGGTGTCGAGGTCATCGGAGCACGGTGGACGTTCAGAAGCCGTCCACCCAGACGCCCAGCCCCCGCTCTGCCAGTGTGCGGTTCACGGAGATCACCTGGAGGATGAGACAAACACCCAGATTATTTACATGTCCAGTCAAGGCTCCGGTCTCACATACAACAGCTCCTCACGATACATTCTGCAAAAAGTACACGTCACCTGCTCCATGGTTCCACTCAGATGTGTGATGATTAACATGCCTGTCCTCTGTACGATGTTCTAATCTTTATTTATATAACACGTTTCAAAATCAAAGTTACAAAGTGCTTCAGAGGTAGCAAAATAAACCAGGTCATAAAATCACGTGTCTGTTGATCAATAATGCCGTAAGTCCCATACTATACAATCATTTGATCATTTTGTGATGCTTAGTAGTTATATCAAGATTCATCTTTCTCAACTGGTGGGTTGTGACCCAAAAGTGGGTCACAGACTCATTCTAAATTGGTGACTGTGTCTTGGTGTCTGACGTCACACTTATTTGGACAAATGTGCGTGAAAGATGTGCAGTAGGCTGGCTGTCGCCACGGAAATGCCAATATCTAATGGAAAGACGGCAGGTGAAGTGACGAGATAAAAGTCCTTGAACAAGAGAGCATGAAATCATCAAAGCTGAGCATGTTATTTCTTTAATGTCCGTGTAGATGCTGCAGCCTTTGGTTTGTTGAACAGCTCTGCTTCTACATTGGTACTTCTTAAATGGGTTTTAACATCAATGTGTCTTCATTTGTAGGCAGTACTCATCTCAATTAATGTGTTTTCTGAAATTACACATTATACCTATTCGTTCTCTTGGTTAGGACTGTTAGCATTCCACTGAAACATTTATTATATACTTAACCGACCACATAAGGAAGAGGTCAAGCTTCCTTCATTAAATAAATAACAGCCCAGTCAAAAACGTTCCTGCTCAGCTGACATCATTTTAACTGGCTGGAGTACTAGTGTAATTAAGGTATTTTTTTTTTCTTTAGCATCTTTCCGCAATTAAATGTTCTGTTTTGGTCCGCCTTAACTTGCACAGTTTGACTTACATATTTTAAAAAAAATTTAAAAAAAATTAGTCGAAAATGATGAAAAACCGTGAGGCTTTTCAAAACACAACAACGACAAAGCCTAAGTCCTCCAGAAAAGAGAGAAAAGTAGAGGAAAAGTTGTTATAGTTTGGTTGTAACTCACCTAATTTGTATAAGAGGTGAGAAAAGATCATGGATTTTGATTCTACTTGAAAAGATCTTCATAAGAGTTTTTGGACAGATGGCCCAGAGCTATTAAGATGTTTAGCTGTTAACGAACCACCAAAATAAATCAAGTATGTAGATCACAAACAACAAACTGACTGCAGTAAAGGAAGAATGCAACCATAGCCTCAAACCAAAGTCTATATTCAGATCATCTCCCGACAAACCAGATGTGTGCGGCCATCGTACCTCATCTCCTACCATGTTCCACAGGTGGACCAAGGGGAGGCCTGTGTTGTTGTCGTAGTTTGAGACCTTTGTGGAGAGAGAGCACAGTTAATTTGTTTTTTTGACGATTGTGTGGAGCAGCTCAATGGAGAAAGTGGATGTACCTGTGCAAGCAGAGCTACTCCTCTGGTCATCTCCTCTAACGCTGATGTGGCCTCTGCTGAAAACCGATCCTCTCCTGATCAAAGACAGTTACACGCAGTTCAAAGCACTAAATCTCACAAAGAAACATTGAGACTCTTTCTAGCAGGAACATTAACAACCAAAGCCATTTCAAACTAGGCAGCTGTAATATTTAGTGCAAAGCAAAACGAGGCTGTACCTGGAAGGGGAGCGATGTTGTCGAGCAAAACTTCAGCACCTTGAAAAGGTAGTGTTACAAAATCAGATCTGGAAAAAATAAAGAAGCAGTCAGTTGAGAAATACGAGGAAAATAAAAAAAACCTATGAAGTCCAAAAGGACATCATGGTGCCATTTTATTCACTTCATACTGATACACAAGTGCTGCATTTTGAGAGGAAGGAAGTCGGGGAGAAGCAGAGAGCTCAAGAGTATGAGGGAGATGATGAAGTGTTGGGTGACAGCCGGTAGAAAGGCCAGTCTGGGTCACGTACAGAACTCAGGAGGAGAAATTTGGTAGAAACCTCCAGCCTCAGAACTGGGTACAGCTAGGGCTGAGCGAACTCGTGATCTTAGGTGGTGAGCGATCTTAATTTGGCATATGATCTCCTTTTCGGAGGGATCGTACAGATCTTGTCATTGAATAACACTTATGAATAGCACTTTCCTGCTCAGTTGCTGTTCATTATAAATTGTCCGAGTACCAGAGCATTACAGTAGAAGAGAATGTTGCACTATGAGCTGTTAGCATTAAGGCTGCTAGGCTAACGTGTTTATTTCAGTCTTCAGTGCTTTAGCGTCTTTCCGTGCTCAAGTGTTTGGTTTAAGTCCGTGTTAACTTGCTAGCTGTTTTGCACCTGCTTAAGAAATAAATGACTGATGGAATGACAATTTTCAGACAGCAGAGATTTAACAAAGTCTGTGAGTCTCTGGTCTTGCTTCTGAAATGCTTTCAAATTACGTTAGAGTGTAAAAACATGTTTGGTTCATTATAAATCTCTGGCCAGACAAATTAGGCCGCAGTCTGTGTAATTAATGGGAAATACTGCAGTGTCAAAGATGTATGTAAGTTAGGACTAGTGTTTTGCTTTATCATCTGTCGTCAATATGTTGCAATAATTGGTCTAAAATGATGCAACAATGCAGTTTCTAGTCAGATAACGGCATCAAAAAGACATCACACACAGCCTAAACCTCCAGAAACCAGAGGAAAAGTTGTTATAGTTTGGATGTAAATGGCCTGCATTTTGTAAGAAGTGAGAAAACTGATTCAGATCTTGGATTGTGATTCTACCTCAAAAGATCATACAGTCCCTGACAAAAGTCTTGTCGCTTTGGTACAAGTTGACCTTAAGTGTCCCTCAAATATATGTCTAATCAATTTATTTATTTATTTTTTTACACAAAATGGCTAATTTCAATCCCAACAGCTTTGGAAGTAATATTTTGGTGCCAAATGAAACTGCTGAAAAGCATTCTAATGTTCACAGCTTGGTAAAGCCCACTGAATCAGTTTTTGCAAAGACAAAAGTCTTGCCGCCTTGTCATATGATGCACTCAATCCTAGATTATAGCTTCAACTGTGATCAATAATTGATCAATCAATTAGTAGGTATGTATAAAAAGAACCCCAGCACACCAGACCTTCACATCAACTGCAACTTGACCTCTGACAACTTGACCTCTGACAACATGCCTAAGATTCACCCTGAGACCAAAGCGTTGACCATCAAGAGGCTGAAGACCAGATCCACTGCTGAGGTGGCTGACACCTTCAATGTGTCTCAGCCTCAAGTACAAAGAATAAGAAAAAGATTTGAAGAGACTGGAGATGTTTTTGACAAGCCCATGTCCGGCAGACCCCACAAGACAACTGCTCGGGAGGACCGTTTGTTGGCTCGAAAATCCAAGGCAGCCCCTTTTCCACTGCAGCAGAGCTCCACCGGGCCTGGTCACCTCAAGTCCCCGTGTCAACCAGAACAGTTTGTAGAATTCTGTCTCAAAATGGCCTCCATGGTCGAATCAGAGCCCAGAAACCAGCACTAAACAAAAAGCAATCTAAAAAATGTGTGGCATTT
>JAPQRN010000006.1:4034815-4046553 GCA_037367275.1 Coranthus polyacanthus | reverse complement strand
TGCCAAAATCTGACCTTTCTGTGTTCATTAAATGATCAATCTTTCTTCAGTGAAGCAAATTTATTTTAGTATATTAAACATAATTTGGGAGGGTTTTAGCATAAGAGCCATTTCTAAAACCAATGGATTCATTAAAAGTCAGGTTATAAGCTGTTGTTTCTATAACATGGATAAGTGACAAGACTTTTGTCAGGGACTGTAGAGCTAAATAAGGGACTTTGGATTTGGATTTAAGTCTTAACAAAAAGTCGCCACTAGATGGCACAGTGCAGCTCTTCCCATGACAGCAGCTACAGGGCAGATGAGAACAGAGCTGTGACTGAGGCTGCATGAAACATTCTAATATAGTCGGAGACCTTATCCACTCACCTTATTTGCCGTAACGAGTCGATCTTGACTCTGTCGTATCCCCCGTAGTCGACATACCGGATCTCCACTTCGTTCGTTTCTTTGTAGAAGGTGATGACCTGGGCTCTCCACCAGGCTCCTTCCACTGCTGGAGCTGCACAGATCACACCCACTGCACACGGAAAAAACCCATGAGAGAGAGTCTGCTGACGGTTCACAGGATAAGAGATGAAACAGGCCCACATGCTGTCCGATCACTTTACACGCCATTTTTATTAGCTCAAGATGAGGTCAGTGGATTTCAGCACTGGTCCAACACTGGACCCTCGGACACAGGCCAACGGTTTACCCTCACACTCTGCCCGGGGACTCGTTTACTGGCAGCAGATCTGTTGCCGTTAAAAGTTCTCAAGGGAGTTTATCTTCATTAGTTTGTGCCAAGTGTCAGTCTAATGCGAACCCACAAAGTCCTTAAGAGTCCGGTTACTGTGACTAAGGTCCTTAATAAACCTGAAATTGAGTGATTTTACTTCATCAGGATTTCTGTATGAATAGAATTTAAGATTTTGGTGATAGTGGTATCAGCGAGGGGGCGCTGAAACCACGCCTCCAGCCTCTCAACTATTTTAAAACCTAATTTTAGACATGTTTCGATTTCTTAATCAATTCAAATTAGGCTGGTTGGTTAATAACACATTGTTCTGTGGTGTGACGAACTCAAAATACATTTATTTCTACTTTACACTGACTCTCAGTACTAATATATTTATATTTAATCAATTTAATCATAGAACATCTTATACACTAATAATAAAACTAAACTGAAATCAAAAACCAAGCTGAAAGAGTAAATAGAAATTAATGAACATTTCAAATGTAGAAGAACTAAGAGTGAGTATAAAATGCCTTCAGAAGACAGCTTCAGTGTGAGCCGGTGGTTACCTTCAGCGGGAGACGGCAGGGCAGGGGTCCCGGGTTGGGAGTAGCAGAGGAACATCTGCTGGTCGAGGCTCCGCAGGGCGTGGTAGGTGGGATGGGTGTGCTGTTGGACGAAGACGTGACCGGCTGACACGATGTTCACCACAATCACTTCGACTGTCACGCCACTGGGCAGAAGAAGCTGGAAAAGCAGATATTTAAGGAAATAAAAGAGCAGTGGTTACTTATCCAACTTGCATCAGCTCACTCAAACTGCAATCACTTCAATGGGAACTTTGAAAGGTAGAGAAGTATCTGTTCTTACCCAGGAAGTCATGGGGAGTGACGGCAATGTGAGCGGTGGTGCTGGAGGTGCGTATAGATTTGTCAGATCTAAATCTTTAAATTTCTTCCCAATCAATGAGAGGGCTTTGTCAACCTGCTGTTGTGTGCCTGAGGACAAATTAAACACAAGTTAAAACAGTCATACTGTGAGATGTTCTGACTGATGTGAAGGCATGCGTCCTCTGACTCACCCTCTATGTGACAGATCTGGAACTCCTGTGTATAAGGCAGGGTGGAGATGTAGATCTTTGCACCGGAGTTCTGCTTCAGGAAACTCACGTATCTCCCCTGCTTCCCGATTAACCGCCCGACGAGATGCTGAGAGAGGTGAAGAAAAAGTACTGTTAATTTAATTTAGGGTCATCCAGAGGTGGGGTGAAAAAAGTTCAGTGAAAAAATTCACAGGTGATCCTACACTAAACTCAGTGTAGGATCTGCAAGGGTGACCTGGGGAATTTTCTTCGAACTGAATTTGATATGGAATGACTCCAACACTGAGGAATTTAGAGTAGAATGTCTAACCACATTAGGTGACATACTGGAAAACTGCACTGTTATGATTAACTCTGAAAATTACAATGTAATTTCAAGTGCATCTCAAAAAATTTGAATGGAGGAGCATCTCTTCATTCTCACTATTGCTGCTCACACGGAACACACCTTTAATGCTAGGCTTCAGACCAGCAACTTACCTCGGTGTCGCGGCTTCACTAACCCAACTTAAAACCTGGAACACAATGGCTACCTCACCTGTGCGTTGCAGTCACATTACCTTTTGCCCTGAGTTCATGAAAAGACTTTGATAGACACGTGGTTCTCACAGGACAGCGACACTACATACCATATGATGATCTTATAGAATATGATGCATTACTGTAGATTAAACTATCAACAGTAAATACTAAGTACTTCAAATGAGCTCAACACATTAATGCAGCTAATACTCTGATACCTTTACTCAAGTTAGGTTTTGAATGCAGAACTTTTACTGGAGGTGGACTATTTTCACAGTGTGGTATTAGTATGTTTGCTGAAGTGAAAGGTCTGAAAACTTCTTCCTCCACTCCTACTGGAGACAAAAACTTTTACATTTTCTAAAAATTTTGTGTCTCTTATTTAAAAGTAATTTCTTAAAAACAGCTCAAGTAGTAGTTTTCAGCTAACATGTGACAAAGAGAGATAACAGTGCAGTTATAAAGTACTGGTAATTATTATATAGGCTGTAACTTTACAGTTCATGTTTAAGTTTTATGGTGTTTGTACGATGCCAGTAAGTGACTGACTGCAGGTTTCTAAGAGTTAACCAGCCAGAAAATAAGGGAGAACATGGACAAATTCTGTATGAACTTATTTAACAGATTCCATGTTCACACCATCTCCTCGCTGATAGTTTTGTCTCTTTGTAAAGCATTATATGAAAATCACTTTTTAAATATTTGTCCTAAATAATAGCTCGTGTTAATCTTTGCCCTGAGTCCCTGGACGTGTACCTTAGTGAATTATTAACACTATGAGCTCAAGACTCCTTTGAGCTGAATGAGTATTTAAAGCAGTTTGCCCTGCACCTGTGTGTTTTTGGAACACACAGGGGTTATTTTATTGTGTGCAATAAAATTTTTATTAAATTTTTTACAAATTATTCGTTAAATGAAACAATTTACATTTTTACAGTGCTGTTCTCCTGACGCTGAAATCAACAAATGTCAAGTAAATGGTCCAAATCATATCGTCAGAAAGCCAACAAGCCACCCCTTACTACAACTTCATGACATTTCATAAAACGGTGAAGCAGCGCCAGCAATAATCCTACAGTAGTGGCCACCACATCTAAACTGAAGCTGGATTATTCCACTCCTCACTCAGAGGGTTTTCTCTACCACTCGAAGGCCTGGGTGCAGCACCTAAGCCAAACTCAAACAAAATCAATTGGAGAGCATTAGAAGTAAGTAAATGACTTTTCTCTTATCAACACACTGCCCACCGTGTTGCTAGCGTGTGTGTTGACACCTGTAGCGTGTTACTGCTGCGGACCTGCTACTGCCAGCCCTACTTTATACACCGTTTCTCCTATTGTTATGCTATCAATACGATTTCATCTCATCAAAAATGTATTTTCTTAGAAGAATGAAGCAGTCACGTGACTTTTATTTAACCTCGGCGACCGAGAAAAAGAGAGCGATTTCCCACTAGAACATTTTTGTCATGTCTGTGACACATTATTATAGTCTAGATATTGAAAAAATAATGAAAGGTGTCAGTTAAGTTAAATATTGCCAATATGGAGATTAAGTCAAGTAGAACTTAACACAGACCAATTAACTGGCACCGACAGGATGTTTTACAAACTATCAATATCAGAAGAAGTTAACGGCGATAGTGCCAGATGGTTAATATTAAATTCTGACTTTTAGGGGAGAATGTAAATAAATAAATCATTCCCAATTAGATTTTTGAAAGTTAGTTTGATGTTCAGTTACACATGTATTGATAATAACCTTTGAGTTTGATGTTCAGTGATTCAGATTTATTTATTTATTGATGATGTCAATTTAACAATCAACACAGCTGTTCTGTTTTTGCTGTGAACTGATCACCGATCATTTTCTAAATGACATGCAGCCTGTGTGGCCGTCCTAACCTGTTAACATGGACATGAAAGTCAACAGGTAACACAACTGCCACACACAGATGAGGTGGGCAGTGTATTGTAGGCGTAACGGTTGTAGTGGACCTCTTTTGTCTGCAAGATTTTTAAATTTTGTGTAGTTTTTTTTAATCTGCTCTTGCTTTTTCAAATGTTGTCTGCTCAAATATGGTAATAATGATGATTCAAAATTGTGAAAGTCTTAATCTGATGTTTTTCCTCACCTTAGGCACCTCGATCTCCCAGATGATGACCTCGGAGCTCGAGGAGGCAGCGTGGTTGCTTTGGCTTTCCCCTGCACCCATCGTGCAGCCGCTGTCCACCGAGTCCATACTGTTCACATCAGAGCCTGGAGATGCGCAAAAAACACACATCACCACCGCGTTTACCAGCAGCACAGCTACAGAAACACTGTCTACTGTTCAGAGACTAATGTTATTATTTAACAGACATAGATCTCAGTGCGATCAACACTGACATACTTTACTTCTTATCAAGCCGTTTCCCACAGTCCATATCATGCTGTAAAATTAAAGTCGTAGATGTAGATGATTGTGAGTGTGTATGATTGTGTGTCTATATAGACAAGGATATTGAGTGGACAGCCAAGGGGAAAAAAGTAGGCATCTATGGCGTACGGGGTGTCAGCATAAATAATTATCACGATAACTGTCAAATCATTATTTCCCTCCAGTTCAAAGGCTGATTTTTGAGCCAGAGTGAAAGTTGAAGAAACCAGATTGTTTAATTATTCGGAAAAGATGAAAAACAAAACATGACAGACACAAATTTTTTATCATGACAACATTTCTGGCTGTATCGCACAGTTCTAATGGCAATAATCATAGCCACTGATCTCCAAGGGAACTTATCACAATATAGTATAAAAATGATATCACAATGAGATACATTGAATTGTAAAGGACAATCAGACTTCTAATGCATTTTCGCCCCCACAGACCGTAAATAAAACTACACCTATTCTTGACTTAACTGAACTTTTAGAATATACTTGGTCATAGGGAGATGCAGGTTTTATACAGATACTTTGCTAAAGCAACAGCATAATGTGAGCAGAGCTTGTTATGTTATCGTGAGAAGTGTCAAAATATTCTTGGTTCTTTATGAAACTATGGCAGCTGCAATGAGAGCACAGATCCAAACACTGGTACGGATTTAAAGAAGACACGGGTTATATATAAAATCAGTCAATATAGAACAAGGCCTGCAGGATGACTGGACCATCAGACATTAGTTAAGCATATAATTAGCCAAACTTTTGTAGGACATGTTAAAGTCGGGGTTCCCACACATTTTTATAGACAAAATTTCTAAACTTTTCAAGGACCAATAATTTCCATAACCTTTCACAACCTTCAAGTACATGAACAAAAATAGCATTTCTTCATTCTAGAATTGTTGGTTATGTTCATATCAGGACTGGGCAATCTCGTGATCTTAGATTGTGATCCATCTTAATTTGTCATATGATCCACTTTTCAGAGGGATCATAAAGATTGTGTCATTAAAAAAATGACACAAATACACAAAAACATTTCTACTCAGCTGAGATTCATTTTTAGTTGCTCTTTAGTCAGTGTAATTACGGTATTTTACATAGACGTTGCACTAGTGAGTTTATTTCAGTCCATTTATAGCAATACTTTAGCGTCTCTCCACTCTAAAGTGTATGGTTTTATTTCACGTTAACTTGCAGAGTTTGTGTAAAGTGGTTTGTTGCTGCTGAAGAAATAATGACGAAGAATTATCTTTAAGTCTGTCAGCTTCGGGTCTGGAGTCTGAACTGACGTGCATTGAATCTGATTTACACAGATGCTTTAGAGTTATGTTTAAGTGTAAAAACATTTTTGATTCATTATAAAACTCCAGCGGGACAAAGCCTGCCACAATTAATGGAAACACAGCTGCTGTATGTACAGGGCAATGTTGATAGTGTGAGTTTCTAGTCATGTAAATCCCTTACATATTATAAGTAGTGACAAGATTGTGATTCAGATCGTGGATTGTGATTCTATTTCAAGAGATCGTCATATGATGATGTCACAACTTTACGAAACTCTGTCTTAGTAACATTAATGCTACATCCCATGATGCAACGGTCTCTGTAAAATACACTGGCTGTGTCTGTGAGAGGCAGAGAGCCATAGGAGAGAGTGAAGAAAGCCAAACTCTCACGTGAGCTTCTTAAACAAATGATCCACGTACTTGATGTTGCCGATAGTCGTTTAATACAACCCACGCAGAACAAGCCACGATACATTGAATATGTTTGAGACATCCTCCAGCTCTTATAAGAAGTGAAAGCCAATTGTTCGCTCCATGGGAACATCAGTGTCAAAAAGCACCAGAGTTTCACCACTTTGCTTCTATGCTCCTTGTTATTACAGACCGTTTAGGATTGAATTAGCTGCCACATATAATAGTAATTATCTACAAAGCACAACACAGTTCTATATCTGTAACACATTTAACTGGAATCAAATTGTAAAGTCTAGTGAACTGGAGATCCAGGGCTACAATTAGTCTCAGACCTTAATGTCTAAATACATTTGCATAATGTACATTTACACTCAGTCCATCATCAGAGATAGTTTTCTGATTCACCGACAGACGTTTTTTAGTTTGACCATTCTCCCTCTAATGTTATCTGTTGTTGAGGAAACCCATCTCTTCCTTCAGACACGTCACAATTAGATGACAGAATTATTTCTGTCCACAATGAAACAACAATAATAACATGGAGCAGCATGTGGTGGGGAGGGTGATGGACAGGCTTAGGTCACTGTTTATCAGGAGCTCATGTCATCCATACACAACAAAATGTCACGTTGATGTTTGGAGATTCATCCACTTTAGGGAGAACATGACTGGAGCTGCATCAATTAGTGTATTTATTTATTACAACATTTATTAACTATTTTCATATTTTTAGACTTGTTTTCAAGGAGTAATGCCAAATTTCACAGCTTTGCAAATGTGTTGATTTGATGTTCTGATTGTAAACTCTGTATCTTTGGGTTTAATTAATTAATTTGATTAGTCACCATTAATTAAATAATCTATAAATTGTAAAATTAACAGTCACATTAATTGATCAGGAAAGTTTTCTTTCATTGCAGGACGACACACATGGTAATACATTAGTATACACTTTGTTAAATACCACAGTTTATCTTATTGGAAGCATCAGCAGCAGAAAAAAAACTAACTGTAATCATTCAGTTCTCAGTCATAACTTGATTCCAAACTAAAATTCTGCATAACAGTGGTACGGACATTAAGAGGAAATTAACACAGTACTGAATGTATCATGTGAACTATTAGATAAGTAGAAATTTAACATCACACATGCCATGTTTCTGCTTTTAGCTTGTCACAATGCACTGTGGCTATTAATAAAGAGACGAGATTATCTAAAAACTGCCTTTGATTTGGCAGTTTATGGCAGCTGTTAAGTTACTGATAAACCAAAAGGACTAAATCAACAAACTTCTGAGGAAAAATAACTGTTGTATAGTAAGTGTATCATTAAAAGACAGTGTTAGTGTAGTGCCTGCTATACTAGGGTTGGGTGAAATTTAGTACTTCCACTGTGGGAGCTTTCACTTAGTGTTTCTGCTAAATATTCAGGGCAGGCTTTGAAGCAAGTCAAGGCTGGATTCTCACATGATCTCATGAATCCAGCTGCCTCACATGGTGAAGTGATTCCGGCAAAATCTTAATGTGAGAGCGACAGTTGGTGGCCTTTGTGCACCTCTAAGCTGGTTTACCGACTGCCACAGAGGACGAGAACGACAAGAAAACATGGAGGGGGACAATGAAAGTGGAAATACAGAGCATTATGTATATTTACACTCAACAACAGAAGAATCGAAGTATGTGTATAGAAGGATTTAAGGTCAAAATTTAAATTCAATTTAGGGCTGGGCAATATGGCTAAAAAACAAAAAAAAAAAACTCATCGATATCCTTAAAAGAAATGGCGATATACAATACAATATAATGAAAATGTTAAGTATAATGTTTAAGTCCGGAGTAAAGTATCTTATTTGTACACATGACACTTTTGGGTTAGAATGATTCAGTTTACCATATTAGTTAATATTTTAGGACTTTTTAGATGTTTACTATATAATTGATCATTTAATTATCAGTTACAGCACATTATTATTTTCTACATACATTAGATGTATGAGTAGTTTATTTACAGCCCGTTTGTCTGAGAATAACTTTAGTTCTTACATGCCATTGTTTATGATTGGACAGATATGAGCGCGACAGTAACTTGTGTTGTTAAAGAAAACATCTGTTGTTACTATATCCAACCCAGCCTCACTTCAATTGTTAGATTACTAATTCTTTAATGAAAAAAAGTTCTGGTTCATTTAATAGTCAATAACGACTGTGAGCAACATTTAAGCATCTTGATGTGTTGCATCCTGTCACATCAGCAGCCAGTGGTTTGTTAATGAAAAGTTCCCCTAAGGTGTGGCATTTGCTATTATAGGCCCAACTCACACAAACAAAAGCTCCACTCCGGATTTACGCCAGTGCACTTCTACTCAAAACAACGGAGACCTCTGTAGATCTACATGTGCTCACACGTACTGGTGCACGTCTGTAGACAAATACCTGAGTTTGTGTGAGTTGGAAATAAATACACCTGTCAAAATGATCAGTAATCTCTGCATTTATCTACTAACCAAGCAAGTAGACTCAAATCGCTATGTCCACAATAATCACAATATGATTTTCACCATATCGTGCAGCCCTAATATGCAGTGATAGAAAATTTGGCCATATTACCCATCTCCTATTCTACACCAAAGCCCACTTAAACATAGACCGATATCTCACCTCCGGACTGGTCTGTCTCCACGTCACATGTCCCGTGAGCTCCGTTCCTCAGGCCCATCCCATTGAGCCTCTTGAGATCACAAACAGCATCCACAGAGTTCTCCTCACTTAAGGCCAAAACTGCTCCCTCCGTGGCGCCATCAACCTCCGACTCAGGCCGTGTCACTTCCTTCATCGATAAGTCTGTAACCTGGATCACATCAACCTGGTTGTCAAACATGCTGTTCTGGAGGTCCTCGCTGCTGATGCCATCCTCAGAGTGGCATGTGCTACAGGCTGAGTCCTCCGCCAGGGCTGCCGCTTCATCACCTTTTTGTTTCATATTTAGCAGAGGTGCACTTTGTGCTGCTTGGTGTGATGGTGTTGACCAGTGGCCTCTCTCTGAGGTGTTGGGCTCCCACACTGGGGCTGAGGAGCATCCATTAGGCACTGCCTGCGCCACCTCTGCTGTTTTCTGCACCTCTCTGGGCTCACACCTCATCTGGGATGGGCTCTTCAGTAGGTGGTCCTGTTGCAAACACAGCCTTGTGCTGTCTGTGACCTGGCAGCTGGTGACACCAAGGACCTCCTGGGTGGCCGCAGAGATTACCTCAGTTATCAGTCCTGCTGCCAGAAGCTCCAGATCCTGATCCTCAATGCTGCTGTTCACCTGGACGTCATCTGGGATCGCTGATGAAGGGGTGAAGTGTTGGACCGAAAACTGGGCTGTAGACATCTGGGCTAGGGCTGGAGCGGGGGAGGTAGGTGTGCTGGTTAGAATGTGTTTTTGGAAATCCTGCGCTGAAGTGGGCGTCTCTACAGAGTCTGCTTCTGGTGGCATCGCTCTCTGCAACGAGGCTGGACTGACTGCACAAATGTCTTCTTCTGTACTGATAGTGCCATGCTGCTTTGCCACTTCCCCCTCTGGCTCTGGCCTCTCTGCGTCAGAAAGGTGTATCCCTGAGGGGGAAGAGCTAGTGCCTTTGGTAAACTGGGTGGACTGGACCTCTTCTATTGTGTGGTCTGTTTGTCTTTCCGGTTCTGATGCAGATGCTTGGCTTTGCTCGGGCTCAGTCTGCTGGCTTTCCTCTCTGCCAGCTGGTGCTAGAGTCGCACATGACGGCGTATGGACATCCTCTCCTCTTACTACTGCTTCTTCAGAGCTGTGTTCCAGTGAAGGTGCTGCTTCAGTGTCTTGGACAGGGATCTGGGGAATCTTTTCCTGTTCTATTCTCTGCTCATTGACCTCTCGAGGTCTGTGGGTGGGGCTTTCTGTGACATTTGAGGGGGATACAGTGCCTTTTTCTATCAGCCCGTTGCTACCCTCCGCTGGAGATGATGTTCTAAGGCCCACAGTGGAAGAAGAAGCAGCAGTCCCCTCCAGGCTTTCATGGCTGATGAGCCGCTCTTTCTTCCGCGAGATGTACCACCACCAGCCGATCAGCGCAAGGACTCCAGGCAGTGTGTAGGGCACGACAGAGCGAAACCTCAGCGGCATTTCCACAGGACACTAGCAGCTACACCTGCAGCACAGAAACAGACAAGTACAGGTTAAAAAAAAACTTCACATCCAAAATAACAAGGGCTGATCAGAGCCATACTTTTGACTTTTTTTTTTTTTTTTTTTTTTTAAAGGTAGTTTTATGAGTGCATAAGTAGTATAGTAGTAACTAATATAGTTCAGTTTTATTTTGAGGAACTGAAAAAACAATTCTAATGTTTTACTTTGTATTTTAATTTGTGTTTTTTTAACACTCTCCCTAATCTGAGTGCATGTTGTTACAATGCACCAAATCCTGGTTTATGATAAACCTAATCTTAATCAACTTGGAATTAGAAAAATTGAGCCTATACAAACATCTTCCAGTTTACTTAATAATGCATATTCCTACAGTTTTCTTGCTACAGTCTGGAGTGAGCAATTATGGCAGGAAGCTTTGGGCAGTAATTTGAAACCACACATCCAGCTGCAGTTCTGAACCTGGACAGCAGCACTGCAGAGGGGTGTTTCATCTGGACAAATAGGGAGGAAAAAAAACTGTTTGTTCTGTAACACAATTTTTATCATTTTGGCTCTATACACCATCACAATGGGTCTGAAAATGAAACACTGTGCTGGGTCAAACAATTTTGTTTGAAGTACGGTTGGGTGATGTGTCAAAAAAAGGATCTTTTTTCCCATATTGATCAATATCCATATATAATTTGAGAATGCTGCCAGTAGAGAGAGTATCCTGATAATGCCTGAAAGCTTAAGAAAAAGTGTTCATTAGCTAGACTTTAGAATATTAACATTCCCAAGGCTAATGGCTGTAAAGGCCTGCTTATTTATTCTTGTCTGATTAATTGCCTTGGTTCTGTCTATTTGATTGTTTTGGCTTGTTTTTGTTTGTTTTTATCCGTCCTCTTCTCTCTTCTGCCCTCTGGTGTCTTCTGACACTTGCCAGGCTGACATTGCACTCGGCTGCGCGCTTGCGCAATTGCTCACTGCTCCTGCGTTCTCCGCGCACAGCAAATCTGTATAGCGCATAAAATAAAATCCAACCTGAACTGTAAATAAAATAAACACATAATAATTTAATCTGTACCATTTTGCAATGCAACTCAGTGAGTGACAGGTGACAAC
>JAPQRN010000006.1:3984752-4014356 GCA_037367275.1 Coranthus polyacanthus | reverse complement strand
CTTGAAGCTTAAGTTTTCATGTAAAACACACATTATATATATATATATATATATATATAATTTTAGAAAGGAAAGATGTTATTTTACTCCATTTAATATTTTGTTGAAAATAGCCTAAATGCTTTGACTTTCTGCCATGTGATTGGTTGGTTAGATACTTGTGGGTGTGGCACCCATAGTCACCACTCCCACAAGTATCTCATCAACCTATTTTCTAAAATTCATGACTAAAGTATTTTGAGTAGAACTGTAGGAGTTTGCAGGAGGGGCCTGTGAGTTTAATGGAAGCTTTTGATGTTAATTTTTTCAAGAAAATCCCATGTCATGATTGGGGAAAAGTTACGACTTTTGGGTGAGTAGGTGTGGAACACTACAAGTGGACTTTATCCGGACAGAACATCAAATAACAAAGCTTTACAATAGCAGTTTTTAGCCTTTCAGAGTCACATCCTCATGTGTTGAAACAGCAGATTTTCTTTTTTGCTGGGAAACCCAACAAGATCAGGAGTTATCTGTGACCGATTTGACCACAGAAATGTCGATTTTAATCTGATAAAATAAACCACAATGCTCAAGCAGTGAGCTTTTGTGTAACAGCAATTGTTATGGCGTTAGTGTGAGAGCCTTTTATTAAATCCAGAACCACAAGGATATTACATTTTCTACTCTGGCAGACCGTAAGGCAGTAAGGTTTATTTAGTATAGCACCTTTTTCTCTGAACAAGGTCACAAGAGTGCTTCGCAAGAGTAAAGAGAAAAGACACAAACAATAGAATATAAGCAACAACAGACCTTAAAAACACAACAAAAACTTGCAGACGAGGTCATAAGGTCAGTAAAGACTGGGATTGATGAGAGAGGTAGTTAGAGGAGATAGCATAAGCATCAATGTTCAAAAAAACAAGACGACTTTTAAGATTTTGTCAGCTCAAATAATTGAGAGGAGGCGATTATGTAATGATTGTGACACGGCGTGTGGACATGTAAACACAAATACAGCAGCTTTAAAATGTATAAAACTAAATTAAAATATTATATAGTATATATAATATATTATATATATTATAGTATACTACTAGTATTAAAGAGTACAGCGTTGTATTCTGGTTATTGTGCTGTTTGTGTTTAATGTATGACATCTGTGTAACGCATCACCATAATGTGGATGGTGAAGTTCCTGATCGTGCTGTTGTTTGCGCAAATGAATGTTGATGTTTGAGCCATGTAGTTGTCGATGAGCTGAAGAGGTGACACAGAGTCTCACTGATGGTTTGAGAGCCTTGTGTCGTCTTGATATTATGTTTGTTCTGATGATGGTCTCTGTATTCTGCTGAGACTGTTTCATTGTTTTGTTTTCCACTGGATTTTTCCCACATCAGAGTCATGAGCGCCCACCGAGTGCAGATGGAGACAGATAAGCCAGTCATTTAGCAGTCTGTAGGCAGTCCACCCACTGCATTTCTTCTTCTGGTTCGTTCCCTCAAAACTAGTTTGTCATGTAGGAGATTAGGTTCTCTCTGTCTCCGATCTCTTTAGTTGCACTTCTTTTGCTGCACTGATCCCATTCACACAGTCCACATTCCCATGGGCCATCCACCGCCTGCTGACCCACTTTTCCTCCTCACAGAGCTTTTGGTTTAAAGGCGTATTTCAGTTTCAATGTGTATCAAAATGTTATTGATACTGTCATGATCTTATTAACCTGAAACAACCTCAAACTATTTCAAGAATGGTTCGAGTATTTCTGTTTTCATGTATTCGGACTGACGAACCAAAGGGAAACATAGTTTCAGGTAGATTTATGTTGATGCGACACTGAGGAGCAGAAGCATCTTTTTACCCTGTATTTTGAAAGTGCTGGTGTCATAAATGTTTTTTTTTTTCCAGGGAGCACTTACCACTGAGCTGACCTACATGGGTCATAATGTGGGAGAAAGAGAAGAATACTAGTAGAGAAAGTGAGTTCCCACATGCCAAAAGCTCAGACATCTATAATTAACAAGGAAGCTGCAGAACAATGAGGCCCAGTCCAGACCGCTGCAGGCGACGTGGCATCAGTTCCCTCTCAAATGAAGCACTTCACCTCTTTACTGGCATGAAACTAGTTGTTGATGCAAAGGATATGTCAATAGGCACACTTGTCCTCCAGTCCATGGTTTTTGTTGTTCTAACAAAAAAATAGCAAAACGATCATCTAAGCATTTGAACTTGCTAGTTCTGAATCAGGGCCATAGACTGTATATAAAGATGGAGGCTGTGTCTGCTCACTGTGTAAAAATGAAGCCAAAATCCCACAGTCACAGGAGCTGCCGTGTCGCTTGTGTGGCGCAATTTGGAGCCAGAATCTGTGCAGTAAAGACATGAGGATGTGACGTCCCTTTTACATTTTTCGTAATAACATGAAAGACCTCTAATATTGCATTTGGTTTGACATCTGCAGCCACCAGCAGCTCACTGAATATATAACCTGCCATAAAACTGATCTGAACCCGTTTGTCTAATGTGTGTCTTGACTAGCTGAACACTTTTAGTGCTGAAGGCTGAAACAGCTAGCCTAACAACTTTAATGCTAAATATGACTAATGGTACAATGCTCTATGGTACCCATGCTACATGCCTTTTTGAACACCGTAGGTTGTGAACACAAATGGTGAAGATAGTTAAACAGAGTGATGTGTCTTACACTTTTTTCATATTTCATATTGTACAGTCATAACAATAAGATGACAATAAATTATAACAATACAAACAGGAGAATCCATACATGCACACATTAAAACCAGATTTTCAGTGTTTTATAGATGACCATTGTGCTGTCATTGGTAAAGAGTGCTCGTATGTGCTCACAACGCTGATGTCCACTCTGCTCATTGGCCGATGGCAGCGGGGAACGCCCTGCATTAGCGAGCCTCTGGCATTCTTGTGTTCCCAGAAAGAGCAGCCAGACGAGTCCATGGGTGTCTTTGTGTTGTCAGGACAGGAGCGCTGTGCCAAGAGAGGAGGTATCCAAAAAATGCAAATGAAGCATTACTTATTTGTATCTAGATCACAACTAGTTCAGGGGTTTCCCTTGGTTTTCAGAAAGCTTTGGTGCTGTTTCGGTTCAAGCTTATGTTTAAGTTTATGGAAGACTTAGGTGCATGGTTGTAGAGTCAGGAGGACCTTCCACAAGAAAATTCTACTCTTTCAATAAAAATATATATAATTTAGCATAATATTGGACCATTTTTACCATCATGTATGTGTAGAAAAAGCTTAAAAACAAAACTTGCTGAAGTGCACTGCAGACCAACTGGGAAAAGTCATTTCAGTTAGTTTTGATGCTGTCCACATTGATTTGACATGAATTTGACTTAGTTGCTGCCCAAAATGGTTTGGGTTACAAGAATTAATGTTAAAATTACTTGGATGTAGGTAAAATGCACCACCTAAACCTCCTAAATGTAATAAGATGATGTTGATACTGAAGGCTCTGGTCAGTTGTTGCTGACACAGTTGTCACACAGCTGATGCAAACTGAAGTCGTCAAACACACATATTAGATAACACGTTTGTTGACAGAAGTTGTACAATTCTGCACAGTTGCATAATGCCGACCTGATTTAATTTAGTAATCGTGTTACTTGCATGTTTCACGTCTGCAGTCACTTATGATTTGACAATGTTTAACCCAGACTATGAATATTTCATAGCCTTAACAAAGTGCTTTGGTTGTGAAATTTCTCATAATGTTATCAAACTCTAACCAAGTTCACTTGGAGTTCAAAGTAGACTAAAAGCTAAACTCATTTTTAGTTTAAACATTTTACCATCATTTTCATCATTGTGCAAATTTTAATGATACAAGGAACAAAAGACCAGCCATTGGACTCAGTTGATTCAACTCATTCTTGTAATAAACTACTTATTAATAGGGATCAATGTTTTTCACAAGACCGATACTGAAAGCAGTTATTAATAATCAAGGGGACCAATAACCAATAATTTGAATGTTCTACCTCTAGATTTGTGAAATGTTCTGCTGTTTGGTAAGTGTTACTTTCTGACCATAAAAAAAGTTTAAAATCATAAAATAACAGTCTTTTACCTTGTATTTGTCTTGTTGAATAAGAAATAAGATTGTGCTCATTTCTGGTATTTTGAATTGAAGACAGCATACACCATCATTTTCATTTTGTCGTCATTGTCATTTTCGTCTTGTTGCGTCTTGTTGAGTCTTTCGCATCGTTTTCATTAGGGACGGGTACCGAAACCCAGGGCCAAATGATTAAAAGTATCAATAAGCTCCGACCTTAACAGTTTTTATATCGGTTCTGGAGAAATTAAAGACAATTAAATCAGTCCATAATAGTCATTTGTACAAAACACCGTTGTTGCAGTTTCCTACTAAAGAATGTTAATTATATTCACTACATATGAGAAAATAAAGCAATTAATTCTCAATGTAAACTGTAACCTTTGCCCTAACCTAACAAAAAGAACTGATAAGAATACCGTTAAAGTACCGTATCAATAAGCAGTATCAGAAAGAGTAGTCGTATCGTTCAAATCTTAACGATACCCATCCCTAATTTTCATTTTGTTACGAGTTTTTCTTCTCTTTTGTGAGTAGTTTAAAACCACAAATAACCATCTGGTTTCTTCAACTTTCACTCAGGACCAAAAATCAGCCTTTAAACTGTAAAGAAATAATTATCACCTTTATCGTGATAAAATGTTTGGCCACTTTGTGGATATTAATTTACTGAACTTACCAGCATGACTGAAAGTAGGTCAGTTAGTCATAATCTTCAGTAATTTATGGGTTAATTGTACTGCCCTACTTTGTCGATTTAAAATGCTCCAAATATGCAGGGCGTGAGTATATTCTTGGCTTCAGTAGGGTTCTAGAGTGAGTCAGGGTTTAGGGTGTTTGAATGTTGGATGGTTATCAGTATGTGGTGATGTAATGCCACTCAACGGCGCTAAATGAGGCTCCTTTCACACGGAGAGGGAGCAGGGCCCTCTCGGCCTTCAGAAGAGCCAGAATGAAACAATGGAGTCATTTCTGGCCTGAACAGATTAGTGTCAGTGTTGGGGTCAGCGGGCCGATACTTCACCGTATGTGCGTTCCCTCAGACCAACACACACGCACACACAGCTGCTGAAAGCTTCTATAAATACTCCTCCTGTCAGACGTAAGGCCTGTGGGCTTTGCCATTGGCTCGTACAGTTGGTGATAACAGCTGTCTGACTGGATGCTTCGGTCTCTCATCGTCACATGCAGTCGTGACTGAGGTGATAGCTTTGTAGGGGAAAGTATTCACTGATTCTGAGCAATGATGCAGGAGAAAAATAACCACACCAAATACACAAATACTTCTTTCTACTCCAGCAGCATCATCGTTATTCCAAACTGCTGTACAGCCATATGACAAGGGTTGAGTAAAGATTTTGTTGCATTAGGGTTTTTTACTGTTTTTACTTTAGAACTGAGGGATACGGCCAAACATGTTATCACAATATACATTTTCATGTCGGTGAATAGATTATATCACAATAAATCTCAACTCATTATTTCTTTCCAGTTTAAAGGCTGATTTTTAAAAAAATATCTTTTTGAAGAAACCATACAGTTATGACAGTTGGTTAAATTATTCACAAAAGACTTGAAAAGACAAAAAAAGAGAAACGATGTAACAAGACGAAAACATCATAAAATACGAAACAAGAAAAAAAAAATGATGCAAAAGATGAAAACAATGTAGAAACTCACTTTGCAACATTAACAGTTGCCTGTGAAAAATGTTTATGTTTGAAAAACATAAACTCTGTTCCCCCAGACAAATATGTCGTCATTGCATCATGGATGGGAATAGCGACCTGGGAGTTTTCAGGTCCAATTTCACCCGTTTTCTCAAAATAGAATCCATCAAAGATCTGATGGGTAATCTTCTGGATATTGTCCATATCTTTGACAAATACAAACCCCCTCCACCTTGGATAGTGCTGTATTTCTATGCTTTCATTCCAGTGAAGGCAGGTAAGAACCGGATCAGGTTAGAGTCACATATTGCCCCCTGGGTAATGCAGTTTATTAAAGGTACCCACAGCTGGTGAGAAGTACTGGCAAAGCTTGAGCACTGATCCATTTTACTTCTCTTTTTGTAAGCTTTTTGCAGTCTTTACAAAGTCTTCTTGTTGAATCTATTCAACCGGTCAATTGTGCCACAGCTCTTTTCCATTTTAGATGTGTTTTTTGTGGTTTTGCTGTAGTCAAACTGGACGCTGCCACTCGGTGAGATAGTCTGTGATGTCCTCCACACATAAGAGGGTGATTGAAACATAGTTTGATTAAATAGCAGGCTGAAGCTAACACTGTGTGTTTTGTGTTTTGTAGGTATGATACTGGTAAAGATGGCTTCATCGACCTAATGGAGCTGAAGCTGATGATGGAGAAGCTGGGAGCTCCACAGACCCATCTTGGACTCAAGAACATGATCAAAGAGGTGGATGAAGACTTCGACGGCAAACTGAGCTTCAGAGAGGTGAGTGTCAAGTGAACAGTAGTCTGGCGTGTCTTGGTTTACTACTACTACTAATACTGACCTTTTTTTAAAAAACATCTTTAAATGCTTGTTCATAAAATAAACCATTTATAGTTGCTTCTTTTTGGGCAGTGATTAAAGAGATTGTCTGCTCATTGTTTAAAAGATAAGAAAAGAGGTTTTGGAAATGCAAACTACCCACACATTCAACCCTAGTAATGCCTGTGTGTGGGAACTTGAGATTATTCATGCAAATTATGGCTGATTTTAAGACTTTCATGTAACAAATAAAGTTTAAATGTTAATTTGTAAAGCTGTGTGAGGAGTGTATGACAAATACCAGTGAATTTTACAATGCATTTGCCCATCAAATGAGACACTAATGGCACATACAGTAGTTAAGTTTCATGATTTGTTGAAGAGGTTGGTGTTTTATGTTGTTAAATTGTATGAAATTAGTAGAGGTGGTATCTATTTCTTGTCTCTTGAAGAAATCCTGGTTTGTGGATCTGGCCTCACAGGTCACATGCCTTCAGTCCACTCTCTGTCTAAACTAAACACTTTGTCTGCGATGCCACCAGAGTCACATAACCTAAATCCTGTCCCTGCAGTTCCTTCTAATCTTCCGGAGGGCAGCGGCCGGAGAGCTTCAGGAGGAGAGCGGCCTGATGGCCTTGGCCCGACTATCTGAGATCAACGTCTCCACTGAGGGAGTAATGGGGGCCAAAGACTTCTTTGAAGCCAAGGTATGAGGACAGTTTCCACCAGATGTTGTCTTGCTGACTTATTCTTAACATTTGAATCATGAGATTTAAAATATTTATTCTGAAATAAGTCCCTTTTTAGGGGCATGTTAAACAATAAAATGAAATGGAATTTAATATTGATAACATAATATTGATGTTTTCATTGGTGTGTCATACAAAAATAAGAATCATTGTGTTTTCGTTACTTTAGAATGAGTTGTTTATGTCTACAGAGGAAACAGGTTGCCATTCACACGGTCCACCATGTTGTGTTGTCATGTTTCTACAATAGCTCAGAACAGACCTCCTCTTCTCTTTTCTGTTTTTATGGCGGGACCAAGGGGCAAGAACCTTGGCTCCAAAATGAAGCCAATGCGGAAGCATCTTAAAGTTGTAATACCGCTGACTGCCACTGGGGGTGGCTCCAAAAAGCCCTGGTTCCCAAAAGACTTTCACTGAACTTCTCTCTAAAAATACTAAGTCAATAATTTTTTTTCCCGGACTCATTCCGGTCTCACCCATTCTATTTGGAACCTCTAATACCTCTGGAATCTCTTTTAGTTCATTCAATATTAACTCCAGTCCACACTAAAACATAGTACGTAGTTGTAATGTACCTTAACGCTGGATGCCACCTGGTCTAATGGAGAAAAGAAGAGGAAATCCATTCTGAGCTACTGTAGAAACATGGCAGCGCAAAATGGTGGACTCTGTGAAAGGCAACACAAATGACTCATTCTAAGGTATTGAAAACGCAACGATTCTTATTTTCAGGTGATTATGCACTAATGAAAACATAATTATGTATATAATATACTAGTTCTCCAATTACATCCTCCTAAGTCCCACTAAATATTACACACTAGACACATTTTTAGCGAGGCAACTTTTAATCCATAACCTGTAGCATTCCTAACACCGTTTGTGCTTTATCCTTTTCTGTGTCACCAGGTGCAGGCTCTGTCCCAGGGTAGCAAGTTTGAGGCCGAGATCCGCGAGGAAAAAGAAGAGCGCAAGAGGCAGGAAGTGGAGAAGAAGCAGAGGCAGGCCGCCTTCAAGCAGCTGCAGTCGACCTTCTGCTCATGACCCTGCACAGGAAGCAGATAAGCAATCCTGAAAATGCACATTCAGTGTTAGTGAGATATTAGAAATAGCTTCACACTGTACTTAACTTTAATCAGGCAGAATTTGGCACTTTACATAAAAAAAAACAAAACAAAAGATCACTAAGTTTTATTAACTTGCGTAAATACCTCAAAACAGCACACAAACTAATTTTGTTCACGCCACACTCTCTGAAGCTCTTCCACAGAAAAGCGTAAAAAAAAGGCAAAAAACGCGCAACGCTACTTTAAACGTGAGCTCAAATCTATGTTTTTCTGTGGATGTTTTGAAGCAGTCAGGTTCTTCTCTACAAATACTGGAATTTCCACCTGAAGGGAATTTAAACTGCTTTAGGAAAAGTGAAGCTGTACTTAGTATGTTCTGTATTGAATCCTTACTACATGTGTGTCTTCAAACACTGTTCTGGTTAACTGAAGATTCATCATTTCTGTGTTGAGTTTGTGAAGCATTTTTTTATGTCACGTTACAGTTCACTCATGTTTATTTGTAAGAGTTGTTTTATTAATGTTTAACAGAACAGATTTAATTAAATAAACATTTTTCAACAACCTGCAGTGTAATGGAAATAGTATAATAATAGCTAATAGATAAATAACTCAATGATAATAGTGTAAGTATTGACATCACATAGGTTTGAAACATTTTTAGTGGCTAATGAAGCCTTATGCAGTTTTGGCCTGTATATTTACATTGATTTCATTAACATGACACTACATAGTCTTCGCATACTGTCTCTGCTTTGAAGCTCCAGTTTAAAAATCAGGGATTTTATCTGTAAAAAGTACAGCATTTTAGGAATTCTATTTTCTGATAGTGAGAGGTTCAAATGGAAAGTGCATGTAAAGTACAGACGCGGCAGACCACACTACAGCAGGGCGGGTGGATATGCTGTTGTCCTTTTGAAGAAATAGATCCAGCACGTAGCTCCCTCTGCAAACCTGAATTCAGTTCTGATTTAAACAAGGCATTCAAATTAAAGGGGAAAGCAACAGAAAGTGTCCTAGTAAGGTGATGGGCCAATAATCCCCCTTTTCCACTGAGGCAGGTCCAGAGCTGGTCCCGAGCCGGTGCTGAATCTTGAACCAGGTGTTTGTGTTTCAGCTAGCTGCTAATGAACTGCACACTTCCAAAAACATCTGAGGAAATTGATAAATGGACTATAAATTTGATGTTGAAATATGTATATTCTCTCCTGAAGAAATCTCAAAACTACATTCCATGACCCACAACAGTAGTGTTGCAGCTTGGTAAGAACAGCTAGCGTGCTTCTTTCTAACATTACCAGCTGCTCACGTACCACTATGTACAGACCTGTAGTGTGACCATGTGGCTCTTGGGAAGCTCTCTTGCCCGTGACAGAGAAAACCGGTTCTAAGAAGGTCTGTAAGTAGAACTAACACTGAACCGGCCCAGAACTAGCACCAGGTTAACGCTGGTGGAAAAGGGGTATCAGACATTTAATGCTGGTCCTTTCTTTAATTTTTCATCACCCATCTGTGTTCATTTATCTTCTCATCTCACTCTTAGAGAGAAAACCAATGAACATGTTTACCCACATGCTGTAAAAAATTGAAGTGAGGCATGTTAAATGAATTCTGCTCCTAAAGTCAACCCCGATTGGCTGAACCACACACTAAACCTGAACACAGCTTCCATTAAAAGCCTGCATGTTTTGTCAAGCTTCACTTACTCGCGCCAATTAGGACCCAAATTCCCATGATTCTCAGCAATTAGACAGTTAAGTTGTCATGTGAAATCGTGTGTGGTGTACTTTAATATTCTGCTTCTAACAGCATGCACTGCATGCAATATATATATATATACAGTAGAAAGAGGAGAGAAATTTAAAATCCAACTATCTGATGTTTGGGATCAATAGTAGAAATGATCTGACCTCAGATCTGCTAACGAGTGGTGATTTTTACATGGAAATACCAGCTAGTAGACCTGTGATTTTAGTGTTGAATTTTTGTGTGTTTGATGAAGGTCCTTCACATGATTCAGGCGTCTCTTTACTAAGTGATTTTTTTTTTTGTTATCTTTGTATAGAAGGTGTTACTGAGAAGTGTTCAGTTGTTCAGTGCAGTCTCCTGCAAAACACAAAGTTTATGTCATCCAGGGTCTTCATTATTGTCTAAATCATTTCTCTGAAGTACACTTTTTATGGCTTATACACTGTGATGTTTGGTTGTAATGACTTATGGCTTCTAAAGAGTAGTTTAGTTTTAATGTAACCACTTATTCTCATGCATATTGTGTATCTGTCTGTATCTGTCATTCTGTCCAGTGGTCGTTTGACCTTCTGTGAAGTGGAATCCTGTTTCAGGGCGTTCAGAAAATATGACACAAGAACATATCAATCACATGTTTATTAATGTTCTCCGCAGGAAGAAGTCAATTTTGCGTGTGTCATTTTTGCAAGTGAAGTTTAGTCCTATGTTTTTAATCACAATCACGACCCACGATTTGAAGCCCATCTTTGTTCTCATCTTTGAAATATAAAAAAAAACAGCTGATGGATTTCTCTATTTGCACAATTACAACACAATATCACATTAAAGATAGCACTATTTTCATTATAGATCATTATTTTGGTACTAAAAATAATGATTAATACCTGGGCTTTGGGATCGACAGATGTGGGTTTTTTGTTTGTTTTTTTAGCAGATACTGATATTAGTAATCAACCGATAAGACAGATTCGATGGAACTGATTCATACATTTAAAAATTAAAAATGCATTGAAATGAAAATACATATAAGAATGAAAAGTCTTGGTGTCAAAGTTTAAAGTAACTTTAAAAAATGCGAATAATCTGGCAATCCCTACCTGACTTTACTGGATATTTCAAAATGAAGAATTACCAGAGAGTTTGTATGAAGATCATCAACATATAAGACGTCAAATCGCCCACTTCTGCTTTGAAACACTTAACTCGATCCGCCTGAAATGGAATGCAGCTGTATGTTGCCATGGTAACCCTGTCAGAGCTGGCCATGAGTATGTAAGCGTGTGTCGCGTGTCATTACAGTAAGTAGCGATTCCCAAAAAGAGCTGTTCATATTTTAGTGAGAGAACGAACTCGATTCACTGTCTCCTGCACAAATTGAAAAAACAAAGCAAAACGAAACTCCAGAACCAGAACATGTCAAACATCCTTCTGTCAGGAGTTTCTAATGGCGGTACCGTAACGAGAAGCACAGTGTGAGCAGCACAAAGCGGTGGGAGTGTTCTGTTACTGACCTTCACAGTTCAGTCCAATCTCATTTAACTGTGTGTGTGGTGAGTAACAGAGTGCAGGAGTGTGCAAAAAAAGTGCCGCATCCAATCAGTCTTCGTGCTATGCAGTTGTGGAAGGGGGGGTCGAGATGCTTAAAAAAAAATTTAGGTTTGTGAGAAATGCACCATTTCCTTGTCTTCCTGAGAGCGAGAAGATGCGTGTGTGTTCAGTCCAGAGATGGAGGTTTCAGTTGACAATAAATCAGACACCATTTTCACCTGATGTTAAAACTCGATCTGTATCTGGACACGTTATTCGGATAATAAACAATTCGAATTCCACCTTTATGCTTACACCTGGTGTTTTTAACGTGTTCTCCTTCTCCTCATTGAGATCGGATCTCTGTCGTTCAGAGCAAAACCTGCATGTGAGTCGTTTAAAGTGGTGGCAAATCATGATATGATGACAACATAATCACAACAAAAGCACATGTTAACGTTAGCATTAGCAGGATTCCTCAGCTTTATCATTTGAAATGGGGGTTGTGTTTCTGTCTGACAGTATCTTGTCAAGCTCCTCAAAAAATGGAAACGTTACTCTTATCTTCTTGCCTGCTTTTCTTATTATTATCCTTAGCTTTATGATGAGCCACCTTTTTAGATGTTTTACCTCCCATTACTGCTCTAATACTTGTTTTGAAATGTCTTTGTAATCCTTCCTTCCTGCCTTCCTCCTTCCGTAACTGGATAACTTATCAGGATACACATGGCATTTTAATACCAGGTGGAAATGGTAGATGCACCTGATGCTTCCTTTTTGATAAGCCTGTTCTCACTCCCAAGTTGTCACATTCTGTACCTCGGCCATGGCATCGGTCTTGGCGTCTGCATCAATCTTCAACACGCAGGGTATCAGAAGTCAAGTGTAAGACATTAGATGTCAGAAATTGACAACATGGGCCAGGTGACATGGTTTATTTTTGCGTTTTCACTTTCCACAACTTTTTTCCTAACTCTAACCAAGTTATTTTTAGGCCTAAATGTAATCGAACTGTGACGCTGGCGTTGTCTAGATGTCATTTAGATTAATGTGTTGAAGAATGACACCTGCCCCGTCAAAAAAAAATCATCAACCGAAACGTGACGTGTGTAGTGTGAATGTGTTGTTTTGGTAGTATCATGCTTGTCCAAAGCTATACAAAAATGAAACTCCACCTTAAACTTCAGCTCTTGCTTTTGCATTTCAGTTTTGTATATAAAATTAATGCTGCACAGTGTGTAAATTAGCGATCTCACTGTCAAGTAAAGCTACTTTCAGTCTTTGTACTGAAACACGTTTAACATTAATCTTCTCATATCACTCTCTGAAGGAACGTGAATGAAATGTACTTTGCAAAATATAGTTTTGTCTGAAGTAAACTTTAAAATTGTGTGAATTAAGCAAAAAGAAATGCACTACATCCACAGTACAGTACACCAAAAAGAAGAAGATGGCATACTCATGTCCAGATCCTGCTCCATAGTCTTGCTTGAGGCG
The DNA here is from genome assembly GCA_037367275.1 of Coranthus polyacanthus. Taxonomy (NCBI): domain Eukaryota; kingdom Metazoa; phylum Chordata; class Actinopteri; order Kurtiformes; family Apogonidae; genus Coranthus; species Coranthus polyacanthus. The sequence goes on along the minus strand of JAPQRN010000006.1, from coordinate 4,001,201 downwards.
GAGTTTCTCAGCCTCCTGTAGGTGATGATGTTAAACAAACTGAAACAGATGAAGAATATCTCATGTGTAACATGCATACATGTAACTGCTGATGTCACTATCGTTTTGGATGAAACTGGCTGAGAAGCCCTGACCACAGCGGTGCTAATGAAGTACAGTTTATGCATCTGTCCCTTTTTATTTACTCTAATATGTTTTTAGCATGTTCTGCTTATCATATAACAAAACTACTGTATGTATCTAATACCTTCTTTGTTGTGGAAATTGTATTTTTCATAAATAAAATCGTATATATATTGTTTTTAATTTTAGCAGAGACTTATAAGTTGCCAAATCTAAAAAGGTCAGTGAAATATATTTTTGGGCACTTGTAAAGATATCGTGTTGTTATATTCCCTGTTGGAATGGAAAATCTTTGACTTGACTGCAATAAAAAGAATAAAGATCCTAAAGCATTATGAGTATTTATTTAATATTACTGCATAAATTATGAAGGAATCCCTCAATCTACCATTGATATGATCTGAAACATCTGCTTTTTTTTTTTTTAAACCTCTTATCCTGTTCAGTGTCATGCGGAGTTGTATTGGAGATTCATTCTCTCTCTCTTTTATATCTATGCTCATGGTCTTGGTTTATGGGTTCTTGACTACATTGCTATTAAAGAATTTAAATGTTTTAAATCACATTAAATGATCAAATAGTTTATGTACTAATGGATTAGAGTCAAGAATCAAATGTCTGTTAGTGATACCATTTTTAATAGATGTGTAGTACAATCTATCACCACCAGGGGACAGCATTGTCCAAGCGGTACACTATCTCCTTTCACCATGACAACTACAATATGAAGGTAAATCACACAACAGGCCTCTTCAACTTCCACGTTTGTTTAGAAAATATTTATTTCATGTACACTGTACAAAGGCACTGAAGCATGTGAGATACACTGAGATCTCATCTTCACAATCACAGTTTGTGAAACATTTCCTCTTGTGTTCTCTGAAGTTGCTACATGATTTCTTTAAACCATACACCGTTATTTAGCACACTGATTCTTTTCTTACCAAGAACCATTGAAGGGGGAAAAAAGCAAGTACACCAAACACAAACACACATTTATGTGACTATAACATTTAGACTTTCTTTCTAGATTTTTAACTTTCTTTACTAAATCTAGAAACGTTAAATATTGTACAAATTGAACAAATGTTTAATCTTTGTGTAATGATTTAAGCGATGATTTCATCAAAATAAAGGCAATAATCTAAAAATGAATCAGCAGTCAGTATCATTCTATCAGTCACTACCGAGCCATGCAGCTCGGTCTAATGTTAGATAGTTCACTTAAACGTGTATGTCTTTGTTCCAAAAAGGCTTCAGCAGCTTCATGTTACAGTGGATTTACATCCTTGTGATGGTTTGTTGTGATTTTCAGCTCATGTCGATAGTCTACAGTGAAATCCTTCAGTTCAAGTCCAGAAACATCAGTGGAGGAAATGCTTGATCAGCAAAACGAATGCCCTTTTATACAGAAGATCGTAGAGTCATTGCATCCTGTCCCTTCCTTTCTGGTACTTTTCAATCACTTTCAGTTTTGACCTGCTTTACCTCCTGATTCCACATTCACTTTGTTTGATTATACAGGGTTGGCTCTCAGAACGCAGATGGACCTCAGGGCCCTGTTTGCAGCTGATATTAACATGTGTCTTGGGTGACCTGAACACAGTGGACGGCTCAAAGTACACAGTTCACATTTGGTATTAGTCTCCAGTGACCACTAATGATCAGATCTCAAATAAACACATGCACATTTGCAAAGACCCAATAAGTTGTTTTTAACCAGCGAGAAGAAGCAACAGACTTCCCGTGAAGAAATCAATACAATACGCGCTGTTTCTCAATTTATGTACTTTCATACTTTTGCTGTTTAGAGAAGAAGAAGTCTATTCTCAACAAGGAGCAAGAACCGCAGCTCCCATAGACTTACACCAAACTTTTTTTACTATAACTTTGTTATTCTCATCTCATTCATTTTATTTGGACCTACTAATAAGTGATCTGGTCCATCTCAAAATTATTGCTCTGTTAATAAGAGTGAAGGGCTTTGACATCTGCCAAATCAGGCTTCAATTGACAACTTGATGTTTGGAGCCTCTGTTTCTCGATCAAAACATTTTTTCTTGACAGATTGACTGTAGTTGTGGTTAATAATGTCCAAATATGGTCACTTCTGGCTCTAAAACCCAACATGGTGACGACCAAAATGCTAATTCCTGGCTTCAAAACGGCAGTCCAAAAACCAGTGGGTGATGTCCAGTTCTTATATACAGTTTATGTGTACAACCTGGATGTTGTAGATGGTCAGTGGGTGTCATCTTGGCTACATAGCGGAAATAGAGGGACCACCAAAGTCGTGAAATAGCAGCTGAGGATGCTATGTTAGCTTAGCTTTAGTCAGCAGATACGGGTCGCAGTCAAATGTTGGCGATAATGTAAAAAAGGCAGAAGAAGAACGTTGCAGTTATCATTTCCGATTGGTCCACAACAGCCGAATTGGTGTGTATGTGGTAGTCCCTCATTAGAGTCAGTGTTTGTTTAGTCCATTCTGGAGCTTTTTAGTTAGGGGGATATTAACTCTGGTCCACACTCAAACACAGGGGGTGATGGTAATGCACCTTAACACTGGATACCACCCACTATAATATGGAAAAACGAACAAGAGGAAGTCCATTCTGAGTTACTGTAGAAACAAGGTGGACTCTGTGAATAGCAACCTCTGTAGATATAAACATTTCATTCTAAGCTAACGAAAACACAGCTGTTCATATTTTTAGGTGATTATCCACTAAAGAAAATAGAATTATGAATATTATAGTCCATTTCTGCCATTAGATCCTCCTAAATACCTGTAAATCTTAAACACTGGGCCTACAGTGCATATACTGAAACAGATGCACCACCGCCTGAATGGCGCCAACCCTGCAATTTCCACTTATCATCTTGACTGTCATATCTAACCCTTCTGGTCCTTCATGGTCTTCCTCACTGCCTTTGCCCTACAATAGGCAGACTTTTGCATCGGCAGGTATTTGATGTGAATGTGGAATGTGATTTCTACACATTTTGTATTCAAGGTTTAAAAGGAAGCTACGAATTCCTTTTTTGTTCGATGTTTGTTTTTTCCTCTCTGGCCATCAGTTCTGCTGTTTTCTCAGTTAAAATAACATTGTACTATCCAAACCAAAGTAATTGCTGAGATCAGGGAACACAAGCAGTCAAACAATCAGTCAGATTCTAAATAAACAGATCTGAACCGCTTTAAATGGAAGTGATGGCAGCTAAAATGCTGCTAATAGTCCCTCAGTAATGCCCCAATAACTGAAACACAGCAAAAACTGTGTGCAGATGTACAATAAAAACAATGGGTCAAAGTTGAAGCAGAGCTGTCATGGATTATGGTTTACAGTGTACAGGGTGGGTAGAAATGTGACTAACTTGTCTAATTGTTTGACCTCTTATGTTTGTTTCCCTATTGGACCCATAACTAACAGAACTGAACCCAGTCGCCACAATAAAATGTTACCATTGTACATTTATGCAAACCACAGATACATATAATCTCAGTGTTTCTCAAGCAGAAATGCATTTCATATCAACATTTCTGGATCCATGTATCAGTGTAACTGTGTTTTAACTGCTCATGGTGCTTTTGGCATGAATGGAAAATGTAAAATGTTCACAGACAGCATTATTTGTTTTCCATCAAAAGAAGCACCAACTTGAGTGACAGTAGGTTTGTTTCCATCCACCTGTTTTTATTCACATTTTGAATTTGCGCATTAAAAAAACCTAAGTGGAAACACATAATATTTAAAAAACAGAAACTTGAAATGTTGCAAAACAGGTGGAAAATGTGTATCAATGAAGGGTAAATGCAAATAAGGTCAATGGGAACAAATTTGGTGAATATGTGTGTGTGTGTGTGTGTGGACCAAAAGGAAACTGCAACGTTCACTGAATTAATACAAGAAACAAATATAAATGGCATTTAGATGGTAATGAAACAACACCATAGATAAAGAGGTGCTGAAATAAAATGAGACCAACTGTGGAAGAGTTTGAAACAACACTATATGAGCAAGAACTGTCAGATGTCTACCAGCAGTTCAGAGGGCAGAGCTAAAGCCAGGTTCAGGTTTTTGGAGAAAATGTACTAAATTTTGGGTCAAAGATGTCTGGCTACGTCTGTCAGCTCCACAATCAACAGCTCAAGTTTGAAATACTACATCTAATTGACAAAGTTTGAACTAACTTTGAATATTGACAAAACAGTAGTGGATGGAGACATGCATGAATTTTCATTTTCTTTTGCAAAGGTTTTTGAAATTCAGTTAAAATCTGTGATACATTTGAATGGAAACCAGCGTAATGTCAACCTTTGTATTCTGGCGACTGGGTTAAAACTCACTTTTAAGAATCCATCTTCAGCCTGAAGCCTGATATGCAGTTTGAAATTGTAAAACATAAATTCAGATCTAACTAGTTAATTGAAGTTCCTGTAGCCAATAATATCTGCCCCATTGTTACCCTACTGATCATTCCCGTCTGTCCCTATAAAACCAACTCTCCTATAGTGTCCCTACTCCATCCTGTCACTGCCGTCACTGCCGTTGATCTGCACCACACAGTCCTTGTCCTTATCCTTTGAGTGGGCCGTGTCAAAGTGCTGGGTGTTTACCATGTACCTCCCCCGAGCATCCAGCCCCAAGGCTGGGACAAAGCGCCGGTCAAACTGGATCTCCTGCCGCAGGTAGGAGGTTCTCTTCTGGCATGAGTCCCCAGTTCCCTCCTGAAAGGCTGAAAGGAAGACCACCAGCTCGAAGTGGGTAGAGGTGCCCTCGCACAGGGCCGGGTACAGGGGGCTGCGACGGTCCAGGGGGTGGTAGAAGGTCAGCGGGAAGATGAAGAAGGGGCAGGGCTGCTGGCCCAGATGGTCCAGGTAGAAGTCCAAAGAGGTCTGGTGCAGGGCCTGGCCTTCGTGCTCCTCATACAGCACGGCGCTCACCTTCACATCCACCAGAGGGCGCTGCAGAAGGTTGGTGGCTCGCAGCATGAGGCAGGTTTGGCCCTGGTGTTGGCCCACCACCGCCTGAGGGCTGAACTGGATGGCCCCTGCTCGTTTCTGAGGGCGAGCTATCTTAGCTACAAATGCACCTGTTAAAGAAAACAAGAAAACAAGAAAACAATGTGATATGAGGATAAGAGACGCTTTGTCTTTGTGACAAAAATGAAACTAAAACCATCAATGGAAAAAAGGAAGAAAAACACTACTCATCCAGTATCAGACTCACTTAAAAATAATCAAACTGAAAAAAGCAAGAGTTCTGTTTTGGTGTTCATTGAAGGTCAATTCCCCACTATAGAAGGTATGCACTGACGTCACTTTTTTAGTGGAAAATGTCCCCCTCAATCAGAAGTGAGTGGCAAAACATGCAGAAACATAGTTGCATTTAACAGGTAAAACTGAGAAACCAGGAGAAAAACAAACAATTATCTACTGCATTTAAAGGCAGTTGGAGTCAACAGTCATCCATACAACTTAACCAAAGAACCACGCAAAGCACACTTTATGCTAGGGATCCGACTAAAACATTAGCAATAGCGCTGTTTTCCTAACTCTAGTAAAGATAAATGTCAAGTGCATGGTTCAAACAACATAGCATTAGAAAGGTAATGAGCTGCACTTGTAATTAACTGGACACATTTTACAGTAGTTAAAGGTGTCTGACTCAGAGCGTTACTTACTGGCTGTTAGCCGTTAGCTTACAAAAATGACATTTCTACAAAGTGTTATAATGAAATGAATATGTAAAGTCATTTCAGCTCAGTGACAACCTGCATTACAGACTGAGGAGGCAACAGCAGTGAGTAACGTCCAGCCGAAGATCCTCTACAAGTGAACTGAACTGTGGTGCATGCATTAAACTAGGGCTACATCTGGTCACTCTCAACTATTCTCAATATCTCAATGTCACATCACAGAAAAAAGTGGTGATAAGACTTCAGATTTGTTTTTTTTTGTCCCCCAAGGGAAATTCTTTTCCACAGCACACAGAGTCAACACATAATAAACAAATGAAAAACATACACTGACACATACACTACACTGACTTGTGGTATATGTAGCTTATGGGAGATGCCTTCAGGACAGTAAACAGAAGGTCTGCAGTGTGTGGTTTGTTGTTTTGCAGTGGTGGAATGTAGAGTGGAATGAAGCGCTTGATTTTTGACTTTTGAAGTTGATTTTGTAGAGATACGCGGTTCTCACAGGACAATGACCCTACAAACATATGAAGATCTTCTAGAATATGGCCCAGATAAAAGCAGCCGGTAGCATTTGAGGCACACAGTGAATTACATTTGCAAAACCAGCCTTTTAAACTTGAAATGAAAGAGTGCACTGCGGTTTAGGTCGTTGATGAACCTAAAACATAGCGTATGTTAATTTGCATACAGAGCAGGGAAGGGAGAGCCAGTCACATGGAGATGCCAGGTGTGAATGCTTAAAACTGTCAACGTGTGATCAGATCACTGAGGGTGCTTTTTTTCTAATCATAGCTTTTACAACAATGGTGGGGAATGATAAGGAGGACCCAACAACGCTGCATGTGATGTTACATGTCATAGGTGGAAAAATACTAGTGAAAATCGAGTATATTGTGTTTCACTGTTAGTCATCTAGTCAGTCATATGCCGTGTTACCAGGATGGTGGAAAACAAGCTCTCTGAAGAGTTGAGCAATTATGAAGCTGAATGGCTGAATGAAAGCCATTACTTTAGTCTGCAAACTAAAGTATAACATATCACAAATAGTTACCATGATGCTACCTGACATACAAAGGAGAATACGTTCAGATCCTGATGAGGTTATGCATTACTATCACATAACTGCTCAGCTGTAAAATTACATCCTGATCACCGGGACATTTTTATCAAATGCATGTCGTGTCTTTTTTAATGTGGGATGTACTTGTCCCTCTTTCGTGACGTGTGTGAATAAAAGTAGTCTGTTTTTGTAGAATAACATTTACTGAACAACTTATCAATAGAGTTTAAGATCACCTTAACTGACTCACATTATTTTAATTCAATTAAAAAGTCTGATTTATCCCTTTCAAGTGAATGCAGTACAAAGGGTTGTCCATTAGATGTAGCCATTCTGTCTGTTTGAAAACAATGAACCAACAATGAACCATTCTCTGCACAGCTGCTTCATAAGTTCGACAGAAAGCCTGTTTCCCACCATCCTATTAAAGCACTATAGCACTGGCGAACAGTAAAACACAATGTAAATGTACGATAAGAAGTGTAGGCGCTCACCTAGCCTTGCAACCTTAAGACTACAAAACAAACAATGATGTAATACCCTCTAAATGTGATGAAGCTTCTTTATCCTTTAAATAGTGTTTGTAGTTGTTTGAATGCTCTCATACAGTTAGTATTTAGAACAAACAGTGAAACGGCGTGAGGTCATCTATCTTTAGATTTAGTCTTTTGATTTGGACTGTGATCTGCAGAAGGAAGGTGTGAATTTTCAGATTGTTTTTTTTTTTTATCCAGATTTTCCGGCTTCTGCACCTTGAAGTACAGTACAGTATGAGTAAAAGTACTTAGTTACTGAACTGCCACCACTGCTTAAAGTTAGTCCCTCATTAGTGTTTGTTTATTCCATTCTGGGCTTTTTAGTTAAGGGAATATGAACTCTAGTCCGAAGTCAAACATAGTAGGTGACAGAATGCATGTGAAGTCATTTGGACTGCATTGTAAAGACTCCGTGGGGCGACCATGTGTAGATATAAACGGCTCATTCTAAGTTAATGACATCACACTGATTCTCATGCCCGTGTGATTATATACTAATGACAAGATAATTCTAATGATATAATCTACTCTTCAGGTGCCAGTGTGTAAGATTTAGGGGGTTATAGGAGGATCTAATTGCAGAACTGGGATGTAATATTCATGTTTGCATTGACAAATGTTTACCTGTGATAAAAGCTTCCAGCATGAGGCCCAGCAGCATCTGCACAGCCAGCAGAGCTATGGCACTGGGACAGTCTCCACTGGGGAACATGGTGCCATAGCCAATGGTCAGCTGAGTCTCCAGAGAGAAGGAAAAGGCAGCAGTGAAGCTGGTAATGTGCTTCACACATACTACATGTCCCTGTGGGGGGGCGTCATGATCCTGAACAGCCAGGTCTCCATTGAGATGAGCCAGCAAGTACCAGAGACAGGCGAACAGCAGCCAATGGGCCAGAAAGGAAGCGCAGAAGGCCAGCAGGACCCACCTCCAGCGCAGACTCACCAACAGCCCCCACATATCCTGCAGGGCCAGTAGCCAGGCCCGACCAGAGGCCCCACCCCACGAGCCCGAGGGGCAGAGGGGGGGGCGGAGAGCGCAGTGTCCATCTTTGGTGACCAGGCGCTGTCGGGTTGGAGAGGACAGCAGAGGAGACGAGGAAGCCTTTCCACCCAGAACACTGTTGTTAGATTTGGTTGTCATGGTTACGGGCGGAGCAGGGAAGGTCAAGGTGAGGAAGATCCTGTAATGATAAAAGACATCCAGGCACGTCTCATAAAACATGGGAGACTGACAGATTTTTAATATTTTAATCGTCAGAACATAGCCTGTATATAGACACGATTTTAGAGCAAGGCTGTAGCCATGGAAATAACATTGGAGGGCGGGCCAGTGCCCCCACCAGAAAAAAAAAACACATTTCCTGCCTTTCTATAATATTTAAAAACTCATTAACACACGGGATGTGTTACTGCAATCAAAAACCAAACTTAAGGACTCCGTAAAAACAAAGCTATAAGAACTCTGCTATCATATCATTTAAAATGAGTCATTGTATCTAAACACTACAGTACCCATGAGCCTCAGCTGACGTTACCATGCGGAAGAGGGTTCAAACTGTTTCTACTTCAAGCTTCAAAACAGGAGAATATGAAGTTCTGTGATTGGATGTTTGTTGCTGAACTGCATCCTGGGAGTTGAAGTGTAACATAGTTCTTAAAGTAGGTCAGAGTTTGAGTTAACCTCTCCTTCTGGAGCTGACAAGCCAACACTTAAAATAAATAAAATCTCAACTAAAACAACTCAATTCCTCAAAATAAAACTAAAAGTGCTTCTGCACTCATTAAACTAGCTCTAACTAAACACAAATAAACCACTGTAACACTAGAGCCAGTAGTAAAAATAAAGGCAATTTGTTAAGTTTTTATGTAGCACAGCATAGCATTTTTTAAATTTATATTTTTTACAACAATATATTGGGAGGAGGAGGGGGAAGGGAGGATGTATCTGACAGAGGCTCTGAATCTAAATTAAATTGTTGAAACGTTCGCAGACTAATCTAAGAAAACAAAAATGCTCTCAAAACTGAACACAGAATCATGTGTATTTAATTTCATCTGGATATACTGTCCGTGTGCAGAGGAACTCTGACCACCAGATGTATGTGAAGGCATTCTGTCAAGCCAGACAGCTAGAGTCCTGTCCTCTCCAGAGTTTCTATTTCTATGTCAATATTGTTGCCAGGAGATTAGAGCAGGTCCCAGCTGGGAATCTGTCTGTGGAACACAGCGACATGCAGAGTAGGAATGTGTCTTTCATCTGCAGGGAGCTTTAAACCTACTGCACTGCATGGCTCTCAACTTGTCTTGTTCACCAATTACAATATACATTTGACATCTTTTTGCAAATACATAGGATGTGCACGTGTAGATTAATTCACTGCATTTGCGTTAAAACCTGCACAGCTGTTACATCCAGCTAACCAGAGGAGTGGAGGATATTTAAAGTTCAACTAAAACCATAAATCAAGGGTGAGGGCCATGAGGAGTCATTCCATTTTGAAATGAAGTTTGATAACATTGTACGGTAGCACTGTTTGGAAACTGCACACACCAATAACAGAAAACAATATAGAGCTCCAGATGTGAACCCTGAAATGTGAGGAAGATGGATGGTCGCAGTCTGTCAACAAAGCAGAGCGGCTGCTTTCGAGCTCCAGGAATGACATAAAGCAGCCAATAGCAACGTGAAAGACTGGTGCAGAGCATGACAAGGCACATGAACTCTGACTGAAAATCAGTGTTATTCCACCCAATACTGATTTCGGGACTCTTCTTAAGTTCAAACATTAGTACTGTGTTTAAAGATGAATTTGAACTTGTTTCCTTTGGTCTGAAAACCGTACATTTTGTGTTATTTTTGGCATTTTCTGCAAATAAATCAGGGCTCACTTTCAAGGGAGAACAAGGATTCCTTCATAATCAAAACATATGCTTACTGTAGTCTTGTTATTGCCAGATGCCATTGCAAAATATTCATATTATAAAAACTTTCAAACTAAATACTTGAACAATAGACAATGAAAATACTCCTGCAGCTCTCTCCTCTCAGTCCTAAACACAATATGGACGACACAACGGAAAAGTGAAGTCAAAGTTAAATTAAGGGAGTTACTATATTGTAGAGATGCATCTGACAGACATTGGTCATTACAGCTGTCAATCACTCCCGCCTCCTCTCTGAAAAGACCTGTGATTGGTCAGAATCTTCCATGATGGGATAGATTTTCTAAAGCCTGATGAAGAGATGATGAAAAGATGAAAGGTAATCGTGAAATGTTTTGCACAATGACACCAAAAAAATATTAGAATACCATAAATATCAGAATATTAACAGAACCAATACTGCCCTAGTCCTGATAAATCCAGACATTTAGAATCCGAGTCAGAGTCATTTTATGTTTTGTCCTATTGTGTTTACATTTGTTTCACATGTTGTGTTTCATTTGTGAAGCCATGAGTGCAGTCGGTTGCTGACGAGCCCAGTGCTTGCACAAAGAGGCGTATATGTACAGAGTGATGCTCTGCTTGTCGACACTAAATGAGGTTGTGAGATTGAATCGGAAAAAATCTTCTCTCGAGAGTGAAACACCACTCACCGCAAAATTTTTTTTCACCAAGTCAAATCGATGCTGATGTTGAATCTCAATGCTGAATTTTTTGCTCAAGTTCAACATTGTGATGGGTGAGCTATTGCTAAGCGTTAGCTTACTGACACGATAAAACAGCAACCAGTCTTCAAAGTGTAACCTCTTAACCACAACTACAGTCAAGCTGTCTGTGAGGGAAAAAAAATGTTTTATTCAATAAACAGAAACTCTGAAAGTCTGACATGGCAGAGTCATGTCAGACTTTGACGAGTGAGCTGTCAATCAAATCAAAGCTAGACACAGCAGACATAAAAGTCTTCTATTCATCAAAAAATCTTTTCCTTCCTTTTGGAACCAGCATCTAGTGGCCATCGGTGATATTACACTTTAATATATTTCTGTGATGGATTCACTGTCAAGTCACGTTTGTTGGCAGTAAGTGCTTGCAGTTGAAAACAATGAACTTGCTGCTCCTTATTTAGATGATTGGCAGGAAGCTCTGAACAAATAGAAGACCTAACAGAAGTTATCATAATAATGTTACAAACCACATCATACAGCAGTAATTATGCCTGTCACTTCAGAACTCACCAACTCACTAGCTGGTTAAAAAACCAAGCTAAGCAGCAGCACGAGCAGCTCACTGCAAAGAGAGTAAAGAGAGCGATTCATGACATGACTGACACGATGTGTCACAATCATATCAGAGTCTACTGGGTCAAAGCTAACGTAGGTGGGAGTAATGGACACAATACACTTGTTTTATTTAATGGTCCAAGATATGCACTTGTAATGATACAGCACAGTTTTATATTTTAGAGCAAATGATTTCATGGACAAATTACAAATACTTTTAACATGAAAACACAATGAATGTCCAACTTTCTATCAAGAAAGTCCACAGTGTTGAATGGAGGAATCTGTCACTCTGATAGAGATAATAATAATAATAATAATAATAATAATAATTCATTAAATCATGAATGAGACAATGCGTTTCAAGTGTTAAAAGGGTTCATCAGGGCATAGAATACAATGAAGACAGGTGCTCTGTTATCATGTGATGAAATGATGTGATAATAGAAAATGCATACAATGACAAACTGCTAAAACAGATGTATAGTCAATCATTCATCATAGCTGGATAGTCATTGACCACTCATACTAAATTTGTTCTTAAATGCTACGTTTTTCACTAAATTCTAACTAAACTTATTCCATATATCATTACTTTGGAGCAATTTTGAGTTTGTAAACCCTCTACACTTGAATCTGACATGGCAGCTCGTATGAGTCCATCGTACTAAAAATAATACAAGAAACTTCAGATACGAAAGCGTTAACGAATACGAATTTTGACCAGCATTCCCATACTTTTTTCTTTGACAGTGTTTGTTTCACGTTTCATGTTGTCAGCAGTTTCTAGAATTAACAAAAATGTTCTTTTTTTACTCCAATACGTACCAATAAATACTTAAAACACAGAGAAGACAGTTAAAGTCTTGACCACAAACTGAACTGCTTATCTGGTTGAGTAATTAAACAGGAACAATACAATCAGTATAGCTACAACAGGAAGCATCCTGAGTTCGCCTGCAAAGCAAACACAAACCCACTGAGGACTTATCTGTGACATAAGGTGAAGTAATGTCGCGGTAATGAGGAGTGTATAGGCTCAATGTTGAGTTAATTGCTGTAAGAAGTTTATCTTTGTGCTGAGGGGGAAACACTCGGCCGTCACATGAGAGCCATGTGCTGCTGGCTGAGGCTTCATTATTACATCTGAGTGGATTCTGTCAGAGTTGTCACCGGATCACCAACTGACCTCAAGATATACATAAAGAAAACACGCGGCGACTCTCGGAATCAACGGAAAATCACACAAACACACTTCAAATATGTAGAAATGTCACACATGCCTGCTTCTGTTTGTCATTTTCCAAACACGTTTTGAACAATCATTACGCCAGCCATTGTTAATTTTTCCCTACTGGTTTTCTCTAACCCATCGGACAAAATGTCAGAAAAAATGTGTCTGTTTCTTCATTTTCTTCTGTGGAAACATTGCTGCAGTTGTTTTTTTTTGTAGGACACTGACTCATTTTTTTAAGCCATATTTGTTTCTCATTCTATCTGTTTCATCTTGACATTGAGTCAGTAACAAAGTTTGATTCATTGATTAAACATCAATACTATTGTTGTAAACTATATGCATATGAAAAAAAGAATATTTTCACTTACAAATATGAGTTATATGTTACTATGTGTTTTCAGTGTTTATAGTGTCTATAAATCTATATATTGTAAAATTATATTAAGTGATATTAATACAAAATGAAATGGATTTATCAATTATGTTTTGAGGTGAAATTAAAGTTGTAATATGTAACATTTCTACGTTTGTGTCTTTTAATGGCTGGCTGCATTTGTTTCTTGGCTGCAATGTATTGATTTATTAAATTGAACCTTTATTTAACCAGGAAAAGGAGATCATTTAGAAGAAGAATCTCTTTTTCAAAAGTGTCCTTGTACCTCTCTTCCACCTGGAATGGAATGCGCTCGCTTACTTACATGATAGCAAATGTTTGCAACAGTCATTTTGTTTTGTTTCATTTGGTCGCCATGTGGTTACGCGCCACTAATGTGAATCCAACTGTAACACATTACTTCATCTGTAAACATGATTTCTGCCTGAGTCACGTCAGATTGATTTTCGTCAGAATCCCATGCTACTTCACAACGCCATCCACTACTACGTCTACTGTTTTTGTTTTGATTGACAGAACCCTTGTGTGTGTTTAACACAAAACTACACGGATTCATTATTAACTATGTTCTATATTTACTGTTTGACACCAGAGTTTGGTTCTATTCAATCACTAATGCACTTTGATAATACTGACAAATAGATAGACAGTTTTGATTTAATTTTGAAAAAGTCGAGATTTTTCTTTGGTCCTGAAGTCACTTTTGACTCTATGTCACCAAAACCAGGGACTTCACATCAAAGAAGTGCCTATATTTTCATAAACAAGACTTTGCTGCTGTGAAAATATGCTGCAGGGAAGCAAGGAATTATATATTTATTACTTTATAACACTATGTAAACATACCCTCTGAGCTTGATCCTATGTCACCTTCAATACTAATATGTCTCTGCTGAATGTCATTTGGACTGTGTGGCATTAGGTTTTTCCAAAATAATGCATTATTATGAGTATTTTAGTACATTATTTTAGCGACAATGACGCAAATCAGTCTATACACTACGTTGGGAGGTGCGTTGTTGTCACTGAGTGGAGTGAGTTCTTGGAAAGTATTTTTTTCCTCCCCTCTCAGTATTACGACCTATAAACCTTAGTGCGCTTTAATCTTTGAGCTTCACTTTGAATTCACACAGAACGATCGAGGAGTGTGCAAAGTCTGACGCACTTTTCACATCAAGTCTGACTTCAAGGTGTACGAGCAGAGGATGTGCGTGTATGTGTAACATTGTAAAGCTTTTGGAGCCAGTCGTGAACTATTGTTAAGTTTTATTTTCTAGTAACCTGCTCATACATACACTGTAAATGTACTTTTTACATTAGGAGAGCAGGAAACATCTTGTGTTCAACAGTTGAAACTTTTGACATGGACAGTATTTGTTTTGTCTTTGTGTATAAACCACATCCAAATCAAATTATCATTCAATGAGGAGTAGTTTTAGGATAACATGACTGCACTGGAACATTGAAAAAAAGAAAAAGTTACCACGTACTGGATTGCTTGTACTGTAAAAGTGTAATATTTTTTTCTGTCTTAAAATGTGACCGTGTCATTTAAGTTAACTTGAATATGTCACATGTATTTAACTTACATTTGAAGAATAAAGAGCCTTTCCCTGCCTCAGTCTGTGTGATGATGCAGACAAACAACACTTTGTTGAAATCCTCTGAGGAGTCCCTGCGGCTGGCAGAATATTTAGATCTACTGGAATCGTGTCTGAGTAATGACATCGACGTGTGATGGTGCCTAGTCAGCCATTTTCCCCCGTGTCTAAACGATCTATGCAAAGTTAAAGCAGAAAGTTGGTAAAAAAAATGTGTCTTTATTGTCACGGAGAGATCACTTTTTACACTTTTTCACGCAAAAAAGGGAAACAGAAGCACTAATATGACTGATAAAGTGCCGTGCTGCAGGAAAATAGTCTTGTTTTGTCGTTTAAGGTTTAGGTTTAAGATGCTTAAAGACAGAAATGTCAGAAGTCTCTTTGCCGTCCTTCACTTCTGTCTGTAAAGTGCACGTATTCTGACAACTCACTTTGACTCCTGCCTCTCAGATCTCCACACTGATCAGATCATGGCTGATCACTCAATCTTTGCCCTGGTATCAGAGCCTCAGCTGTGGCCCAGCATCACACGCTGGAGTTTGTACTCACCTAAAGGCTGCAGTCAGGGCTAAAGAGGGGCCCTCTGACCTTTTCACCTAAGAGCTGGGGTCTGAGGTCTGCCAAGTCAGCAAAGGGGGGCTTTGAGAGGGAAAAAAAAAACGTATCACTTAGTTCCCAGTAAAATCCCAGAGGAGAGGAGTCCTGAGGAGGGTCTGGTGAAGTGTGAGCCCAGAGAGGTTGGACTGAGCGCGGCGCTCTCTGCTCGTCCGATCTGCAGCTTCCAGCTCTTGGGGCGAGGATGATTCAATTGGTCACATTACTCTGCATGGAGCCTATTAGTGTTCCCGGAAGACAGAAGACAGAGGGAGGGGAGGGGGGTGGGGTGGTAGAAGAACAACACCTTGTCACAGTTCATTCAAAGAACCGCTTGTTGCTGGTTGGTGTCCCGCAGCTGCTGCTGGGAGGAAGCAAGTTTGTAGATAAGATAATTCATCAATGTATACACTGTAAGACTTTTCATTGTACATTTGTAGCAGCTTCACCTGCAAACATGATTACAGGGTATTACTAGAAAAAATGTACACTTGTTTACTGTATTCTTGTAAAGTCACAACAGAACACCGGTATTTAATCCTCTTGCTGCTGAAAAAAAAAAAAAATCTTTCTTATTCCTTTTATTTTCAGCAGCAAGATTAAACTCCAGTCTACGTAAGCTGGCTATCACAATATTAAATAAAAATGAACAACATGCGCATCAAATCAACTAAGTGAACAAAATAATCAATAAAATGAACAAAAATGAACAGAAACAAATCAACTAAATGAGCAAAAATGAACAAAATAAGCAAAAAACTGAAAAAAATAAGAGACACAATAGACAAAAATAACAAAATCTCCAGATCTGATTTTTTTTTTGTGGATCAGTGTCTCATGTCTGAGATTCATTTTACTGGGAAAAAAATTATTCTAAAAAACCCAACCATAATCTGCTTAAACTCATGTATTCTCTTCAAAATCTAAATGTGTCTCAACATGTGGGACAAAGTGGGTCAAGGGATCAAAATGCTG
>JAPQRN010000006.1:3951457-3984652 GCA_037367275.1 Coranthus polyacanthus | reverse complement strand
TTTACATGAAAACTTAAGCTTCAAGAACACATACAGAGAGTCGAAAAAAAAAACATTTTGTATTTATATAAAATAAAATAAAAGTATTTTGTGTAAAACTATGGGATTTTGCAAGGTCTCATGAATGTAGTACAAGTTTTTGAATGAATCTCAGAAAAACTGGGAGGGTCTCGTGAGCTGGCATGGAAGGACCCATCGTATGTCGTTTGAGAGATTTTTGAGCTTTTCTCGGACACCACAAGCTGAAGCCTGCAGGCAGAGAGAAGTGCAGCGTGACTTCGGAAGAAGGGAAAAAAAAAAGTGGAAAACACTGATAGCACCAACACTCTCCAACATGACTTCCTGTTTACACATATTAAGTGTCAGTGTGAACCAAACATCAAAAGCACATAAAGAGGAGTAACACAATCCTACAGTATATTCTGTACTGGGGGTGTAACAGTATGTGCATTCACTCAGAATTCTTCAGTACAGAGCGATCAGATAAACATGTAACATTCTTCAGCTCAGTCCCAGAGGAACCACATAACTACTGTGTTCTCCCATGAGGTCTGTGTCTTAGAGTTAGGGTTCATTTTGTTTTGGCAGAGATACAGTTGTTTACAGCAAACTACACAGTGATAGTGAGTTCAGCCCGTTATGTACAGCTGACAAACACTGACTGAAGATTCACCATGATTTTTTAAAATTTATCATCAGAAGCAAAATTACGGAATGAGATTGTAGGTGTTGGAACAGTTGGGAAAACCCTGCAATATATAAATGTTTTCAAGAGATAAAAGAAAAATGTACATAACTCTAATGATGATTATTGAGATATAAAACTATGTTGAAATCATTACCATTTTCATTTTATGACCTAGTCCTAGCTGGCAGTGTGAACGCAGCCACAGTCTATCATGCTGAGAATGAGGAGGATCTCGGAGGGTGCGAGGAGGAGGGTAGTGACAGCACATCATAGCCACACTGCACCGTAGATCTACTAAAGAAACGTCAAAGAATAGCTTGAAGCTTTATAGACGATCGACAATAAATCCATGCAGTCACATTGAATTGTCAGCAGTGACGCTCTTCGTGCGACACAGAATCCTGGTCTGAGACTGCAGCAGTGTGCGCACAAAGATGCTCCTGTCACATGGAGGAAACAGCCAAACACAATAACTGACCTTATCCTCTGGACAAACAACACACCAGCACACAATGCCTAAACTATGGAGCACTATAATATCAGCAATCACATCTCTGAAATAGGTCAGTGCTCTTTGTTAGTTTTTGAAATGCAGCTCCTCCTTCAGTCCAAGAATATAGAATATACTGTTGGGTTAATTTACAGCATACATCATAATTTAAAGGTCATTTTTATTTGACATTACTAATATGAATCTGCTACGTGTACCCATCTTTGTCTTTTAACTAACTGCTAACTGAATATAACCATACCTATTTAAGTTTTGGCCATCGCCATCTTGGATCTTTGGAGCCAGAAGTGACCATATTTGGAAAAAAGGGCGGAGCTGCGGGACCATTAGGGGTGATGGGGTGGCTAACGCTAAGACCTAGCTTACAGACACACTAAAACTGTAAACTTTAGCAACATTTACATAATAAAGTATATTTATAGCCTTGTTGGAGTGACTTAGTGTCACCACAACTAACTAAAAAAATGTTTTATTCGAATAAACAGAAGCTCTGAATGTCTACCTCATCAGGTGAGCAATCTGTCAATCAAAGCCTTCTATTCATACAAAAATCTTATTAATGGAGCAATAATTTAAAACAAGTTCCACAGAACACTTATTAGAGGGTCTGCATAAAACAAATGAGACCCGAAAGACTCCTGGAAAGAATTTGACTTAGTATTTTGAGAGAGAAGTTCAGTGTAAGTCTATGGGAGCCAAGACTTTCTGGGGCAGCATCTAGTGATCGTCAGTGGTATTACACTTAAAGATACTTCCACACTTCACTTTTGGCTTCACTTTTGAATCGTGTTTTATTTTGTCTCCAGGTAGACAGAAAAAAAACCCCACTTAAGTCATGAATAGTCCACAACACTGAAATAAATACATCTTTGTCCATATATTGGCCTTATTTTTTAATATTTTCATTTGAGCACATTTTGGGTCAGTTTAGGAAACGTCAGCGAATTTCAGCTTTAAAAAATGGCACTGAAGGTGTTTTTACTGTTGTCAAATTATGTCAAAGTTGACCTCAACAGGACTTAAGGTGAAGTGAAGTTGAAGATTTAAAACAAAAAACATAAAAGCCCCTCTTTAGCTGCATTTGTTTCATCTGTTCTGGGCTTTTTAAGTCAATATCTACTTAGCGACTGTAATACACTTTAATGATGGATATAACCTGCCATAAAACTGAAAAAAAGATGTCCTTTGTGAGCTACTGAAGAAACATGGCGTCGCAATATGGCGGACTCCTGACATGCGACCCGCTCCCTCTGTAGATAAAAATGACTCGTTAAAGTGGAAAAAAAACCCCACAATAGGTCTGATTTTAGTGTGATTATAAATAATGAAAATGCAATTATGAATATTATTTCTCATTTTTAAATCCCCTACAGCTTACACACTGGACTTACAGTACAGTACTGGAGTAAATGTACTTCGTTACAGTCCACCACCGCATCCTAACGCTCTTCAGTAAACAGCCCTCTCTGATCACGACACGCCACCTCAGCCTGTTACGAGACTAAAAGGATGACATGTATTCGCGGGACAAAATGCCAGCTAATTGTATATTCGGCCTGCAGTGGGTCAGGTTTAATCAGTCAACAGAGTGACAGCCAGTGTTTTCACCTGGAGGCTTCACGTCAGCAGCACCAGCTTAATCTCATCATGAGCTTCAGCCCTCCGTGCTCATTCAGCCACAATCCGCAGGAATGCACTAAACATGTCGGCCCGTCCGTTACAATGTGTACGCGGACAAACAAAAGAAGTCACCGGTTTTCATCGGGTCTTACCGTCTGAACATCGCCTCCATGTCTTTAATCTGCTTGCGGGAGAACTCCTTGAACTCCGTGTACGGGTTGAAGACGCGGGTCAGTCGAGGAGCAGCGTTGCCTTCGTTGATGTCCAGCCTGCGGGTCAATATTTCGGACAGTTCGGAGGGCGACTCGCCGCTGGCTGCTGCCTGGGGCTCCTGCTGCTGGGGTTTGGGTCTGACCGGGCTCTGCTCAGACTCCGGCCTCGGCTCGGCAGCCTCGTCCGTAGCGGCCAGCCGCGACTGCAGCTTCCGAGCCAGCTCTTCGGATGCCATGCTGATGATACGACGCTGCTGTACAGGGAGGTTGTCGGAGAATGGAGCCTGACAGCGACCTCAAGTACCACCAACGTCAAGTTGCGAGAATCTAACGAACAAGAACGAAAAACGCTACTTCTGGCCGTTTGTGACCTTTCAGAATAAAAGCCTGATCTAACCTAGTACATTAAATACGAATCAACATTTTAACTGATTGAGCATAATTCATTTAATTTCTATAGATATTTCAATAGATAGTTGCAATTTTGTCATGTCATATGACCCAGTGACAAGAACACCGGATAAATAAAACCCCTTATTTTGCTTCTCTATTTTATATTAATATTTTTATGGGAACAAAATTATGATTTCTTTTCAATAGCTTCCACAGCATGT
The DNA here is from genome assembly GCA_037367275.1 of Coranthus polyacanthus. Classification (NCBI taxonomy): domain Eukaryota; kingdom Metazoa; phylum Chordata; class Actinopteri; order Kurtiformes; family Apogonidae; genus Coranthus; species Coranthus polyacanthus. The sequence goes on along the minus strand of JAPQRN010000006.1, from coordinate 3,981,007 downwards.
GACCCAATCACTCCAAATTCACGCTGAACTGTACTACTACCCTTCACAAATAAGACACACATCTTTTTAAAATTCTATTTTCTATAGCAATATTTTAATGGGAAAACGTTGCATTAATTTCAGTAGCTTCCATGTCATGTGTCCCAGTACCCAAATCTATGTCTAACTGTAGTACTACACTGGAAAAATAAGACATCTTTTTATAAATTGGATTTTAGTGCTTCTTCTATTTCATATCATTTTTTTTTTTTTTTTATCTTCATTTTTTTCAGTAGGTTCCATGTTATGTGACAAGGGTTCCTTTAGTTAAGTGAAAGTAGAAATATCACAGTTTAGAAATGAAAAAATTTTAAAAAGAAGAAATTTTAAAAGTCCTGAATTCAAAATGTTAGTTTAGTAAAAATACAGTATTATTATTAGCAAAATGTTCTTCAGAGTACTTCCAACTTCTTGCCACACACAGTGAGTTTAGTTGTTCAGTGACTTTGAGGGTTAAAAGGTTTGTCAAAGGCCCCCCTTTCGATGCCAGTGGAGAAGCAGGTGGTAGAAGTATTCAGATCCTTTGCTTGTGTGATGGCCTGTATGTATTCCTGGTGTGGCTGGCTGTGCTTTGTCTTTGTGTAAGGACCTGTGTCACGCCCACCTCGCTACTTGACGAGTCCCACCTGCCTAGAGTCTACTTAAGCTCCAGATAGGAACATGGAAATTCTCTCTCTCAACCCTCAAGCTGCTGGCTGCCTGCTGGATCTCAGCCACGGGTTCTTCTGTTTCCTTATTTTAAGTTGTACCTTATTGTTTAAGATCTTTTTGATAATACATGTATGCTTTACTTTAGATATCACTGAGGTCTCTCTTATTTGCTGTGGTCCCTGAACAGTGGGCATAACACTTGAGTAAAAGCACTAATATCACACTGTGAAAATACTCCACTGCAGTAAAAGTGCATTCAATGCCTTACTTAAGTAAAACTATTAAAGTATCATCAGCAATGTACTTAATGTATTTCATGCACTGTAATTATGAAAACTAAGAGTGGAGACTACTTTTTTGGTTTAACTTTTTCCCGTGCCAGTCTGCTGTTCACACTCCAGTCCAGTAGGTGGCGGTAAAGCGCTTGTGAGGTGATTTACCAACTGCTCATTTAAAAGAAGTAGTTTACAGAGATTTATTCTGAAACGGTCCAACCGGATTTACTTCGCTTTAGTTTTAACTGTCGGTGGACGTACTTGTAATGTTTAACGGTGCTCATTTCTGTGTGTAGCCTCCCTGTATGTAGAGTTTACTACTGATTTGAGTCAACAGATGGAGGTAGCAGTGAGGAAAAGTAAGTTAACCTCAATGTCCGGACGCAGCGACCGAGTACAGACAAGGACAACACTTTGGTATTTCACAGTTCTGTATTTGTTCTGAATGACATTGCTTTCTTCAGTTTCAGTTCCGTTAGGTACGTTAACATACCGGTACATACTGTACGTGACGCTAGCTGCCAGGCTACCGCTCGTTTTATTGTCAGCTGTGACATTTAGCTGCTTTTTTAATGTCACTCTTCTTGTATCCGGTATAACTGTGTGACATCTTTTACAGTGTTAAGTGGTGTATGGTGGCGTTAGCGGTGCTTTTACGAACTGTCCATTCAACACCTCAGCTGTCAGTGCTTTGGAAGCCGCGTTTGGGAAACGAAAAACAGTGTCTTAATACGAGCTGTCATAGCTAGCTGAATAAAGGTGCCGTACTTTACTGTAACCGAGCAGGGACAGGCTGTTCAGTGGGTTGTGTTCACTTTCTGGCAAGTGTTCACTCTTTAACGGCTTCATTGATTATGTGCCATCCCGTCTGTCTGCCAGTGGTGGAATGTAAAGAGTACATTTATTCATGTACTGTACTTTGGTACAAATTTGAAATACAACCCCAAATAACAGATAGTTGGAACATAATGGAAAATGCGAATTAAAAATGTAAGCAGTGATATTAAAATGTACTTTGACTTGTATTTCATTGTGGACAGTATGAACACAACATATGTCATGTTCTTAATGCTCCACTTCATTTCATTTGTAAATATGCATCCATTCCTCAAATTCAGGATGAAACAGTTGGAACAGGAGCAAGATAGGCCTAATAATGAGTTAAAATAATGAAATAACACTGATTTGAAACGTGATGTGAACAGGTCTAGTCCTTTAGGAGCAAAGATGGGCCGAGGATCGACAGTTTGTCAACAAATGTGTGAGAAAATTTTTTAAATGTTTAAAAACAATGTTCCTCAAAGAAAGATATGAAGAGATTTGGATATTTCAGCCTCTACGATGCAGAACGGAATGAAAAGTTTCAAGGAATCTGGATGTATTTCAGCGTAAAGGACAAGGGGTCAAGTCAAAGATGAACACCATGATCTGTGATCCCTCAGACGACACCACATCAAGAACCTCATCTGGACCTGATAGAAAGAACCACATGGATCAGGATTAAGAACCGTCATTCATCTACACCTGATAGAACCACATGGATCAGGATTACTGTGACAAACCTTTGTCAAGCTCTACAATACAGAGTTACATCCACAAATACCAGTTCAAACTTTACTGAGCCAAAAGGAAGCCTCATGTCAATTGTGTCCAGAAGCGTCGTGGACTTCTCTGGACTCAGAGGCATCTGGGATGGACCATCACACAGTGGAAATGTGGATTATGCTCAGACCAATCAGTATCCAGGTCTGTTTTAGTAGAAATGGACACAATGTGCTCTGGACCAAAGACAAAAAGGACCATCCAGACTGTTACTAGCAACAAGTCCAGAAGTCAGGGTCTGTCATGGTCTGGGGTCAAAGGTCATTGTCACTTCTGTGATGCACCATTAATGCTGAAAAATACATTGAGATTTTGGATCAGCACATGCTTCTTCAAGACAACCATGTATATTTCAACAACACAATGTAAAACCACATTGAGCCACATGACAAAGACATGGATGAGGAAGAAGAGGAAGTGGCTGCTGGACTGACCTGATGCAGTCCACACTTATACTCAATAAAGAATCAATAAAGATGATCGTAAGCCCATCATTAGCTAAAATATGTCCAGAACAGATCATTAAATTATCCATGTTAAATTGTGTTTAATTTGTGTTTTTGTTAAATAATTAATCTAAATGAATACATTCAATTTGGCAATAATCTGTTTATTCTCAGTAATACATTCAGATATCAGAGTCTTTCTTGTACATTACCAGCCACAGCTTTTTTTTTTTTAGATTTTTGAATTAAATTGTAAAAAAAATGAACTTAAAGGCATTTTTGCCAGCCTGATAGATCTACGCAATACTTGTACTTTACATGATTATTTCCATTTAATGCAACTTTATACTTCAACTCTACTACATTTAAAGGCAAATATTGTATTTTTTACTTCGCTACATTTGTCTGACAGCTTAAAACAAATTAACATTTTAGACAATGCATAATATAAGAAGCTTTTAAAGTGCAACACATTGTTAATGGCTTTTTTGTCTTCAGGCGTCTTACAAAAAGCAGTTTGCGGTCAGCTCACATTTCTGATTTTGTTTTTCCCCCCATTGTTTCCCCCCATCTGTTTTTTCACAGAAAGCTCCTTGACAATAATTGGCAGCTGTAGAACGGGATGAGTTTGGTGCACAGGTAAGTGACACACCGATGCTCATGTTTAAAACATCAAACATGCAAACTGTTTAATATTCAGAGACAATAATAATCCAACTGTTTTTACTGATCTTTGAAAGTAGGTCTGGGTGATAAAACAATAATGATAAGTTAATCCCCTTTATATGGTCACTGTGGAGACAGAAACCTTCTGATGGTATCTTCTCATCATATTACTGTGTGTGTTATGTGCATTTTCTGCCTATAGTAAATAAATAAATACAAATTCTCTCATGTTTCGTTTCAGGTGCCACAGTACAGAGCAGCTTTAGGACAGAGTTTGCGTTAAGGCTGTAATTACTTGTACTTGCTTGAATGTCAGTGCCTTGGAGGTGTGTCAGATTACCTGCTGTGACCTGCAAACAGGTTACATTTGCCTTAAAAGCACTGCGCAGCAGATCAAGGATTAGGTTTCATGAGCGGTGTATTGACTGTGGGATTAAGTCATTTTTCTGGCTTGTCTCTGGATTCACATGCTCTAACACTCATGAACAATGCCATCAGACTGAACAGACCTGTGTGTTGTGTTGTTTTGAAGGCTGAGTCAGCTGGTCCAAGTATGGAGGTGGAAGAGGAGGGCCGGGCTTCCTCTCTGTGCAGCCACTGGCTTCCACTGCAGGACCTTCTGCTCCACTGCCACCTCAGAACCAGGTGAACCACTCACTGCTTCAGTGCCACATTAAGAGTTGGTCAGAAGTCCACACATGTCTCACAGATATTTTTTGTGTTGATTCAACTTCAAAAAGTCCAGGCTTTGAAATGTCCTCAAAGTATAAAAGTCAAAAGTAGTATTAATGTGAACACTTACCTGAAAACTCCACTTAAGTACAGTAATTAAGTATTTGTACTTAGTTACTTCCCACCTCTGGTCACATTACATGCATTACAGAACACTGCATTCTATAAAGGATTAATTTGACATTTTGGGATGCAGGCATTTCTGCATAATATCAGTAATAAACAGTCTATACAGATCTACAACTCTAAGCTCTACCTTAGTTCACTTACTTCTAACATCAGTAAGTTACTGAAACCCACAAAAACCACAGCTTGTACTTTTCACATTTCCGTTTTAGTGCAGATTAAATGTTAAAAGTGAACTTTAAAAGGTGATTTGTGGTTGGATTTGGCTGCATTTAAACAGAGCTGAGATAACAGCCTACTGGCTTTATTTTTCATCATTTTCCATTACTCATTCATGTTTACTATTCAGACAACAGAGTGGTATTTATCTTCTGCTCATATACCAAAATATACCTTTCATTCAACTTTTTAGGTAATGACATTGATAGGTAAACAGAGTGTGCACTGTATGAATGTTAACTAGCGGGCTGAGAAATAATAATAATAAAAAACAAACCTAAGAGCAGCATATTTTATCATAAATTCTATGCATAGTATGGAAAGTGTTACATCTCCTTTTGAATGTAGCCACATAGTAGATCACATTATTGTTCTGTTTACCACAGTCCAGTCCAGATCCTCATCTGGGCAAACATCAACTGCAAGTTCAATGAGATGTTTCCACTATTCTTGCATCATAATCTATTCATGCGGTTCTCTCAAATGTGTTTTGTGAGGTCACAACAACCGTGACCTTTGGTCCCCAAAATCTCATCGCTCTCATATCTCATCGAGTCCATGTAAATGTTTGTGTCAAACCTTATGACATTCTTTCAAACCATTCCTGAGATATTGCAATTTAAAACATAATGTGGGCTGACCATTGGACACACATTCTCATAGAGATGCCCTGTGGATGCATCTAAAAAACAAAGCATGATCATGATGTTTTTTATGTCTGATAAATGACATGCGCTGATGGCGTTTAATTTGTGTACATTGACCTGTGTCGTAGCCTGTGATACAGTAGATGTTATCATTGCAGTCTGTGTACATGCCATACCCAAGTTTATTACATCCATGTTGTGCCGTATTGCTGGCAATAAACTTCTAAGACTGCTGTAATCTCATAGTCTGTACGAGACTTTAGAGGAGCTAAACCCGTCTGGTTCTCCTCTAAATCAAATACTGACCCATTCCCTCTTCTCTAGCAGATCCTATAGAGATCCACAAGAGGAGGCTTATCCAGTGGTTCAGCCACCTTCCCCAGGAGGAGAAACAGTTCGGAGGGTACTTCACCCCTGAGACCATGCATGTGGACCCGCTGATCCTGGAGAGAAAACCTGAGGAGAGAGCTGGACTGGTTAGCTCGCCCATTCTGTCCCAGACTCCCTATAGCTCCTCTGTGACTGTGGAGCAGCTCTTTGAGCACAATGATGTGTGGGACGAGGAGAGGGGGCTCAACGTGCTGCTGTACGGAGCTGTGGGATCCGGGAAGAACACAGTGGTCCGAAAGCTGGTGCTGGACTGGTGCAGGGGGACCACGCTGACCCAATTCAAGCTGCTGCTGCCGTTCTCTTGTGAGGATCTCAGCCATCTGACAAAGTAAGACATATTTAGTTTTTCTCAGGAATCATGTGTCCTGAGCCTAAATCAGATTTACTTACCAGTATATCAGCATTCGATTGGTGACTGTACTATTTTGTTGTACTGTGCATTGAATCAAATCTTTAATTTCAAATGCTAAAATCTATTTCAACACAGGCAGATTTTAAACTTTCTGTAAAAATCTTATCAAATTGTTTTCAGCAAACTCCACAATGTTCTTGTACAACAGGTCCCCAAGTACTCCTGTGATCATTTTCAAGGTGTTTTACTGCAGCATATTTTGATAATTAAATGCTAAATTCATACCCAATATGCATACATTTGTAGTGGATTGTTTTACTTTACCAGTACCCTTGGCTGCTGAGTCAAAAAGTTAATTTCAGACACTGTTTGTACACATTTCCCTATACAGAGGGTTGGAGAGTTATATACCCTAAAAAAATCCTTTAAAAACAGGCAACCTCCCTGGTGGCAATATTTAGAGGCTATTTTGCACAGATATGAATGCAGGTATGGCTTGACATTTTGGCTTGCCCGTTTTGAAAACCACATTTCAGATCTGTTGTTATTCAGAGAACAGTAGACACTAGACACCTTATTGTGCTTAGTCTCAGCAACTTACTCCTGATGTACAGCAGCCGAGCCATCGAGAGGTCGTAAAAAACACACCACAATGAGCATTTTCACTTCATGTATTTCTCAGGTTGTTGAGTGCTACTGTTGCTACTGTTGCTACCTCAGCTAATGTGTAGTGGTCGACTGACATGGGTTGAAGTTGAAGTGAGAAGAAAAAAACCTGGAAAAATTAGCTGACTTCTGTGGTTGGAAAAGTGTGTTTCATTTCATTCGGATTCTGCCAGCAAGTGTTTTCATAATTGGATCATTAAGAAAGAAGATTTTTTTTTCCTTCAGATATTATACAATTATGATATAAGAGGACTAATGTGACCAACCCACCCCCACACAGGACGGCGTCTCTAATGGACCTGGTGAGCAGGAAGTACCTCCACCTGAGAAGACACCCTCTGCTGAGCGGGGAGGGAAACCAGGCCAAAGATGTACTCTTCCTCTTCAATAGGATGGAAAAGATGAAGCTGGACTTCCGCATCGGATCCACAGAGCTATGCAGTGACCCCAATGAAGCGCTGCCTGCAGGTGTAGTGGTGGTTAACCTGCTGAGGAAATACCTGCTGCCTGAGGTAACCCACAGTCCACTGTCACTGTAATGTGTGGACCTTATTTTAAGTCTGTCGTCATGATGTTACATTGGTAGAAAAACGTTACAAAAACTCCTGCAGGTTAAAGTGGACTAGCTAAACATTTTTACAGCTGACAGACTCTAAAGAATCAGTGTAAACTCACTGGTTTACCAACATTATCACAATCCTGTTTACCTGCACTGGTTCTTTGTGTGTAATGTGTTCCTTAGTTTGTTTCTACATGTTAGTAATTTACAGTAGTTAAGTTGTCCGCTGTATTTTTTTCAGGCCAACATCTTGGTGTCCACCAGACTGTCTGCCCTGGACCGGATCCCTCAAAAGTACGTGAGCCGTTATGTACAGATTTGTGGCTTTAATGACCCGGACCGCCAGCGGGCCTACTTCACCAGCCGCCTCCTGCAGCAGAGCGGGCAGTCTGCACATAAAAATGAGGCTCTTATAGAGCTGCTTTACCTCAACCTTCAGAGAGAGAGCCAGCTGGCTGCAGCCTGCTTTCTCCCCTCGTACTGCTGGCTCACATGCGCTACCTTACACTTTCTCCATTTCACCAACTCCAAGACGCCTATCCGCACCCTGACCGGCATCTACACCAGCTTCCTCAGACTCAACTTTGGAGGTGAAGTCCTGGGCTCAGGAACAGGGAAAGGCATGCCCATTCAGGAGCACCAAAACTCTCTGCTGCTGTTCGTAGTTCGCACAGTGGGAAAACTTGCGTTTGATGGTGTGACATACAAACGCACATCATTCACAGAAAAGGAGCTGGAGCAGTGGATCGGAGGGAAGACCAAGACGGACGAAGAGCTACGGCAGCTGGCTGTGTTCAGAACCGACGTGCTGGACTTCTTCCTGGCTCCATGTGTCGAGAGCGGTAAACATCTCCCACAAGATCTGAGCGAGACTGAAGATAAGCGTTATGTGTTCGCTGTCCCGGCCATGCAGGAGTACTTGGCTGCTCTCTATGTTGTTCTCGGAGAAAATAAATCCGCTCTGGAAAAGCTCACCAAGCAGGTGTCTACGGCCATCGGTCAGGCAAGTGACGACGTCAGCACCATCATCAACATTTTTTCTAAGTTCATCCCCCTGCGCATCTTTGCCCTCTTCAACCTCCTCAAGTTTTTCCCGAAGCTCTTTGAGAAAATCAGCAGTCACAACAAAGGCAACATCGCCAGAACGATGGCAGCCGAGATGTTCCGCACTGAGGACAGCCACAACGAGGACGTCCTGGATCAGGTGGAGCAAAATCTGCTGGGAGTTCACGGCCCGCTGCAGCAACAGTCCACTCAAGGCCAGCCCTTTGAGCTCTACCCCATCTTCATGGGAGGTCTGTTGAATTATGGAAACCGTGTCCTCCTGGATCAGCTCGGCTGCACCATTCAGAGTACCACCGTGGCCCAAATCACACAGGCGCTCAGGAAATACCTGGTCAGAGGTAATGTACTGTATGTATGTCCCTAGTGTTATAACAGTTATGTGCATAACTTGATTTCACTTAATCAAATGAAAAAGGAAAAATGCTGAGAGTTCTCTACTATGGCATTTATGCAGTTCAGATCCAATCACTGTTATTTTGCGATTATTTTGTTTTATAACACACATAAATATAAAGGAATACATCAGCTTACCTCAGCAATAAGCATATTTGGGTTTTTTTTTTATGTCTGACTGAAATACGAAAATCTATTGTGTGTATTTTTATGAATATTAAGATTATTGTTAAATATGTGAAAAATGCAGTGTTTAGTCAAATAACATAAAAACCCCATGAGTGCAACCGCAGCACTTAAGCACCCTAAAAACCTAGAAAACCCTGATATCCTGTCATGTTGGACCCAATGACTGGACATGTGTAGAAAGAGTTTTACACAGAAACACTGACATTCTGTTTTCTTCTTCTGTGTTAGAGCTCAATAAACCACAGCCACCAGAGGAGGTGATGGATCTGCTGGTTCTTCTCTACGAGTTTCAGAACCCCAGACTGACCGCTGAGGTTCTGTCCTCAATCAGATCCATCCGCCTCACTGACATTCGGATGACCCCACTCAAGTGCTTTGTCCTGGCCTCTGTGCTCTCCTGCACCCCTCCAAGGTGAATGATGTTTACTTAAACTCGTGTTTACATATGATTAATAATATATTGAAGCTTTTAGCAGCTAAACAGACATTTAGTCAGGAGTTGATGAGACCAAACCGAGAGAGACTGTTTGGCTAAGGGTGTCTGTTTAATCAGGCCCTACTCAGACCTGGACTTAACATGCTTTTCATGCCACTCACAAGTTAAACCATGGTATTAGAATATGTCTCAAGTGGTCACATCTCACATCCCCTCTCTATATGTAAATAAACAGCATATAGAGCAGCTATTGTGGATGCAGCACAAGCTGCGCAAGTTTAACACACAGACTTTAATGTCATTTTGCAAATTGAATTCATTATGCGGAAGTCTGTTCTGAGCTACTCTAGAAACACGGTGACCGGCTCCCTCTGTAGATATAAACGGTTCCTTCTAAAGTAATGAAAACACAGTGGTTCTTATTTTCATGTGATTCTACACTAATGACAACATAATTATGAATATTATGATCCATTTCTGAACATACACACTGGACATTTTTAAAAAGATGTGGTCATATGCAGCCCAGACCACCTCCAAATGTGGTCTGAGTGATCAAATCTCAGTACGTCCTCGTTGCATCTTGAATGCATTCACACCTGGCATTAGAGCGGTCCACGTTTGATCTGGTCACTCAGGAAGCATGTTAATGCCAGGTCTGAACATGGCCTGTGTGCTGGTTGTGTAAAAGATGTTTTTTTTCCCTCTGTTTTTAATGATGTTCCTCTGCAGTTACCACCTGGAATCGCTGGACCTGTCCTCCTGTCTCCTGACTAATGAAATGCTGCAGATTCTGATGCCTGCCTTCAGACACACACACAACCTCAAGTGAGACAAACTAAATAAGTGCATCGTTGTGGTTTGCAGAGAAGAGATCATAAACAGTCTCCAGTAAAGTTCTGCAAAAAATATATAATAAATGTATTTGTTAAAGCATGCTTATCACAGCCAAGCAAACGAGTCAAGGTCACAAAGAGAAGGATTCAGGTGGAAAATCTAAAGCGACACAGAGCTGCATACTGCTGCCAGTTGAGAATCATTATGAGCATGTAATCACAGTCTTAACTGCTGAGCAGGTCTGTTCATGTCCTGACTCAACCCAACGTAAAATGAAGCTTCCTATTAACACTGATATTGTCAGAGCGCTGCCACTGTGTGTTGTTTTTACTTTTAACATGATATGCAGTGGTGATATATTTATCGTAAAGTGTGTTATCTGCCCTTATCAGTTTTTACAAGGCTTTGTTTGACTTATATTTTATAGTCATGAAGTAGTTATTCTAAAAAGCATGGAGATATGAGTCAAATGTCGATTGTTGAAACTTGATTAAGGCTATGTTTATATTATGTTCAAGGGTCAATACTCGACTTCTGCTACAACTGGATGAGATGCTGCACCAATATGTCATACATAGATTACATGATGTTTCAAACATAAATGATTAACACACACATAGTATTAATGTCATTTGTAATTCAGGTTCATAGTCTTAAGCAGGCTGGGTATCGCTGCTTTTTTCATGAATTGATTAATTTGATTCAATTTCAGATTGAATTTGATTCAATTCACTATGGATTCTGTAAGGGATATTTCGGGTACAATACCAGTTTTACTTGGATATGAAAGAAACTCTCAGGGAAATAATGCTATAAATTGTACAAGGAACCCTCTAATCTGTTGCATTATTAAATATTGACCCCAAACATAACCAACACATGCCAGTATGTGCTTCTTTTATTGCAGAGCACATTACTGTGGGTCATGTAAACAGCATATTCTATTTGGATTAGTCGGGAGCCCTGAGAGAGGGATTTGTGAAAGTGTTTTGATCTTCAGGGGAGTTTATGCTACAAAAGAGAATTATTTTAGAAATCCCACCTTTTCATGAAAACCTCTGAATGAGTGATAAACATAGCCTTAGCATGGCTTCCATGCTTGTGCGGTATGTGCGTGCTGTGTGTGTTTGTGATTGTTGTGTCTGCCTGTCTCTGTTGTCCTCAGTCTGCAGTTTAACAGCCTGTCTCCTGAGTCCTGCATCCTCCTGAGAGATCTGCTACTAGACCCCAAGAGTTCTGTTAAATCTCTACAGTAAGGACACGTCTTTAATCGCATCTATTTCTATGTTCCTGTAGCCTACGTGCAGCGGTGGAAAGTAACTAAGTGCTTTTACTCCAGGACTGTACATAAGTACAACTTTCAGGTGCTTTACTTGAGTATTTCCATCTTATGTGGCGTTACACTTCTACTCCACCACATCTCAGTGGTTAATATTGTCCTTTTTACTCCACTACATGGAAACAGAGGCCCTTTGGAAACACACTGATATTGCTTCAAACTGTACATATGGACTATGCTTCCACCCTTTGTCTGTGTACATAACCAAATTCCTTTAAGCTTCATTAAGTACAATGCACACAACACTGTGACTATTCCAAGCGCTGTTGTGATAATCTGTTTTGTTTCAATGTGTTTAGGAATACTCTATCAACTTTGTGCATTATTAATTATAAATATAATACATGTCTGTTTTGACAGTGAGTTTTTCTACAATATGAAGGTAATAATCTTTTTACATCACTTACTACATACATCAGTTATGAAAGCAAACAATAAGATCACCAATAAAATGTAGATGTGTTCATCGATGGAGTTGTCAGTTTGTGTTGCTGAAGTATGACCAGGATTATTATAATAAATGAAAACTCAGACTTTTAAGGGACCTTTAAGTGTTAGGGTTACGGTGTTTTTTGTAAATCATATTTGTCAGGCATTATTTCATTTGCATTCTTTCATCTTATCATTTACAGCTTCTGCAAATCAGTGCTTTCCTCACAAGACCTGAAAATTCAATTCTTCAAAATGAAATTAAAAGACTTACTTATGCACTGAAATCAAAAATCAAAATAGAAAACTAAAGAAAAATACAAATTTATGAAAATTTCAAACCTACCCTAACCTAGGGTACCCTATCCGACTACTGGATTGTATTAATAATAATAATAAAAAAAAACACCAGTGAGACTTGTGTATGGACATCGTCACTGACTTATGCATGCAGCTGGTCGCACAAGAACCGACCATAAAAACAGAGACCCCACACTCTGATGGTTTCTCAGAACTGGGTTTCTGTGGTCCCAGTCCTGGTGGTATCACTGTCAATGTAACAAACCCTGACACGACTGCTTATCCTCAGCTTCTTCTTTTAACGTGCAAACATTGTCATCTGAATATAACCAGTATAATGTCCAAAGGTATTAGAAGTTAAACTCTAACATCTTCTGCTTTATCAAGATGTGTTGTGTTCTGTTTAAAGTGCAGGAGCAGAGGTGTCTGATTATTTGATGTGTTGTGCAGACTGTGTGACAATCCTCTGCTGGATTCTGGAGCCCACACTCTACTGGAGGCTCTGCCACAGAACCAATCCCTCAGACATCTGTCCCTGATGCACACTGCGCTCGGGGACCAGGGGGCCCTGGATCTGGCTCAGAAGATCCAGCAGCACGACGGCCTCCAGGAGCTCAACATGGCCTACAACAACATCGGAGACAACGCTGCCCTGACTCTGGTGGACGCCTGCAGAGAACACCCCAGCATCCACACTGTGCAGTAAGAAGCTCACTTGAATTTACAACTGAAAATACAAGTCTATTAGCTCGACACCAACATCTAAGCTTTCTTCACGTGACCCAAATCATGAACACACACACATCATGAATATATCATCATATATAAAATGTATTTCAGTGTTTCCTCCAGGATTTTATTTAGCAGCAGATGGTGGTGGGGGTTTGTTTTACCTGACATAATTTAAATAATTAAAAAAATATTAAATACCAGTGATTATTAAATTATTTTCAAGTAAACTCACATATACATATGCATCCAAATAAAGTAAGGATGTGTATTCTGAACATAACACACTATCAGTAAAGGGTAAAAATAAGGGACTGGTTCACAACACTCACATGCCATTTCACAAGTTGAAAAGTTGAAAGAGGTCTTTATCATGGTAATTACTTTCATATAACGTCATCTTGTCATGACATGACCGTGTTCTACAAGACGTCCATATTCCTCCCTCTGTGTAAAAACATCAACGTTTAACAGAAGATAAAATGAACCTTCAGTCTGAGTTTATCAAATTCAAGGCAGCATCTTTTCAAAGTAACAAAACTTCTGTGTTTTCAGCCATATTTTGAGTCTACATAAGAATATATTTTTTGTCTTTTTAAGATTTTGTTGACTTCTTTAAATAATGATTACTTTTCCAAGAGTTTTTTTGTGATTGTTTTGGGGAATTGGCTTATTTGTTATTTATTCATTTATTTGTGAGTAAGGTTAGATGGATGGAATGGTGATCATCTCTGTAGGAAGGAAGGGGTTGAAGCCAGTTAGGAAACGAGTATGTGGAGACAGGATTAGAGGTGTTTATCTTTTGTGAAATACAAAAAAAAGAAGGCTGAACTATACAATGGACAGCAGTGTTTTGAATAAATGACGTGAAAATGCAAAACACACAGTGCAGATGTTAACGTTATACAGAAGCTCCTCTCTATCCTGATGGTCTAGTTGTTTGATGATGCTGCTCCACACGTTGTCATTCACTTCATTGTCTGTTTTTGTGTCTTTTTTCATAAAGAAACAGGGTGGATAGAAATCAGCAGGTCAGCTATTGCCATTGCTACAACCACCATGTCTGTGATGTAATTGGACTGGAATCGGTTTAACATAATGAATTCAGTCACATTAGAGTGAGGTTTATTTTATTTAGTATATTAAATCATCTCCTCTTCACTAACTGCTCTGTGTTTGTAGTTTGTATCTGAACCCTCTCAGTGACGTGGGGAAACAGTCTCTGTACGTCCGAGGAGTTCAAAAGAGCAAAGGCGGCAGTGGACGGAGGGTCCGAGTCCTGGCATCGGTCACAGAGGGCTCAGACCTGTCTGAGGACTGGCATCCCATCCTCAGCGTGATCCGGGAGAACGCCTCCTCCTGGGACCGAGAGCGAGTCAAACAGCAGCTGAGGGTACGCACATAGAACACATCCCATCGAACACTACAACGACACAGTTTAACAGTAGACTGTCTGCATGTTACATCTGCCGATACAGTCAAAAGTGCACGTAATGATGATTTACCAAACAAGATGATGATGACAACAATAGCTGCTTCTAATCTCAATCATAGCCCTGGTAGAAGAAAAATGCCTCATGCAACAATCAGTGGGAAAAGAGGGATGCTGTAAACATTTAATCGTCTGTTCGGTAGGAAAATACTAGCTCCTAATAACAACACTACAAACATATGATGTGATAAAACATGAGTCATTGATGAAGATTAAACATCCAACAGTAAATAAGGTAGTTCAAATGAGCTCAAAATTAAGGTTTTGAATGCAGAACCTTTACTTGCAGTAATAATGCACGGTCACGCGACTGCCTCGAGCTCGAGTTTCCACAGGCTTTTTGTGTTTAAGATACTGCACTGGGAAGCTGCTGGAGGAAAGCATCAGGCTAATGCTGCCTTCATGTCATATCCTTTGAACCATACCTACGAGCCGCTTTGTAGGAAAAACCTGTGACACTTGCAGGACTGACAGCAGCCGTCGTCTGTGCAGGTCTTCCTCAGGGATCTGGAGTGGGGCCGTCAGCAGCAGCAGAGCATCTGGAAGAGGCTGCACTTCCGCAGAGTGGAGAAGGGAGTCCGACAGACGCTGAGGATGCTGGAGAAGAACACTCTGTCTTCATACAGCAAGTAACCAGTAAAGGTCAAAAGACGTCCTCAGCAGCGTTTCACTCAACTGAAAAGTTTTCAAACATGAGCTGAGAGCTGAATCAAGTGGTCCTGCTCCTTATTTGTGTTTATTTAATGTGACAAATGAGTTTCCTCACACAAACTGAGCGACAAAATAAACCACAGGTAAAAAAACTGCTATTTTGTTTTTAAAGGGTACTATAATATTGATTCTAACGTAGGAAAAAGCTGATTAATGGACTGATATCATCACCAGACTATTTTTGACTTTATTAGAGACTAGATAACTGTTGAACTGAACATCTAATTCAAAGTAATACATTTCAAAATGAGTAAACCAACAGATAAAATCTGGATCAAACTCAAAGAAATTAATCAGTAAATCTGGAACTGAACATCAGACAAAACTCTAGATGATTCTTGGTGCTATTTTAATTATTTGTGCTCTTCTTTTCCCTTAAAGTCAGTAATTCCACTTGAGAACCCTGATATTCGTCATCGGCCACTTTCTCAATCAAGTTCTGTCACTACCGATAGTTTGTAAAACATCCTATCGCCGCTGATTAATCTGCCAAATGAATGAATGGGTCTATCTCTAGTCAAGACAGGTTACTTTTGTCAGTGGTACAAATTCCTTTATTGAACCTCAACAAAGTTGAAGTCAGTTTGCATGAATTTGCATTTTGGCTGCATGTAAATGTTCTGGTTGCAGCCACTTTACTGAAGTCATTTGATTTCAGTCTGACTGTTTTCTGTTTTAAATGCTGGTGTGACTAGAACTTAAACATGTCTTTTGTTACAGTTTCATCAGATTTCAAGTGCCTCCGAAACAGCAGATGGCATTATACAGTAAAGTGTGGTACAAAACATTAAAGGGTTAGTTTGGATGTGTTAAGGCATGGTTGTATGAGCTCCTCAGTCAGTGTCGTACAAGTAGTAGGCGTCGATCGGTACGCTGCCACTTTGGAGAAGCAGGAGAGGAGGAGAAGCGGGTTTGGCAAAGACCTCCAAAAAAGTCACCCAAAAGGCAGCATCAAGTGTTTGAAAGGCAGCTTGTTTGATATGTCGGAGAGTATCGCGGTGATTGAAGAATACAACACGAAGAGACATTTGTCCACCAGTGCTGCCACAACCTTGTCATCACAGGAAGAAGGAGAAAAAGCTCTGTAGTTTCTTCAAACTTAATTTTCCAGTTTACAAAGCAGTCGACCGTTCAAGAATCAGCAGCAAAAGTGATCTACGTCGTCACACAGGCCATGTTTATTTTGTCTTGTTACGTCTGTTATTTTGTTTTGCCTTGTTACATTTTTTCCATCATTTTCGTTTTGCTGGGTCTTTTTTTTTTTTCTTGTGTGTTTGTTTTCATCTTGTTGCATCTTTTACAACTGATTCCTCTGCATTTCACATGGCTTTGGTGAGGTCAACGTGTATAAATGCTTCCAAATATTATAAACTGTTCCACTCTTCTTCTATTTTAATTAGGAAAATGGATTCATATGTCGTAGTATTTTTACATATTTTACCCTGATGATTGGCGACCCAATAAAAACAGCTTTGCATCCCATTTTGGGCCCCGACCCTTAGTTTGGGAAAGGCAGCTCTAAATGATTGTGAATTGGCAGTAATACATTGTTTATTATTCATCTTTGGTGTGACTGACTATGGATAGGTACCTCATACGACCAGTATATGAACTGACCCTTTAAGGGACAGTGGTATTGTCTACGCAATAATAAGTGAAATACAGTCTTGTCTTCCATTTTATTAGCCTACAGCATTTTCAAAGCACCTCTAAAGAGTGATACAGTTGTAAGTATTCAGTAGAGACATACAGTATGTGAAGTTTGTGCACAGTCTGGAGTATGTTATGTTTCACACCTGAAAGTCTAAATCTAAACCTAGTTCATTTTGTCATCTACGTGTGCTGTGTCCCCCTTTGTCGTCAGCATGTTGTTAATTCGTCGTTTGTTTGACGATAGCCTTGTGTAACTTCCTGTCATCCCAACCATCTGGGCCGAGACGACCTCTTTTAGAGTGTTTGGTCCGCACCGTGTACCCAGGGGCATTTGGTTTGGATCAAACTGGAAAGTCTGGTAATCCAGGGAAAGAGAGGACTGAGTCTTACTGACTTGGATATGGAGTATGTTAGTTGAGGTTAAACCTCCTAATTATATTATTATCACGCTCAACAGTTTCTACTCATTCTAACTTTGACTAAATGTTAGGCAGCATTAAACAGATTTTTTAGTGTAGGTGTTGGAGTCAGTGTTGTCAGTGTGGAGGAGGGTATTCCGTTGGTCACAATCTTCAACTTCACTAGATGTCACTAAATATCACACACTGAACCTTTAAAATAAAAGAAACTAAATTTGCTGCATGTTTTATGCTGTGTGACAGCTTTTGTACTTGATGTGTTCAAGTGTTGGTGATGGATTGTAATGTAATAACCTATTAAATATGCTGCAAATAATGTCTGTGTTATTAGCACTGTGAAAGAAAAACTGTTGAAGGTGATAACAAGTGGAGAGAGAAAGCATTAAATCACTATGTGAGGATGCACTGCTCGTGTTTACATCTCATTTTCAATTATGTACAGAAACGGTTATAAGAACTTATCGTCATACAGATGAACGATCTCTCTGTCTCTATGCTGCCCTCTGCTGGTCAAAGGCTGCAGTTTGACAAATGAGGCAGAGGCCAAAGGACGGGCTGCATTCATAAAACCTCCGACTGCAAAGAGCTGATCCTATTGAGGAACTTGATTTTCTTTTCTTTTCTTTCCCCTTAAAGTTCATAGTAGATTGCAGTAAAAATAAAAGTTGTTCTCAAAGCGTCTAAACCCTTCAAAGAGCTCCTACGGTGAAAAACTGTTGGGAGTAGAAGGAAGCTGAAGATTTTTCTGAAGCAGAGGAGAAAATGGTAGACGAAGAGACTGGATTATTCTAATTAATGAAAACTAAGACTAAACTACTAACTAAATCTACTAGTGAAAAAATAATTTCGGTAACGGTGAAATAAAAAGTTTTCAAAAACATGAAAAATAAAGTAAAACAATAGAGAATTTCAGTTTTTAATCCGTACTTTCCTACCCTCCCTTGAGTAATTACGAGTACTTTCTCGTATGCTTGAGTCGCTTTTATCATGAAGTAACAATACTTTTACTTGAATGCAGTTTCTGATGTCAATATAGTGAGAAGACACTTATGCCAGACATGTGGACAGACACACCTGACTCATTATCATAAACATACAACCTGGAGGAAGTCATTGAGGTTTAAATGACTTAGTGTCTCGTATCCCACGGGACATCCATTGAATTAGTCTGACTTTGGTAGCTGACAGGTGACAGCTACTTTAACCAATGCTTGTCAAAGTCATACTGTGTTTAAGTGTTTTGTCTTCCATCACGGTGTGTCCCATTGGCACCAGGGACACAGCTTCTTTTTTTTTTCTAACAGCAGGTCAATATTTAACCCAGATGTGAAGAAAGGAGTCACCATCAGAGCCCAGGCAGAGTATTTTATTGTCCCTGAGGTGCCGTGGACCTTGTCCGTCCACAGCGTCTCAGTCGGAGCAGGGAGACTTAACGGAGGACACTGAATCCATGAAGTCCACCACAGGTAGGCTGGTGTTTCCGCTTCGTCGACACAACGGTCCACAAACACGCCTCAGATCCATTAGACTGTTCACATTTGAACTGTTTTCTTCGTGTTGACATAACTCACCGGTTCTTCGTTTTGTGTTTCCGTGTGTCGTCTTGTTTTTGTCGGTGCTTTATGAACACGACGGGTTTAGGTCTGTTGTTACAGGTGCTGTCACAGGCTGCAGAGTGGCCGTTCTCTTCCTGGTTAAACATTTCCAATCCTTTGTCTTTGTCTTGAATCTTGTGTCCAACACTAAGTTTTTTCCAATTATTAACCCTCCTGTTATGTTCATGTGTCACCAAGAGCAATAGGTCTATGTGACATTTAGAAGCAAATAGATGCCAAAAACCAAAAACGTGTGATGATTATTGTTTGTAAATCATTAATGACACCAGGAATAATGATTCAAACAAACAGTTTTAGATAATTAGTTTTACATTTTACTGTTTTTATGGACTAATGCTACTAAATAGATCAGATGCATCTTCTGTTTGTTGTCAAATGGACTCATTCAGTTAAAAAAAATCAAGGATGTGTATTGAAAGTCAACTTCATTCATGCAATGATTAGAACGTTTAGTAGCAGAAATGAACAAAAACGAGCAAGATATGAGCAAAATGAACACAGCATGTGTGTTACAATGAGGTGAAATATGTTGTGTTGGGATAGGAAATACATACAACAAGTCCAGCACAAGAATACCAACAGAAAGTACTTTAACCTCCTTTTGGGGGATAGGGTTGAGGTTAGATTTGAGCCATGTTTAACTAATGTAGTTCAGGTTTCTTTCAGCCACATGTTAAACACAGAAACTAGAAGATGTTCCCTTTCAAATGAAGTCTAATACATGCATATTGGCCGCACACGTCTGCTGTCATAACCCAAACCCTATCTTAGGGTCAGAGTTCCATGAAAAGAGTGGATGTTAAAAGGTTCAAATACTTTCTCTGTTTATATTTAACAGATAATAGATTATAGCTGTAACAAAGGTAGAAATGGAAAATATAGCAAAGAGAAAAGTTTAATAAATACTTCAGTAAAAAGTACAATACAGTACAGTTATTAAAGGTGTCAAATGTGCACCAGCTGAGTTAACGACAGATACCTGTTTATCTGTTTTCACTCTTTTTCATTTGGCCTCATGTTCTGTTTATTCTATTTTTGATTTATTTATTTTTTAGATATATGACTGTATGGATCAGCCAGCCTTCATTCAGAAGTAGTCTCTCATTCAAGACTACGAGTGGTTGTACTTTCAAGGGCCCAGGATTTGCCTAATGACTTCTGATTTAACGCTTTTATTGAAGGATTTTGTTAGGGTTTCATCGGTGACATGAGCATGCGTCACATAGGCTGCCTTTGTGATATGGAGTATTTTTCACTGTCATAATAATAGAGGTAGTGAACATCTAAATCTCACTTTGTGGTTTTCATAATAGCGGTATTCTTCTGAAATCATTTGAAATGAGAGCCTCCCATCAGGCTCATTAGTAGCTCTTCAAACTTCCCGGGGGTAAGACGCGACTTTGCTAAACTGCTGTTAGATGTAAGTACTGTTCCAAGTGCAACGTCTGAATGGGACTGAGACGACTGAGCTCAGACCATCTGGTGGGAGGCCTTGATTTTCTTTCAGAAAATCTCTGTTAGAAAACAGACAGATGGTCATCCCTCACAAACACAAGTGAGCAGCAGTGTGTGTTAGGTAAACTGTTAAAGTGTAACACTTGGACCTCAATGTAAGAAGACGCAGATGCTAAATAAAATTCCTAAAAGCAAAATAATAAGTGAGCGATAATTAGTGTGTGAAACGTATACCATGAACAGATGAAAAGTGGCCACTGCTGTGTGTCTTGACCACTGTGAAAATAACTAAATTGTTGTGTCTGCCCTTTCTGACCTTTGTTGGGTTTTTTGTTTTGATTTTGAAAGGAAAATCAAAACACTGTTCTGTTTTCATTACTTCTGTTTCTGAAGGTGTGGTGAGAAAAGACAGATACATTTACAAATCACTTGATTTTGCATTTATCATTATTATTAGTACGAATCATTCATGAATCATGCATCAATAATGATGCATGATGATGAAGACACAGAAAAACACATGTCAAAAGTAGAATATTGTCAATATTTTAAAGACCCCTTAATGCAAAAAGTTATTTCAATAAAGTCAAACACCTTGTTCCTGAGAACATTTTCCTTGTTACCTTATAAAATGTAACCTCATTTTAATAAACTATACAGGTACTAACTTTGTCTTACTAAGATATTGCAGCTAATATTATAGTAGATTTGACCAACAACAGCTAAAATGATGGTTTGCATAATATCCCATTTTCTTCCAGTTTTAAGGCCCATTATGGGCTTTCAGTGACTAGATTTATTTAAGTATGAAGACAAACCAAGCAAAATAAAAAGGATAAAAAGTGTTACAAAACAGCTTTTAAACTCTTGCGGTCCGTTTAAGGGATGGACAGACCAGTGAGGTTTGTGTGAGTATTTCAATGTGTGTCTTGTGATTCTTTGTTTTAAAAAAAGAAAAGCTGTTGGTACTGTGACTCAGAAAGCCCTTCTGGAAAAGCACTTCAGACAGACAGAAGTGCTTCTCGTGCTTCGCTGCTCGCTACAGCTGTGTTTGGCTGCACGATGGTACAAGTATGTCACTGTGTCACTGTCACTCCCACAGGCTTCCAGGATGCCATGGAATTTCCACGGTAAGCTCGCCTTCTCGTGCACTTCTCTGAACCCACAACAAACTACTGCTCTAGGACTAACGCTGTGTTTTAACACCGTTCCAGTAGTAACTGTTTATACCATAACTTCTAAAATACTTCATAAAATGTCTAACACATTGCATCTATATTCTGCCTAAGAAGAGTGAGGTGTAGCATTCAAGTAGTGGAGCAGTATTCAGGTCTTTCCTTTAGTAAAAGTACTAATAGCACAGCTGCATTAGTTCCATGTTCTGCTTAAACAAAGTGTATTCAACATGTATCATTCATGTAGTACAGACTGTGATTACACGAGTATTCACATCGCGTTCAGATTTTTATGCATGTTTCTAAAATGTTTTAGATAATTGCAAAAGTGTTTTGTGTATTTCAATTAACAACACAAATGTGCTTTTTATTGGGTTGTTTTATAACATTAAATGATCTTCCAAAGGTACTAATAACACACTGAAAATACTCCACTACACATAAAAGTTCTGCATTCTGAAACCTTATTTAAGGTAAAGTATGTGAGAATTATCAGCAACATGTACTTGAGGTAGAAAACGTCAGTAAAACGGTCCGTGTCCGTGGTTTATCAGTACTTATGTTTATCAGTAGTTATATTTCACCAGCGCTTAAAAGTTCAAACTAATGTTAAAAGAATGTGGTAGAAATCTGTGAGAGTGCCTGTGAGAGTTAGTTTGTTTCGTAGGCATATCTCATGAGTGGAATTTTAGTTTTACTACAAGAAGAAAAAAAAGTTATTAAGCTGAAACATGTAAAGCTAAACCCTGATGTTTAACATGAATCATAATGCATGCGTGTGTTTTGTATTATTCGTGACTCACACTGGTCCTATCGGTTACACACTATGTGGTCATGTTGGGATCAAAAAGAAACAGAACAGTGTAACTTTTCAAATGGTCATACTGAACATACTGTATGTCCAAGTTCTGACAGTTCTCAAGCCAAAATGCCAGTGTGGTGATGAAAGTATGCAGACTTATCTGGGCAGATAAGAAGTCCTGCATGTCTCAGCTTACAGTTCAGTTTTTATCTGATGTTATCAAAGTTATATTGTTGTTACACAGGAGTGAACACTGTCGCTGTCAACAGTATTCACAGGGACGGGCTTTGTTTTTTTTCAGATTACAAGTTTTCATCCCCTTCCAGTACGTTTACTTAAGTAAGGCTTTGCATGAAGAACTTTTACTTGTAGTGGAGTATGTTCACAGTGTCCAATTAGTACTTTTACTTAAGTAAAGGATCTGAATACATCTTCCACCACTGATAATCGAGTTCAAGTTTTTTTCAAAACAGTTGTGATAATCTGAACTGTTCCTCACGTCTCTTTATTTCAGTTTTACCTTCAATCCAAAGGAAGGGATTGATAACCCAGCTCTCGTCATCGCTGATGATCCCGGTAAGGTTTGCCACTTTCCTTCCATAGCTCTTGTCTAAGAATCATTTCACATCGTTCACTTTGGTGCTGATGATTTTGTTTTAATGAACCAGAGCCTGATGAGAGCCTAGTGCCCAGACTGTGCCAGCTGAGGCGCCAGGAAGGACAGAGCTTTGGCTTCTACCTGCGTTTGGACAGAAACAGTCAGGGCTTTGAGGTCACAAACGTGGAGTCCTGGAGTCCTGCAGAGCAAAGCGGCCTGAAAGACGGAGACCGAGTGCTGGAGGTCAATGAGGAATACGTGGCCAACATGGACTTCTACAGGGTTAGTGCACGGGTGGTTTACTAGGTACTAGACTCAAAGATGGCGTCCTGTCCAAGTAGCAACTTGGGCTGAAAGATGAAGTCATTGCAGAATTGCCAAAATCTACATTTCCTTGAAAGTCCACTTGAGGCTGCCATCAAAAGCGAGTCAACCCCATGTTAAAACATTCAACATTACAACACAAATAAACATGTTTACAGCCAATTTCCCCGGTCATGACAACTGTATGAGTGAATTTTTATATAGCTTAGCTTGTGGGCTTTGATTGACAGCTAGCTCGGCTGCTAATTCGGACGTTCTGAGCCTCTGTTTATTGAATAAAACATATTTTTTCCTGACTGGCAGCTCTAACACGTTTAAGAAGTTACACTGACAAGACTGTCTGCAGATTCTATCATGAAGTTTACCAGTACTTAATAACAATACCAGGCCTGTTAGTGGAACTTGACTTAACTTAACTCATGTTGAATTATATGGTCTATCAGTTAGCCTGTTAATTAAGGCCAGGTTTATACATTAGTGACATTATATTACTGTTATAAAACATCATTCTGTGTTAACATTTTTGAAGTAGCTCAAACTACTTGGTGGGTTCAACATGACGTGTTAGTCGATGTGGTTGGTGTAAGTTAGCATTAGCTTGGTAAATTTCACCCCTCGCTCTTCACCAGCTCCACCCTCTTACCTAAATATGGGCACTTACGTTTCCTAAAAACAAGATGACAATGGAGAAAATGCCAAACTCAAGGCTTCAAAATGGCAGTCTTTGAGTTGTTTACACTGAGTGAAATATTTAACCCAAGAATTTTGACTAGAAGTTCTATGGGCTGCCCCATATAAGAGATTTATTTAATGTGCTTGTACACTGATGCTGAAGTTTGTGTAGTTGTCGTCATAAGCATTTCAAAGCTAACAGTAGCTAGCGCTGTACACTGCTGCAGCTGTAGAAGTGCAGAAGAGAGGCACTGAAGTGAGCATTAGGATTTTTGAAGAAAAACTTCACATAGAAATTATTCTATTGTGGTTGTTATCGTGAATGTAGGCAACGGAAACCTTTGCTAGCTTAGTAACAGAGTACACAAAACAGCACAAAACAAACTCCAACAAAAACAAGCATGTGTGAATCTTCCATATTGTACCTTTTAAGTGGGCAGTAATAAGATCAACATTTGACTAGGTCTTAAATATTCTTAATGTGGTTAGCTCGTAGTGTGATAAAGAGAAGTGTCTGCGTGACCTTCCAGCTTCTTTAAACACTATTCTTTCTATTTGTTGCCTCATCTCTGCTCTCTGCTTTACAGCGACGAGTAAACACACTGAGCTGAAGGTTTCGGTCTGAATGGTTGCCTCATATTACTTCCTTTGCCCTCTGAATGGCTCCACTCCGGTGCACCAAAGCTGACATCTTTCTAGGAGGAGGATGAATGGATGATTTACAGAGATAGTCATTTATTCACCAACTCTCTTTTGTGTGTTTTTGTTAACTGGCAGGTGGTGAGGAAGATCCAGTCATGTGGTTTCCATCTGTTTCTCTTGGTGCTGAGGAGAGATGAGTATGAGCAGGTAGTGTACGAGGATGTACCGGCAATGTACAGCCACACTACAGCTGGGGTACGCTCGGGGACTTCCTGTCACAGCAGGAAAACAAATCAAAAAGATTAATGAGGCTTCAGTTCCATGCTGATGCACCAGTGGACCAGCTTACACATTAGTAGGGCATTGACCTGGAAAACATAAATGGAATGCAGACATCATTACAGTGTTTCCAAATTGTTGTATTTCTTCTATTTATTAGTGTTTTTCATTGAACAAGGTATTCATATTAACAAATGGAAATCTGCATATTAACTGTCCCATCCTCTCCTCCTTCCTCTTCCCACATCCTTTTATCCAGGTTCATACAAATTGAAAAAACAAGAATCAACTTAAAAGCCCTGAAAAAAATTAACGTGCAAATAAATGACTAAATGCTGTACATATGTGATGATAATGACAATAATAGTCATTATCATCACATATGTACAGCAGGAACAGGAACTCATAAATAATTTAATTTAAATTTCAATGCAGAAATGTGAGTTACTCATTGATCAGTGAGCTGAAACCTCACTTCTTCAGGCGGTTTCTTTAGGTATGGACCTGCAGATGCTGGCCAAAGCCTCTAAAGGGGTCAGCTGCTCCAGACCCAGACTGTGTCACATCAGAAGACACCCACAGCTCGGGCTGGGGATGACCATCATCCCACTAGAAGGTACACACACACACGCACGCGCACACGCACACACACACACATCTGTGATACATTACGTTTTCAGTATTGCACAAGAAGGACCATCAGCAGTTTATGTCATGATGACTCAATGATTTGGTTATTCCTAACTTTCTTACAAGTTTCTTGTAGCTCACCCTGCACATACAAAATACATAAAATGGTCTCATGGTTGAGATTCAAACTAGTCTTTGGTAAGTGAGAATTTCCTCTTTCCTTACCCGGTGGCTTAAAGCTGCAGGAGGCAGAAATCAGGGGAAAGAACACCAAAAAAATAGTTTGATGTGGTCCCAAAGTTAAGCAACCACATCCATCTGTCAGAATCTTTGAACCCTTTAGCTCAGATCTGCACTGAGGTTCCAACCTTTTTGTTTCCAATATGGCATGTGTATAAACCAAAGACATACTACCACCAGAAATCCTTGTGGAACCTTATCGCAAATTTGAGATATTAGTCCATATATCTTTGTTGAAAAGGTTGCATGTGGCAAATCTAGGGTCATGCTACTGCATATCTGCATCAAGGTTTCACAAAAATAACTGGACCAAGTTGTAGCATGAGCACCAATATGCTCTATCACTTGACACCGGCAGAAAGATGGAACCAAGCTGCACATTTGAAATAAAAGGGTTTGAAATTGCTTCTGCAACAAGTGACTAAAAATTTGGGTGTGGCCTGTTTGCTAGAACAAACTCTGCAGAATTTTCTTATTTGATCACTGCTCCTGAAACAAATGGCCTGACTCTGAGATGGTAAGCTTCCACCAGTGGGGGTGTCTCAGAAAAATTCTGTCTTATTCAGTTTATTTTTCAATATTTTCAGTCTTTGTTTTTGTAACATGCAAATTCCTATTAGTTCATACTGATTCACTAATCTGAAACAAACTGCACCGTCTTTCTTACTTGACACATTATTTGTGCACTTTCAAAGAGAATATTTTGACATACCAGCTATCTTCCAAATAAAAACTCACATTATTAATAGGTAGTTAAATAAGAGAGGACTTCTTCCTCCTCTACCCTGGTTTATCTTGTTACAAAGTACAGTTATGTGTCTCTATGTTACAATGATTTTGATAAGAGTCCCATGTGTCAGCAGGTCAGAGAGGGCAGTACATCCTGAGCACAATGACTGATGGTCCAGCAGAGAAAGCTGGAGTCCACAGTGGAGATAAACTGATCTGGATCAACGGTGTCTCGGTGTCAACACTCTCACACTCTTCTCTCAACAGAACAGTATAAACTCGCTTTCCTCGCTCAGTCTCTTTGTCTTTGTTTTTCATGTGTGTGTGTGAGACTCTCGAAGTGTGTTTGGTCTTCAGGTGAAGAAGAGTGCAGACTCTGTGACGCTGCTGGTCATCGACAGTGACAGCGAGTGTTGTTACGTGAGGAGGAAGATGCCCATCCTTCCTGTGTTGGCAGAATGTCGCAGCCTCCCACACAGAGCTAAAACCATGAATCTGGTTAAAGGACCGGATGGCTACGGCTTCCTGCTGAGACAAGAGAAGCTCACAGTCACACGTTTGATAGGTGAGATATATATATCCTCAAAATGCCCCCCAATATATTGTTGTAAAAAATACAAATTAAAAAATTATGCCAAAATAATCATTAGCAATTTTTATCATAACCAAACTGAAATGTCCATTGTTATAACTATTCTCTCTAGAGTTGTGCTAGTTTATTTATGCTCAGTGTAGTTTGAGTTAGTCTTACAAATTCAGAACTATTTTTTTTTGTTTTCATTTTAATGGCAAAATACCTACCTAAAAACAACAATATAGAGATGCATACAATAATAATCCTTCTCAATCATCCCCTCTGACCCTCTGTCAGTGTGTGGATGTGTATTTACCTGTAGAGACCCTGCCCTCTGCTTTGATTTTCCATTTTCCTCTTGTTTTTGCTGTATATGGGATGTTTCTGGTCGTTGACCTTTGGGTCGTGAGTTTGCGTCGTGGGTGGAACAATATAAAAACGAAGTGACTCCGGTTCATTCTGCTCTTCTGTGACTGTGAGTGAGGTGCAGTTCTGTCTGAGAGACAAAACTCTGGGTAAAATACACACAGACACCTATAGCCTGTCGCCTGCTTCACACAACACAGACAGCAGACAGGAGGAGGAAGTGTCTCCTACATTTCCATAGAGTTTTGCGATGGTGTGGGCCTGTTTGTTTGTGTTTTAGAACATACTCACTGTGAGACAATCTGAAAATAATCATTCATTTTGATATTTCACTGCTTTTTCTCGCCGCTCACTCTCCCCATTCAGTCTATTGCTCACTTGACCACCACTCTCTCCCTCATTCACTGAGCAGAAAATACAAAAATACATCACATGTTAAAAATGTACCTAAATGAGTAACATATATAGTATATGATTTGAGTCAGGCCCTCCCTTTTTTACCTTTTGTTTCATGTTTAGTCTGCATTCTAAGCTGTGCAATAAACAAAATGCCAAAAACATGACTTCAAAAAGATTGAATTATCTAGTAAGAATGAATGACCACCAGTTTGTAATAATAATCAGAATAATAATAAAAAAATCTATATTTGATATTCAATGCTTTGTTTTTCTACTTCCTTATTCTTCATCTGCCGTACGAATTTCAGCATTAAAGTTGTTTATGAAGCAGTAATAAGTGCTTTGTAATGACTAATAAAGAACCAATATGCTACTCATATGTATGTTAATAAGCAACTAGGTAATGGTTAATATGTGCAACTTAATATAAAGTGTTACTAAGATGGTTACGCTATTTAATAATTTAGGATTAATGTAGGAAAACTTCCTTAACTCAATCCTGTCAGGTTCTTTAAAACCATTCAGAATGAACTTCATCTTTTGCTGGCTTTCAGAGCATGTCCTGCGGGAGGTGGATGATGGGAGTCCAGCTGAAGAGGTCGGGATGCAGGATGGAGACCTGCTGCTGGCCGTCAATGGGGAACCTGTGGAGTCCCTGGAGCACGAGGACATTGTCAAAAGGATCAGACGGAGCGGCGATAAAGTCAGCCTCACCTCAGTGTCTATACCAGGGAGAACCTTTTACAGAGAGGTAAACACACTTGGAATAAATCCAATCACACAGCAGCACATAGATTCATCTCTAACTGTATGATTTGCTTTTCATGTGTTTCTTCAGTTAGGCATTTCCCCGCTGTTGTTCCATGAAGACCCTGAAGTCCAGGACGAGAGGCTGAGGACATCCTCCCATGACAGTGAAAGAAGGGTTTCAGTAAGAAACGGCGATGGATGTGTGTCCTACTGCACGCAGAGCAGAGACGTACAGGATGAGGCAACTTTAAATTCACAGGTATAAAAACTCACTTCTGCATAATTTTGAATAGTGCAACAAAGTTGGAAAGACGTTGAGAAGAAGCTAAATAGGCAGGTGTGGATGTAAGACAGTAGTAGTTCAGGGACATCTACAGAGTCTGAAGGGTAGGTTTTGTACTGCTTTACCATCTGAAAAAATATCAACATCACTTTAACTGTATGCTACACTTAGAATATTTTCACCACTTTACCTTGTCATCTTACCTTTCCCACAAGGAACTGAAAGTGCAAGTGCACTTCAGACTTACCAGACTCACCTACCAGACTACAGGTGTTAACATTTAACATTAACATTTTTGTACAAATTCCATGATGTAGAGTGATTGCAAATGTCAGCATCAAGGTGGGAAGGCTCAGTAAACAGGAAGTGGCATGTGAAGCCGTTTTCACTTATAAAATGGAGATTTTTTATAATATATTTATCTGTCAATTTTTAGGCATTTATATGTTTCAACACAATTCAGTCATATAAGCTCAAAAAACATGTTTTAGAGTCTAGTATCACTTTAAATGCAAGAACATCATAGATGGGGTAAAAAGAGGTCAACTCCTTTTTTGGATTGATTCTTTTATTTTGTGTCAGTCACACAAAGTGCTCAACGCAACAAGACAACACCAAAAAGTAGGTTCATTTATCTCTCGGGGGGGGGGGGGG
>JAPQRN010000006.1:3926369-3951357 GCA_037367275.1 Coranthus polyacanthus | reverse complement strand
ACCACCCCCCCCCCCCCCCCAAAAAAAAAAAAAACAACACTGATGGACATCTCTCCATTTGCTTGGCAATTATAAACTTAATTGCACATTTAGCATTAGCCGTTAGCGTTAGCCATAACCTACAGATGCTAACAACGTACCAACAACCAATCACAGCACACCGTTCCTCCAGGGTGATCCACTCCAGCATCAGCCATCAAGGTTTAGGCAGCTGTTTACGACCATTAGGACCATGTTTTCTGTTTTTCAGCTGCCAGAAAGAACAAGTGACGCTTTCCTGTGATGGAGCTGAAGTGAAAGCATTTGACCAACCATTTGAGCCGACGGCAGACAGAGGGAGACCAGCTCAGGGTTTTAAATGGAACATTTAACATTTCACTGCAGATTGATGAAGGTAGAAGCACCAATGGAAGGCATAGCAGTGTGATTGTTTTAGTCAATGAACTGTTTTCTTGGATGGTCCTCATACTGTACATCTGTACATCTTACATCTGTACATTCTTTGTATGTTTTTCCGTCAGTTATACTGTATATAGGTCTGTACAGAATCCAACAGCAGACTACCTGAATGTAATGAATGATTTTACATTTTCTTGAGTGCTTAAAAACAGTGTGTGTTATTTTGTGATGAACATGATGTATAGAAATATCTTAGTAGTACAAAAATAATTTAAAGAAAATATTTTCTCTTGCACAAACGGTAATATATATTGTGATGTTTTGTTACGTATATTCATGATTCGCTAATAGAAGTTTCAATCTTGGTGCACATATTATACATTGTTTTACTGACCTTTTCAGTATCAGTTGCATCTAAAATTATTGCTGTTGTTTCCTTATGATACCCTGTCTTTTAAAGTCTTTTCGGCTACATTTGGATTTGTGACATTTTGCACACAAAGTCATTCTCCAACCACGTCCACCAGCGTCAGTCTGTGTCACATCCTGACGGTGTTGAGCTTGGGAAATGGTGTTCCTTAAAGGCCTATTGTGTAAGATTTAGTGGGATCTCGTCGCAGACATTAATATAATATTCATAATTATGTTTTCATTAGTGTATACTGGAGAAAACCACTCCATGTCTCCATGTTTCTGCAGTAGCTCAAAACTGACTTCCCCTTCTTCCTTTTTCTGTTTTATCCGCTTGTTAAGCTGTGACGTCATTTCCTGTTTCCAGGTCCACTTATGTTCATTGTTCTGTATTCAATATGGTGCAGTACCGTGTCCCTGAGTCCATAAAACACATTCAGTTCTCATTCTACCACTGTCTGTTTGGTGATAAAGAGCAGAAGAAATGGATGCTGATGGAGCTGATAAGTAAAGCTAACGGTAGCACGTTAGCTAGCTAACTAACGTTAGTTCATGCTGCATCTGCCAATCTGATCTTTGTGGATCCCCTTGATATAGAATATGGCTTTTATGAGGCGTTTCACATTTTCACACTTCATCTTTCAGAAACTTCCGGCTTCTGAACCCTAACTAGTACCTCACTAAAGAAACAAGTTATAGTAAACAAGCATACAGGCTGTGGACTGTTTGGACCCGGAAACAGTGAATGACGTTAGACTTAATGAGATAGCAGGAGGCATTTGAGTTAAGATACATTACTGTTTCCTACTGAGTGGAGACCAGCGTTTATCCCCTAAACTAAAAACCTCAGAACAGACAAAACAAACGCTGACATTAACGAGGGACGTATAGTGTATTTTTGTAGCCACCATAGGAGAGGGTGGGTGGGTATTCAGTTGGTTGCAATCTGCAACTTTGCCACTAGATATCACTAAAGACCACACATTAAACCTTTAATGGCCGCTATGGAAAGCTATAAAGACAGTGCGTCTTGTGGTTTAGCAGAGTGGATTTCTTAGCTGTGATGGGAGACATTAGTGACGGGTTTGCTGAGTTTGGCTATTTTTATTTATTTTGATGATATGAAAAAGAAACGAGATATAGGAAGTCATGTGTGTTTGGTCCATGATTTGGCTTCATGACAGACTGTAGAGCCACTGTAAGTGGACCTCGTCTGTCGGAACACTTCAAACTGTCACTTGTCTCACAAACCATCATTTAGTTAATGTTAGATCTTATCAGGTGGCGTCGAAATTTGCTAGTATATGGATAAGATGTTAAAGATCATCACAGAGGTTGTCTGACGGTACCAACAGTTTTCACAAAATAGTCGTTTATTAAGTGAACTGAGCCACTTCTCCGTGGTTGTTCATACTGACGCTGCCTGAGCGTGGTTGGTGTCTTGAATGTTAGTAACTCATTCTTAATTGGTGATGTATGTTATACTTTACAAGGAGGGTCCCTTTCATAGGTTATAAATGGTAGTAACTCATTAGTAAATGGTTTAACATGCTAACTGATAAAAGTAAACTAAGCAACTAGTAAGATTGAGATTTAACAGCACCAACTTTGCCAAATAGTGAGTGACTTATTAAGTGTTTATGACCTAATTAACAACCTAATTATAAACCATTTATAAATGCTAGTCTTATTGTAAAGTGGTACCAGAAAGGTTACAATTACAGTTACACATTGCCTCCTGAGGAAATTTAACTTTGAGAATTACTAGACTTTTCAGTGAGTGTGATATTAATGTGTGAGTGTGTGAGGCTGACTTTCACATTTACACAAGAGAAGTATTGGACAACAAGCTTTGGCATTCTTTCAATGTCACATTTAATGTTTTCACCATTGTTTTCCAGATGGAACCGTTTGGATAGACCTTACACTGTCCAAAATAACAACTGTCAACTAGATAGCTAACCATTACCTCTGATTTACAGTGCTTGAGAGCAGAGTTTAATAGATACATCTATGTACTGTATATACTGCAAGTTTTATTCAAATTACAATGCATCTGATTAAAACATCAAATATACAAACATTGTTTAGGACAGCAAATTATATTAATCCAAATAGTCCAGTAGTTGCTGAGCTGTGGTTAGTCTCTCACACAAAGTTTGTCAGTTATTACTCTACAAGTTTCCAAAATGAGCATCATTTGATTCAAGTACTTCATTCCAACACAAAATGAAATATATAGGAAACTACTATATCTACACAAAGAGTTCATACAGGCAACGAGGAGGGAGAGTGACGACTCGTACGACGGCACGCTGCATTCATTCCTGAGAACATTCCCATTCAGTTTCTGTTAGACAATCACAGCGTGTCTGAGATTGAAGTAGTCTGTTCTTAGAAAACTCCTTGTGATGATCCACGATGATAAATAACACACAGTGCTGAGAATAACCACAAATAAACTGTTTCTTATGAATTGGAGTGAATTATTTCATTAAACTATGGCAACAAGACAAAAAAATGAAGTTAAATCCAGGTAACCTCACAATTTAGGGCAAATATTATTGTGGCCGGGGTTTAAAGGGGCAATTTGTAAGAAAATTAACAGCAATGATGAACAGAAGGGTGCAGCATTTTACCACCGAGTTGTGGTGCTGCCAGTATGCCAACTTCACTCTTCATCGCTGACATAATGTCACGACTGTTATTTCCTCAATCTGTTGATAATTTTTGTTAAATTCTGCATACACAAATATTACAAATTGCCCCTTTAATACACTAAAACATAAGAACACACGGGCATAAAAAATAATCACAAGTAAATGAAGAAAACATTTCACTGTAACATGTACCATATGTTGCATTTTAGAATGATAATGAACATAAAAACTGTAAGGACTTCTATTCACTCATTATTTTATTTTTTTAAATTACACGAGCAAACAGTGAAATCAGATATCATAACTGACTATATGTTTGTTAAGGCTGTCATTTGTAGAAGAAAAGTGGTATTGTCTTGTGTTATATTGTTTAACCGATGTTTTATGAGGACATTAAAACTAGTAAACAGTGGTGGAAGAAGTCTTCAGATGGTTTACTTCAGTAAAAGTACTAATACATCGAGACCAAGTTTATTTTGTCTTAACAAGAAATATCAAGATATTTAAATTATTTAAAATAATTAAGGAGAAAATCTGCAAATTTTCACATGTGAAAGGCTGAAATCATTAAATGTTTTCACATGAAAAAGGACTGAATGTCAATAGTTTTTGTTTATTAATTCATTGTTTAATCAAATCAAGCTGCCGTGTAGTTGAACTTCTCATGTTTTGAGTAAAAATCTTCATTTGTAAAGTAACCAACGCTGTCAGATAAATGTAGTGAAATAAAAAGCACAATAAGGTAGGAGTAGAAAGTAACATGAAAAGAAAAAAAGAAGAAATACTTTCCACCACTGATTCTGTGTTTTCTCAAATTGCTCTGTACATACAGTATGTTGAAACTTAAATATTACATTAATTTAATGATTAAATTATAACAATAATTAATGAAGTTCATGTTTTAATTTTTCAGCTCATGTTCAAACAAAAGTACTGAATGTTTTATGTGCAAATTTGTAAATAGTTTTTGGCTGAGCAGTGCATTTCTGTACGACACGTGAACATGTTTCTTAATTTGCTTGAGGTTGAGATGTTTTCTTCTTTTACTTGTCGCTTTCTCGCCGGTGCATTAAGTGTTCTTTATATGAATACGTTGGCACTTGTGGCACTTGTGGCACTTGGTCAACTTTTTGAATAAATGTTTTCTAATGTACAAATAATATCCCTGTACTCATCCTGTTAATAAATGTATCAATGAGCAGGGTTTGTGTTCAAATGGCCGCTTCCTTTTTGGATCTCAGTTGGCAAAATATCCCTTTTTTGATTGGCAGAGAAGTAAACAAAAAATGGAACATCAATATTTTAGCAACTGTAACACGTTATTTTAGACTTCACTTACAAAAAGTTAATTAAGCCTCACCATGATGCAAAATGCTGTCCCACAACCAAAAAACCAATGTAAAAAGCATTTAAGTCTGCAAATGGTAGCTGTTTACTCAGATCCTTCCATTATCTTGTATATCATTATCTACCTGTACTTGACATCGATCAGTTTATAGATGGGCTGCGTCTGACGTCGGCATGATGTTAATTCCGTCTTCTGTTTCCGTCAGTGTTTTCACACTGTTAAAAACAGTACGGAACCAAACCATGGTTCAGTTTGACCCAGACCGAGACACGTCTTTTGGTTTGACCAAAGAGCGACACCGTGGTGTCACGCACCTGGAGGTTTCGCACCTGCAAAGTCCAGACGAAATGAAGTAGGTGTGAATGCGCCCCCAGATTTGTTAACTTAAAATGCTTTTTTAAAACTAATTTTGGTTGTGCTCCAATTCAGCAGAATGAGCCAATAATTGAAAAAATAAAAACACTGCTTTTGAAAAACAGAAGATGGAAAAGAACCTGATATTTGTGTAATTGTCAGCACGTGAAGGTAAATGTACGTCAACACAAGAAGATAGTTTGGTATCATTTTGAATTCACGTGCATCTGCAATAGATTGGTATTAAATTGAGTCCTTGACACTGATCTTTGAACACAGCCACCGTGGGACGAAAAGCGTGACTCTCTCTCCTCAAGAAGGTCCTATCCTATCAAAGAGTGAAAATCCACTAACAGTCAGGTAACCCTTGGCTATTGGTAGGGCTTTGAAATACAAACATGTGATGAGTCAAAATTTCCGGTGGATGCTCCGCTCTCGAGACGCTGCAGGAACAGGTCTGTCAGGAGGGGGGAGCGAAGGGTCGGGGGAGGGGGCAGTATTTTATTCTTTCAGTACAAAAGCTTCTTGAATTGACATTCAAGTTGTTTCGAATTCATCCCCACATGAAATCAGAAACGTGTGGAGGTAAACAAAGCCGAGTTATTGAGCTCAAGAGGTAGAGACCAACACGGTGAATCCTTTATATACATATTCACACAGTGTTGCTGTGATGAAATCATTAACAACAATAACAAAAAAAAGGCTTCTCCTTTAGATATATCTACAACTCTGCTGTACACACAAGATACAGTTAACATGACTGTGTATTTGTTACAGGATTTGTTGTCCTCTACAGATCCTAGTTGCAGGGTAAAAATCAAGAAAATATATACATTTGTATGCAAGTTTTAAAAATAAAATTAACTTCACAGCCTTAGAAATGTGCAGGCTAATACAATTTCTATACAGTGGTATTGTTTTTTTTGTTTTTTTTAGGTTGGTGTGTAGATTTGCTTCTCTATTTAACATATATACATAATCATACTTTGAGGTGTGAGGAGAATGCATGCCATATAGGACACAAGAACAGGAATAGAAAACAATTCTAAAAATATATTAAATAATTTACTTCAAAGCTCTTTTTCTGGAGACAGTGTACATGTATGAGGAGGAGGAGGAAGAGGAGGAGGAGGAGGAGGAGCGGGGGCAGACTTTAGCATTTTAGAAAAATCCAAACAGGTGAGACCATGCCATGATTTATACATCATTCATATTATGCTACTTGTTTCTGCCCTAGAATGCAATCTATGAATATAAAGTTGGTCAATATAGTATGTTGTGATATATTCAAGTACACATAACAGAGATTTAACACCATTAAAGACTGATATTGCTGGTTTAACTGGTTCTTTACCTTGGTACTTTTCATGTCATTTTGATATTTTGTTCTTAACGTGAGGATCGCGCCCAGTGTTGTCAACTGTCTTCAACGGAAAGGAGCGCTGATGTGCATGGTCACGACGTCATCGCGCACCTATTTATGGATATTTAAAAGTGGAATTTAAATAGTCTTTAGTAATTTGGAACAAAAGCAAAGGGGGAAGAGTTCAAACAAAGGGGATTAGTGATTGGTACTCAATCAATCTTCAATCAGTCAACGCAGTCATGGCCCTTTTCCACCAACATGGAACTGGTGCTGTTCTGGTTCGTGCATATCATTTTAAAGCCTTCAAGGGCATTTTGACCAAAAATAAATTGGTTCGGATCCAGACAGTGGGTTCGCAACTGGAGCCAAAAAATAGTAGGTTTTCCCTTGGACTTAAATGAACCGTTGTCATATTGTGCAGGTTGGAAAAAGAGGATGGAGATGATTAATAACAACGTAGAAGAACTGATGGAAAAAAGAATCCAGGTCAATCCATGACAACTCTCCTAATCCTCACCTGTTCATGTCAAGGATTTTCTTGGAAAAAAGAAAGCTAGAAAGCTTCTATCAAATTCAAGGACCAAGATTTTGCAAGATCCTCTGAATTTAATAGAAGTTTCTACATGATTTTTATCAAGAAAATCCATGACATGAACTGGGAAAAGTTCCACATTTTGGGTGAGTTTGCACGGAATGACCCGTGCGCAATAACTGCCGACTAAACCCAGTGCTTGGTGTTGAACCAGAGCTAATTTGGTGGAAAAGCCAGAGACATATTCACTGAGAAACGTGTTACTCGGTTTGAAATCTTTTTAAGTCGCTCGGAGCTTCTTGAAAATTTTTCCTAAAGGAGTCAGAAAAGACACCAAAACTAAAACCCCCAAAAAAACGATAAGTTGACAACACTGACTGCAAGGCCCCGTTCGTCTATTCAGTCTGAAGACCAAGTCAAAACAGACCTCCTGTTTAAACAAAGGCAGGGACTGAGGGAAGACCGGATCCTGACCCGCTAACGAGGGCTGGGCAATATATGGAGCTAATTTGATTCATTCATTTTTGATTTGTGCAAGCTTAACCTTTCATCGACAACGACAACACCGAAGATGAAGAAATGATACTAGAGAAAGGTGTTGGTGTGACAACAGCGATGTGGGAATGGTTTGGTTTTGCGAAGTCCGATGTGGAACAGACCATCGCGCTGTGTGAAGTATTCAAAAAGTCTGTAAGAACTAAAAACAGCAGCGCGATAGACCTGCTCCAGCACCAGAAACAAAAGCATACAGTGGATGGAAGGATTTTGAAAATCAATCAATCCAAAGTATGAGTTCATATAGAGTTCATATGGATTCAATCGTTCATGTCAACTTCATAAAATTGAGATTACATGATTTGGTCATATCGCCCAGCCCGTCCTCTCTCATTCTATCTGCAGTTCTTTTGTGTTGAGGGATTTCTTTACAGTCTGGGTCAGCTTCGTAGTTTGGGTCATCACGTCTGTTGGTTATAATAATGTACAGTATGTAGGACACACAAACACCAAGAAAGACCTTCAATAAGCACCTCTAGAAAAAAAAAAAAAAAACGCCTGGAAAACCTCTGGAATGTGATCAAAAAGGACCGGATAATGTTTAGGGAGTGGCATGAAGTTCAAACATTAGCACTGTGTTTTATTAAAAATGAACTTTTATTATTTTCTGCAAATCCTCTAAACGACAATATTTTTATTTGGAATTTGGGAGAAATGTTGTCAATTGTTTCTAGAATAAACAATAATATACATCTTCTCTTCTCTTCATTTTTTCCAGAGCTGTATGATAATTATGTCAAACTAAAACACACTAAATCCAGTTAATCAAGCTTTCCATCATCTAAACCAAACCCATGATCGCCATTCGATGTCATTTACAGCTCATCATTTGGATGAAACTTAAACTTACTGTTCTTACGGATGCTGTGCAGGATGTAAAAAAGGGAAAATGTCCGAAGATCATCATGAACCCTGTATCATGATCTATATCTTATTGTCAGATTGTTGCCGGTAAACAGCCCCAGCAGTAAAAATGTTTACAACCAACAGGAAGGATGACCGACACTACCAAAATAAGACCCAGACTGCTCGAAACTGGCCGAAATGTCCTTAATCACAAAACACACAGTGTCTAAAACATTATCGCCGTGTTGCGTTCAAACACTGATAAACTGAGATTATTCGACCCCTAAATCCAAACATTGCAACGTGGACCGAGGATGTTTCCGTTTAAACTCTTTGGGCTGACGATTTGCTCAGTTCGGCCGAGTGTGGAAACAGTTACTGACCGAGCAGTGAAATTAGGAGGCACACAAGTAGACAGCACATGTTCCTTCATACAAAGAAATCAGTTAGATTCACATCAGCTGACAGTACTGTTAAGCCAAACACTGTTATTTGACTGAATATTAGGAGTAAGTGTGGCTTAAAGGTAGAAAAATCCCTTCATTAAGTGACAGTGTGGGCTTTTATAGTGGTACAAGTTACTTTGTGTTGTTTAAAGCAGGGTTCAACACAAACATAGCTTTTAGTCTCATCCCTTTTTAAGGTTCAGTTGTTCTTCATGCATGTGACTGTTTTATAGCTTCAATCTAGACCAGTTTATCTCAGCAGAACACTGTTCATTTAAAGATCCTCTCAGGCAAATTTAGCACAGCGGTATTCTCATTTACTGAACACTGAGCAACGATTTTATTCAAGAGAAATACAGCAACGGTTGGTATCAAATGTTTCGCTGACCGCTTTCCACTTGACTGCTCAAACAGGTTTGAGGAACTGGGACATGTCGTCAGAAATATTCTGGTGGCCTCATGTATAAATGTTTGCACCATTAAAGTCCTGCGCTGGATAAACGATGCATGCATACATTTCAATTCATACGTTTAGCTACATGTTCTGTTCTGTACAAGTCTTAGAATAAGTCGCAAGCATTTGTGGATTTGTGTTTTTCTCCCTTATTTAATGATATATAACCATAAATAATTGTGCGGGTAGTAACTCAGTCCATAACTCTGTTCTATTTCAGCAGAAGTTATGTTTAGTGATTAATGATTGAAGCTTTTTTTGGCTGTAAACCAACCAACCTACAGAAGATGCCTGTTGTACATAGAAGAATATCAGTGTGAAAATGAGGAGAGGGATTAAGAGGTAAAGGTATGTGCCCCCTGGAAAATACAAGCGGTTTATACTGTCAGCATGCGGATGTGATCTGCCATTAACGGTATCTATTAATTCAAAAGCAGTAATTTACACAATACATGTGATTAGTTTCATTACATCCTAAGTAGCTAATGTGTTAAGTGAGAACACATTAGTTACAAACAGTGAAAAAATGTCTCTTAGGCTTAGGTTAAATGATCAACGTTCTTCTGGAGGAGTGTCCACCACCAGAGGGTCAGGGTCACAGTCTAGACTAGGGTTGGGCCAGGTCAGAATCGCAATCAGAATCACAAATGGGTTTATTGCCAAGCAGTTTTTCACATACAAGGAATTTGCGTGGGTCTGTTGGTGCAGTAACGCCTCCAGTCCACTCGGTGATGCACCTCCAAGCTGGTTTGACAACCACCAATAAACACTAAATAATAATAATAATAATAATAAGCAGAAGTGGGGAGTGAAGCATGTTGCCTCGTCTACAATTTCGGCTTCTCCTTTTTTTGTGTGTTGCCATATTGGTGCAGTTTTCGTTTT
Organism: Coranthus polyacanthus; assembly: GCA_037367275.1. Lineage (NCBI taxonomy): Eukaryota > Metazoa > Chordata > Actinopteri > Kurtiformes > Apogonidae > Coranthus > Coranthus polyacanthus. Next base: position 3,941,101 of record JAPQRN010000006.1, on the reverse strand, counting down.
CTTTGAGACTAAGTTCTCGCTGTGACCCCAAAAAACACATGAACTTTATAGTAACCAGTAATCATCTACCTTCCTCTATTGAAATCTCCTTCATGTCGTCTGCCTCAGCTCGGCAATAAATTGCTAGAGACGCTAGCGGCTCCAGCTCTGTTTATAACAAACATATTTTACCCTATTTTTACAACATATTTTACATATTTTACAGATGGGAATCGAGAACTGGTTCCAAACAGTCTGAACTTCTCAGTTCCTTTAATGGATGGCGGGGTGGTCGTATAAAGTCACTATATTATGCAAATTATACAAGGGCCCCCTCATGTCAAATGGGGTGTGAATGTTTACACTCTCGACGGGAGCACGGACTTTACTTCTGTTCAAAACAGCATGAGAGTGAATTAGCGGAACAGCAATCACATATACTTGTGCTCTCTTCTTCTTCTCCAAGTCTAATGCCAGCAAATAATGTTAGATTGATACGTTAACCTGCAGTGCATCTCTCTCTGTGTCTGTTTTGCTTCCACGACTATTTTCTTCTTCTTCTTCTTCTTCATAGAAAAGGCAAAGATGCTTCTATCTGTTCTGAATGACCGCACAAGAAGGCGAGGTTAAAAAAAAAGAACCATCGTTACAGTGAAAGCTTTTTAAAGTCTCAGCAAAACAAGTGCTTAAATGAAACTTAAAATGAGCATGACGTGTCAGTGCATCATCGTGTTATAACGTAGAAAATGTTCAGATAGATAACATTGGATAACATTTGCACGCAGCTTTAATGCTTATGCACCATTTATACATGAGGCCTCTGATCTTTGGCAAATAAACCTTTAAATTTAAGTAAAAACAATGTGCAGGGGGACATAATACGTTAAAAATATCAATGTGCCCAGAAAGCATGTTCTTTAGAATTATGGGGAGCTTTCAGTTGCACTGACATTAAACCTGGCAATGCAATTACAATCGATTGTCTGAAAGTGAAGAAAATTCAATGCTCATTTGGCAAATTTACCAGTGCAGACATGAAAGTAGGGCTGGGCGATAAAACAACTGTATTTTCATGATATCACTTCATATCATACCACAATGTCGTGAGAACATTTGTTGGAGATCAGGGGCTATGATTATCACAATATAATTATCATCATTTGTTTTGTCTTTGGGGTTTATTTTGTTCACATTGTCAAACAAATGGATGTTTTACTTTACTTTTACATTTTCTGCATGTTTTGAGGTTGAACAAACCTTTTTTCAATTTCAATTGTTCTAAAATGTTCTACATAGATTTCAGAAAACATAATAAATATGTTTAAAACCACAGATAAGGTTTCTTCAACTTTCCCTTGGGACGTGACATTCACCGTGATCGTCATCAACATCGACCGATATGAACGTGTTTATCATGATAACATTTTTGGTTCCGTCGCTCGGCCCTACGTGAACATGAGCGAACTAATGCAAAACAGCTGAGCTGTAGGGCAAATTAAGTTTATGTTTACAGAACTTTGTAAAATAGAAATTTTGCAGTAATACTGTATATATTAAAACAAACTGACTTCATTAAGATGCAGTAAGTCCCTGCACACAAGGGTCCTCGTCTACCTGGAAGTGACAGGTTTGTTTAAAACATTCAGATTTGGTCTACAGAGTATTTGTCTCATTCATTTGCATACCAAACCCTCTAATACTCCCCCATAAAGCAATTATTAGTGGATTTTTCTTCATATATACATATGTATATATACATATGTATATATATATATATATATATATACACATATGTACATATATATATTTCAGCACACACACAGCAGACCTGTGAGTCCTGCTCTCCAGTGAAATGCTACGCAGATGATAGAAGATGTCGAGATGCTTTCTTGTTCCCAGTTTAGCAGCTTGTCAGTTGGGAAAGGTGATGACACACAGCAGCAGCGGCGGCGGCGGCGGCGGCAGCTATTCCCACACCAGCGGAGATGGAGGCATTTCAGAGGGCTGAGCCACTGTGGAACTGGTAAAAAAAAAAAGGAGGCCAGGAAGTGGGTGAAGTTAATATTAGCTTTGTGTCATGTGTGCATTATTTAAAGACGCTTGGTGCTTATCAAATGTATATATGTCATGGGTATCTGCATCAAGGTTCCACAAAAATAACAGAACCAACTCTGATAAATGTTGGTATTTGACCATGATGCTTCATATCTTGGCAAACTGGCCTGATTCTGAGATGGTAAGTTTCCACCAGTGGACCTGTCTTACAAAAATTAACTCTTTCATATTTTTTTGAAAATGCTACATATTTTCCCACTGGTTATAATTACATTAGTTGGTAGTTATTTCTACTATGATGACTTGAAGCTTTTTCATCTCTGTGTGATACCTACTGAGCCTGGATTTCATTGGGTTCATTAGCTCCAAGGGCCAAACATCAAAAAAGTATTTTTTTTTGGCTTTAGCATTTTACAAGCTCCCATGAACTTAAAAGAAGAAAATCCATGGCATGAACTAGGGGAGGACGAGGTGACTTGGTATGGAATGCCTCTTTTAAGTCTTAAGATACACTCACTATGAATTCTTAATTAAAGTACAGTAAGCATCTGCGAACACGGAAGATCAGACGACAGATCCATGGTGTTTTAAAACAATTACAGAGCGGGGCGCTATAGTTTACGAGATTAAGACCAAGAAACAATGTGCTCTTACTAGACTGAAGTAGTAATCCTAAAACAAATGAGACGGAAATAACTTATCTGAATATGTTCATTTGACCTAGAGGTTCTAAAGGCTATAAATCCATCATCTGTCAGATTAGTATCCAACACAACCCGCTGCAAACGTTTTCCACCAGGACACTGTGTAACAGAGTCAAAACCAGTTCGATTTGATTCATATTTCCTGCCAGTCAGAGGCATTCTCTATGTATTAATCAAATGTAACTGGTTTTTGACCCTGCAGACCGTATAATGCGTTTAAGTACGGCTCGTGAACTCATACGTACATACGAGCTGAAAGCAGCTGCAGAGCCTCCGGACAGTTGTTCATCCTTCTAAACATCTACAACTTTGACAAACCATACTCCGTCACAAGGCCTCCTACCTGATAAAGCTTTTGAAAGCTGCCGATTGAGGGTTAATGCAGAGCGGCACTCGACTCCCCTTTTGCTGTTCCAAAATGAACTGATGGATGATCTCTGCGGAGCGAGAAGGAACTCATCAGCACAACAGGGGAAAACAAAGGCTAACACTAAAAATAGCAGTGAAAAAGTATTTAATTAACTGAGATAAGAGGTTTTCAAGTAAAAAAACTACAATTAACAAAGCAACACAAACTAACTAAACACGAAATCTGCTTTGTTTTCACTCAGTGTTAGTGGTTCATGATGTGGAAGAATAAAAAGTCTTTGCACAATATCCAACCTTTAATAAACAAACGGTGGTGGAATGGTCACGCATTCTTCTAGAAATTAAGGCTTTCCTCATAATACGTGAAAAACAAAAGAAAAACATCACTAAAACTAGTCAATTCCTCAAAATAAATATAAAACTGCTTGTGCACTCATAAAACTAACTAAAACTAAGATGTAAAAATTAAAAAAATATAATAGTTCTATAATTATAATAAAACTGCAGCAGGAACGTACACACACACGGTCTATACATATCTTTAGACTACTATAAAGTCAAACTATTTATTAAAACCTCAGTTTGTAGGTGTGAGTCCTTTCTAATTATTTTTGTTAATCCCTTACCTAATGTCTAATGACACCTATTAACAAAAAAAAGAAGGTACAACTCCATATCCTTGTGTCCGACCGTGGCCGAGCAGTATAAACGTACCTTTGACCTGTCTCACAGAGCTCAGGTTCTTCTCGAAGCCGTCATCAAACTTGGGATTAGTGACCGGTTCGAAGTCACTCGTGTAAACACGGCCCGAGGATGTGGTGTAGCAGCATTTGCACATGCATGTGTGGTACCGCAGTCGACCCTCGTCCAGGTAAGGGTGAGCCAGGGCGTCCTTTGCTGAAATCCGCTTTGACTGCGGACCAGGACACACAAACACACACGTTTATTGGAAAAAAACATGTAAAAATCGCATAAAAGGTCTTTTAAAGTTACTAAAGCAGTGTTAAGTTGGAAGGGGGGGGGGCTGAAACTCAAAAGTCCCTCTTGTTAATATTTTCTAATTTCCATCTTGACGCCACATATACAACTCATGAAACCATTTATACAGTGGATATAAAAAGTCTACACACCCCTGTTCAAATCCCAGGTTTTTGTGATGTAAAAAAATGACACCAAGATAAATAATTTCACAACTTTTTCCACCTTTAATGTGACGTATAACCCGTACAACGCAATTGAAAAATAAACTGAATTCTTTCAAGGAGGTGATGTAAAAATAAACAACTGAGATAATGGGGTTGCACAAGTGTGCACACCCTCTGATTACTGGGGATGTGACTGTGTTCGGATTTAACTAATTACATTCAAACTCATGTTAAATTGGAGTCAGCACACTCCTGTCACCATTTAAAGTGCCTCTGATTAACCCCAAGTAAAGTTTAATGGTTCTTGTAGGCTTTTCCTCACATTTTTGTGGCCACATCTTCAGCACAAGCCATGGTCCACAGAGAGCTTCCAAAGCATCAGAGGAATCTCATTGTTCAAAGATATCAGTCAGACAAAGGGTACGAAAGAATTTCCAAGGAATTAAATATACCATGGAACACAGTGAAGACAGTCATCATCAAGTGGAGAAAATATGGCACAACAGTGACATTACCAAGAACAGGACGTCCGTCCAAAATTGATGATAAGACGAGAAGAAAACTGGTCAGGGAGGCTGCCAAGAGGCGACAGCAACACTGAAGGAGCTGCAGGAATTTCTGGCAAGTACTGGCTGTGTAGTATATGTGACAACAATCTCCAGTCTTCTTCATATGTCTGGGCTATGGGGTAGGGTGGCAAGACGGAAGCCTTATCTTACAAAGAAAAATATCCAAGCCGCATGTGGGAATGTGTTATGGTCCGATAAAACCAAGGTTGAACTTTTTGGCCATAATTCCAAACTGTATATTTGGCACAAAAACAACACTGCTCATCACCAAAAGTACACCATACCTACAGTGAAGCATGGTGGTGGCAGGATCATGCTTTGGGGCTGTTTTTCTTCAGCTGGAACTGGGGCCTTAGTCAGGGTGGAGTGAATTATGAACAGTTCCAAATACCAGTCAGTGTTGGCACAAAACCTTCTGTTAGAAGACTGAAGATGAAGAGGAACTTCATCTTTCAGCACGACAATGACCCAAAGCACACATCCAAATCAACAAAAGAATGGCTTCACCAGAATAAGATTGAGGTTTTGGAATGGCCCAGCCAGAGTCCAGACCTGAATCTGATAGAACATCTGTGTGGTGATCTGAAGAGGGCTGTGCACAGGAGACGCCCTCACAATCTGTCAGATTTGGAGCAGTTTTGCAAAGAAGAGTGGACAAATATTGCCACATCAAGATGTTCCACGCTGATAGGCTCCTACCCAAGAAGACTGAGTGCTGTAATAAAGGCCAAAGGTGCTGCAACAAAGTATTTAAGGGTGTGCATATTTATGCAACCAGGTTAGTTTAAGTTTTTTTATTTTTCTCCTTTAAAAAGGTTTCAGTTTGTTTTTCCAATTGCGCTGTACAGGTTATAGGTCACATTAAAGGTGGAAAAAGTTGTGAAATTATTTATCTGGGTGTTGTTTTTTAACATCACAAAAACCTGGCATTTGAACAGGGGTGTGTAGACTTTTAAACAGTAAAATGGAATAGCATTTCACAACACAATTAAAATAAGCTAAGGTAAGTAAAGCCAAGGGAATTAGATTTTGCAGTAAATTTCTCCCTGAGCTTTAAATCCTTTTATCTCCTTTAAAGTGTGAGCACAGGAGTGTCTTTGCCGCATTTAATATTCATTAGAAATGACAAAATGAACACAAACAATCAAGTAAAAAGATCAGTAAGTGGCACTACATCTCATCCCGTTCAGGTATATCCTTTGTTATATCTACATTTTGAATGAGTAACGTTTAGACCAGACTTTTTTTTTTTTTTTTTAATTAATCTATTTTACCAGATTTACCAGATAATTTCCAGATAAAAAAACAGAAGTGTGTTCGAATCACTTGTGATGATGAAAGCGTGAATTTTGTTACGTGTTTCTAAAGAAAACTAAATCAGACTGTATCGTGTTCTGTGCTGCCCTGCTCATCACGTTTCAATGACTGATATATTGGTGTCATTCCCTACATTTTTTTTTTCATTTTTTTTTTTATTGCAACCAGGGAAATAAAGGCCAAACTTGTGCGTCAGGAGTGTGAGGTTTTCTATGGTGACAGCTAGCACTGACTAAACTCAAGGCTAAAAGCACACATCCCTAATTATGCTTTATTTAGTCGATAAGCTGGTTTCACGTATTAAAACGACAGACTTGACTCACCGGATCAAACACCAGCATCCTGCAGAGGAGGTGGACCGCTTCATGGGTCGCTTGGCTAGACAGTGTGTACAGAACAGGAAGGGATGGCTGCGGACAAAACCCCAACAGAACATTATCTGCTGTTCATTATACCTTAACATAAATAAATCAGTCTCTAAAAATCCTACTCAGACATGTTTGTAAGACGTGATACAAATGCTTTACTTTGAATAATGACTTGTGTCTGATATGGCTTTTCAGACTTTTAATCTGCCACTCTAGTTACTTGTACAAACATTTTGGAGCCAATTGTGATCTAGTACGCAAGTGTAATACAGAAACAGAAGTCATTAATCACTGCATATAGACAGAAGAAGTACTCGGTAGTAATATCATACTGTGACTCCAGTATTGTGCATTCAAAACTCTGCTTAAGTACAAGTATGTAAGTATTATCAGCAAAATGTAGTTCATTGTACATATGTTTGTGGCCTTGCTGTCCTGTGAGAGTCAACTTTTCATGAGCTCAGAAAAACAGGCCTGTTTTCAGCTTTGTGACGATGGGTTTTCCAGTGAATCCAAAAGGGTTTTTAAAGAGTTTGTTTAGCTTGAGAAGGAGGGGAATTTTAAACTCCAACCCTAAAGGAAACACTTCATCCTTTATCACAAACATTCAATCGACACATTTGGAGATGCATGGTTTTCACTGGACAGGAAGTGGATGAAAAACTGTAAATCTGAAAAGGAACTGAAGCTGTCAGACAAATAGAGTGGCGTAAAAAGTATAAAGCTGAAGAAAATGGAAATACTAAGTACAAGCACCTCAAATTTGTACTTAAGATCTTGAGTAAAAGTACTTGGTTACATTCTTCCACTGCATGTGACAGTCTTGTGCAGTCACGTTTGACATTAGACTGGCTGTGTTTAAGGCGGTTTACAGTAAACACCAAAGTAATCCACAGTTCTGGGTCCGAGCCAACTGAAGAAAACGCAAATCCCATCTGGTGTCCAACTCTGAGATTCTCAGTTTATAGCACGTTTAAGATGTGCCATTTCTCATTTTATTTCAGCTTTTCTGACAGACACGTGGACATTTTTACGCAAAAATAGTTTTACCTGTTTGTGAGGTCCTCTGAGAATGTGTGCACGAGCGCCTTCACACGCCGTCCTCATAGCCTCCATAGAAGGAGTCCCCAACAGGTCAGTGATTAAATCCAGCTGCACATAATGCAATGGTTAATGACCGGAGTCCTTTGGCACGTAGCTCTTAAACCCAGTGTAAACAGACAGCTTCATGAAACCGGTTATCAGGATGTCTAATGTTAGTTTAACTGAACCAAGTAACACAAAGACAAACTGAGCACAACATCTAGTGACATGGAGGCCGTCTGCCAGCCAAGTTCTACAAAATGAACAAACTTGGAGATATTGGACTTTGATCAAACACGTGACACGTCCCCAACAATATAGTTATAAAAGTGTCATTTCAGTTATACACCAGGCACGTTTCCATAAATGTATTCAACGCAGATTTTGTAGTTTTGCATTAGAGAATGTTTATGGAAATGACAAAATTCCTTTTCATTCGCTTGAGGTGCTTTTGTTATGTGTTTGTTTTTTTAAAGAGTTAATGCACATAAGGGGAAATGGAAACACCTTCTTCAGAAACAGAATGCTCTACTTCTTCTACAGCATCCGGTTTATTAGCACCATGTGTAACAGTCTTCACATCACTTTCACCACTACAACTGCAGGGATATCACTTAACTGCCTCTGCTTTGTCTGATTTATTTGTTAGCATCATGACTGTGATTTAATGTAACTCTTCCTGCTTCAAACATAATAAAGATAAAAAGATACTAACTTCTAATTTGACATTTTGGAAAAAGAAGCTGTGACTGGAGGAGACATCAGCCACATCTTCCAGAATAAAATCTGCAAACTTAAACCAGACTTTATCTGTATGGAGACTAAAAGACATTCTGCAACACAACAATTACAGAGTCGGCTGGAGACATATCACACTTTTATCATATTCATCATTGTTTTAATAAGAAAGGTAGGTGTAAATGATGCTAGCTAATGTTAGCAATCTGCCTCTTTTACCAGCAATCTCTTCAGCCTTCACCCAAAGAGATTCAGTGAATATTAGCTACACATATTAGCCACCTACAGTATGTATATGCTGCATGTTTCAGGGCACTAGTTCATGTTGCTTGTAGCTAGGTGCACAAGTGATCTAACTTTGAGGGATGTAGCTACTGCAGTGTTAGCTTTGTGAGAGATTGAGGGAACAGGACATGTGGTGACAAACTGTTGTTCCTAAGTGACATTTTTGTTTGTGACGATAAACAATGAATAGATGGGCAAGGACTTAACGTCGTCGCTGTGTATCTGGTCTGATCCTGGTCTTGTACGTGGGTAAGGTTCTCTCGGTTACCTGCTGAATGGGACTTTGAGCTTGGAAGAGGATGCGTCGCCCCAGCAGCTCAGCGAAGATGCAGCCCACAGACCAGATGTCGATGGAGTTGGAGTAGTGGCGGCTCCCCATGAGGATCTCCGGAGCTCGGTAGTACTGTGTCACTACTTCCTGAGTCATGTGCCGTGATTCGTCTGACTCCTCCACCCGCGCCAGGCCGAAATCACAGATCTGCAAGACAGACGGTAAGCTGTTCAGAGATTACTTAGCAACTGGGCTGGTTTTATTTTTCCACTTTTTCACCTCACTACTCCATTCCCAGAACTACAAGGCCGTGTTTAGGAACCAGCTTTTCTCTGAGTAAAAACTCAAATAACTGAGTTCGAGTTAAACAAGTTACATCACGTAGCATAGTGTTTCCCACACAAAGCTAAACTTGGGCAGTCCACCCATGTATGTTAACAGCAGCTCAGATTTCAGCTGATGGAGAGCGGTGTAGTCAGATCTACATGCCTTGAGCACACAGTTGCTGTTGACCAGGAGGTTGCCAGGTTTGATGTCTCGGTGTAGAATGCCAGCAGAATGAAGGTATTTCAGTCCTGGTGACGACACACATTAAAGAACATTAAAATCATGCATCCAACATCAAAACTAATAAGTGTGTTGGAGCAGACAGGCACACGTGCAGGAGTTCATATTAGTGTCTGATAATATGCTGCTGCTTGATGGTTTAATAAACGTGGTTATCAGTGACGTATCACAGTCTGATAATGCACTCAATGAGCCCTTTTACCCGGATTCAGTATCAAGTGCTTTCAGTTGCAAGTGCAGTCATTTTACTAAAAACTGGTGTATTTAAAACACTGTAAAAAATGGAATACATTTAAACAGGATTTATTTCTCTAGGGGAGGTGAGGAGATTTAAATAGAATCTGCTCTGATCAGTGATTTTCTATCCACTCCAGTTTAAACCCACTCCTCAGAAGTAATTACAGCTGTGATATTTTTCACCATCCAATTGAGAGAACGTGTGATGAAAGTGTGAAAAAAAAAAACATTTTGTGTCAAATTAGACGTCAAACGTGACTTTGCCAGTCTATGAGATGAAATGTCAAATTTAATGCATACTGCTGGTGTACTTTTCAGGAGTATATACAGCCAGCCTTAGTCCTCAATTCAGATTTATTGCTCAGATCTGATATTTTTTTGGTCTGTTCACTTTTTTTTTTACACATAGACAAAAGCAGTGCTGTTACAAGTGTTCACATTGTTTCCTTCAGTAAAGGTACACACTGTACACACTAATACACAATACTCCACTACAAGTAAAAGTAGTCCATTCCAAACCTTAAGTATTATCAAGTAGTCGTTGTGTCATGGTCCCTGTCAGTGTTTTACTATCACATATTATGTTTGAATTCATTTTACTGCTGTACATGTTAAAGGTATTTAAGTGACTCCTGAGATGTGACAAATTTCAATCTAGAGTGATGTAAAAGTCACATGAATTCTGATCTGACCATTCAGACTGAGGTTACTTTGCTAAAGATCAGATCTGTTTCTGATTTAGGACCACATATGAAACTGAACCAGATCAGAATTGAAAAGATCAAATTCCATGTGATTTGTGCTGTTCACAATGTCATAAAAAACAGATCAGCTCACATATGAGTGAAAAGATCACATTTGTGCCACTTGTTCCTGCAGTCTGAACGTAGCCTCAGATGTTTTTATGTCCATGTTGTTTTAGTGAGATTTGATGCTGAGAAACACTAAAAACCATTACCTTTGCTTACACTGTTTATCTCTAATAAACACATACATGCATATTTCATCCCATCAAAAGGGGATCATCCTAACTGCACGTAAACTGGACAATGACACAATGTGAAAGTGCAGTAGAAGGGAACGGACCTCGTAGTATCTGATAAAGAAAAACTTTGGCGTGGTCTGAGCTCAGAGGCTGCGGTGATACGATGATCTTATGGAGGTCACTTTGCATCAGTTCAGTCACCACATAGCTGACCAGTGGGAATAAAGGAAAAATAAAAACACAAGACGATTCCAAGAGAACAGACACCAAATCTCAACAACAGGCAAAGAAAGACAGCGCTGATAATTCTACAGCAGTAATGAAGTATCGGCCTCAGCTCGAGATCTTTACTGGGTTTCCCAAAACCCAAGATGATGTCTTCAAATGTCTTGTTTGGTTCACAACCCAAGGATATTCAGTTTACTGTCACGGAGGAGGAAAGAAACCAGAAAATATTCAAATTTAAGAAAATTTAATCAGAAAACTTGTACTTAATCAATTCATTTGTATGATTAATCGATGATTCGCTGCAGCTCTAGTTTAAAGGTTAAAAAGATCCTATTAAACACAAGGATTTGAATTTAAATATACTTTTTTGTTTTGTGTTGATTCTACATAATTTGTGATTTTTACTTTTAAATATCGATTATGACAAGATTCAAGGTAAAAAAAAAAAGTGATTAATTGCAAGTAGTTACAGAAAATTGGGCAATTAATTTATACATTTTTTAAAACTGTTCAACAGGCCTAATTTTTATGTATTTATGTTTAGGTTTTTTTTTTTTTTTAGTTATTTAGAATAATTTACATTTACACGTCTGACTCATTTCAGAGACTAAGGTTTTTTATTGTACGTCGATATTGGACATTTTTTACTCCCTAATATCAGTATCGAACCCAAACATTCAGTATCAGTCGGGCTCTAGATATAAAACATTTAATGTCACAATTACTTTTGAAAACGACTCCTGTGCATAGTCATTTATGGGTTAATCACATTTTAAATGAACTAAATAAAGCAGCTAGTGACGTCTACCTCTAAACTGTCATTTTTCTTAATCATTATGTAGTTTGAAAAAAGAACCTCGAATATTTTGAACAATTTATCATCTTTTCACTTTTTCTCTGTATGTTCGGGATTGAAGAATGAGGTTCCAAGGCAAGTTTTAATTTCTGATTGTCAGGTTTTTCGCTCAAGCTTTCCACTGCAGATACATGAATTAGCAGGGATCCTTGCACTACTGAAATGAGTCCATAGTGGGACATCAGTGGGCTTCATTTACTGTATGAGTAACGAAGCAATAAAACTAATTGGCAGACAATATTTCAGAGGGCTCTAATGGCCCCGCAGAGTCCTGAGTCTGCAGAAAGTCTCAGCGATAAAATGAAAACCACCTGGCAACCGATGCCTAAAAGACTGATTAAAAATGTTTTTCATCATCACTTTATATCTATCAAATGTCCAGCAAAGCTATAAATAAAGTCAACATGTCATTACTTTGAAATATTGACAGACAGGTGTATCAAAACCTCGATGCAGGTCAGAAGGACTGGGACAAATTCTTATTTTAAATGACCACACGTCCTATATCACAAGCTTATAAGTGCATTGGTGCAGAATTCATTCTTATATTAGATTACGTTCCTCTTACAATAAACTGTGGGGCTTTTTTAACCAAATTCCAAAGAACTCTTTTAATCATTTCCCTCTTGTGGTGTCTATACACATACATAGTTTTGGTTTTATTTGTGAAGTGAAAGAAATTCAGTTCTTGATGCTCACAGCAATGACAATTTAGCCTTAAAAAAATCCAACCACAGACACAGCTCTGAGGGACTATTTGTTCAGTACAAAGTAATCTGACCAAGGTTATTACTGTAATCAACAATGAATAAAATAATGACAACTATGCATTAAAATGGCTGAAATAAATATAAAAACAGGGCTTTATAAAAAAAGAAAAAAAGACAACTAACTGAAACTATATTGCATGTTTACAAAACAAAGGATCACTTTTGGGATTACTTTGAATATGAACGCCTGCTACACTCAACACGTAAAGTTTACACATGAGGTTTACACATGAGGGTTACATGTAAAGTTTGAACATACATTTTACACATGATTGTGTCTATATTCTCAGATGCTTGTATGCTTATGTGAAGTTTGTGTTGGAGTCTGTGTTGTGCTCGGAGCTGGTTCAATTTCCATTATATTGGATGGAGACAGAGGTCTCCATTAGAGATACCACAAGACAGAAATGAGGAATAATCTCCTAGGTCATTGTGATGAGCTGCTGATTTAGTCATCACTCAGTCATCAGTTACAACATGAGACCATTAACTCTAGTTCAGTAACAAAATCACACTGTGGAAATGTAGACTCTGTATTGGCACAATGTGTGTCGAACAAGGATTTAAAGTTTCAAAGAATTACATTTTAAAGTTTATAACTGAAAATATTACCTATTTTAGTATTCAAACAACTACCATCACACAATGGAAAAAAAGCTTTTAGTACAGATTTCCGCAAATGTGATGGTAAAGGATACATCTCTTCAAAGTAGTCGATGTGTGGAGGTTGTAGTATGTCCAGAGCAGAGAGAACCTGTGGAGAGAGTGAAAGCCAAGTTAAGACAAGTAACAGGACGGAAACAAGAAAATGACGTATACAATGTACCAAGACAAAAATGACGATAAAGACATAACAGTACAAAAACGATGTAAACAACACTTATTTGTAGTTTTAAACTCTTTCTTTATGGTCTGTAAGTTTTTAGCAGAGAATGTAAACACAAGAAACCGTAAAAATGTGATAATGATAATTATCGCAATATATGAAAATATATGGCAGTAGCTCTGGCTATATGTTGAACTGGTCATCAGGTTTGCGACCATGTTGGTACATGTATGTGGCATGTTCAAAACCTGCCACACAGAACCATCAATAGGAGTCTACATAAGCAACATGTGTCATTTGTATGAATTCAAACTGAGTGAGGAAAACAAAACAAAGCAGAGGACTGGAGTCGCACCGGATTCGCACCGGATTCGCACCGGAGTCGCACCATTAATCTGCCTTGATAACAGGGTTTTCCATGAGTTTTCAGAAGGCTCTGTGTGGTGGCTGAGGGGTTTGAATTTCTTTTTTTCATGTTTTCCACCATTATCCTTACCATATTAAACCTGAAAACACTGTAATTATAGTCAAAAATGTATTTACATTCACATAAACATTTGTACAGTAGTAAGTGTCTTTTTGATCCACAGAGGACACTGTGTATGTAAACCACGTGGACATACGGTCTTAGAGTGTGTGTATGTGTGTCGTATACTTACATTTTCGTGTTTGAAGAAACACAACATCTTCAGCTCACGAAATACCCTCTTGCAAGAAACAAGGTTTTGGAAGACATTGGGCATCTTTTTGAGGGCAACTCGCTTTCCATCTCGAGGGTCCGTCACCGACCTGGATCAAAACACATTTAAAGCACATTAGGGCTGGAAGTAAGGGTTATTTTCATGATCATTTAATTGATTTGTTTGATAACTTGTAGTTATGGCAGTAAATGGCAAAAAGAAGTCCACAGCTCAAGGCGTATTCAAATTGTAACTCAAGCAGTGGTCCAAAAGACATAGCTACTTAGTTGAGAAAGCTGTTGCAAGCTCAAAATTGTGAATTTTTTGGCTTGATAAACAACTCGTTTGATTCCCGTTTGCGACTAAGAACAGATGTGTGTGAACTGTATTTAGCAAAAACTGACCCTGTGTTCACACTTGTTTGATAGCTCAGTCAGAATCTGGATGGAGTGTGTGACAAGCTAAATGACTGAGCAGGATTAAGGACAAAAGAATACACCCTTATCCCTGAACGTGTTTGTTGGTGGAGCACCTTCTCAGTGATTAGTCTGGGGATGTTTAGGTGCAGTGATTCAGAGCCTCGTGAGGAACGCGGCACGGTGTAAGTCAGTAAGAGCATTCTGCCTCTACACACACACACACACACACACACACACACACACACACACACACACACACACACACACACACACACACACAC
>JAPQRN010000006.1:3836544-3926269 GCA_037367275.1 Coranthus polyacanthus | reverse complement strand
CACACACACACACACACACACACACACACACACACACACACACACACACACACACACACACACACACACACACCACCTCCAGTAAACCTCCCCAAATAGGATCAGTCAAGCCAAACAGATGGCAGCAGCCTAAGAACCCAGGACTCACCAAGCACTCAAAAACACCACCATAAGCTCAGTCTCCAACCAGCGCAACCTCAAATGATAAGCCATTCACTGAATCTCCTGAAGGACTCATTTTGTTTAAAATCACCATTCAATCCTTCATTTAGCGTAAACATTCAAAGGCCTTTAAGGTGATGGAGCCTTTTTCCTGTTTTGGCTCCTGAACTGCAGGAAGCTAACAAACCCATTTTTTACTGATTTTACTGGGGTTTTTTTTAATTAAATAATGTTTGTTTTACTGATTTTATGGTTTGATTTTTTTTTTGTATTGTTTTTTTAAACATATAAAATGCTTTGCAACTTGTTTTGAAAAGCACTATATAAATAAAGCTACTTTTATTATTTTACACAGGCCTCAAGACAAGTATTTCTCAACTGTTTTCATTCACTCAACCCTTCCATATTTGACCTGTATTTCCACACCAGGATGTGTGATCAATGTATACACACATACACTAGTAAGAATAAACACAGAATACGTACACAAACACATACACACACATAGTATAGACGAACATGAAAAAGGTCGGCCAAGGAATTAAACACAAACTGAACAAGAGCCTGCATTTATAATTATCATCATCATTTTCATTACATAAATATACAATTTACAGTAGGACTGCATTAGGGGTGGGCCATAGGACAGTATATACTGTGGGACTAAGGCTGGGTGATACAGCAAAAAATATGATTTTTTTTCCCGTAGTGATCAATATATTTATTACGACATACAGCATAATTTGAGAATGCTGCTAGTGTGAAGAGTATCCTGATGAAGCCTGAAAGCTGAAGGCACAGGGTTCATTGGCTAAACTCCAGAATATTAACATTAAAACCTTCTCTCAATGTAATGACAGATGTAGTACTATGTATTTAAAGACAGGAAAATTAAGAAAAACAATATAAACTTTACAGTCTTAAAGGTTTGTAGCCATTTGAGTACAGATATGTGAAACACGAGGTGTATTTGTTGATGCCCACACAGTTTGCTGCTCAAAACTAGAGCTGGGATAAAACGATACTGATAATTATCGGGATTTTATATCATATCGCAATATAATTGTTTGAATATATCATGATACTTTTCTTTGCAGATCAGCGGCTATGATTATTGTGATATGCATTTTTTGTCTTAAAAGTTTATTTTGTTAACATTGCCAAAAAAAACCCAAAAGTGTTTTGTGTTTTCACGTAATTTTCTGAAACATTCTGAAGTGTGTCATAAATAAGGTATTAAAACTACAAATCACCATATTGTTAGTCAACGTTTTCATCTTGTTTAATCCTGTTTGCTCTCATTTTCTTTATTTTTGATTTAATTCAATCAAATTAAAATAAGAAAATAAGTACTAAATCACAAAATCAGAGACTACAGTTGTGTTTTTTTGTCTTGTCACGTCTTTTACAAATAGTTTAAAATCACAAATAACTGTCTGGTTTCTTCAACTTTCACTCAGGATCAAAATAGGGAAATAAATAATGAGATGACATATATCTTGATAATTACTGATGTCAACTGATATGAACATTTTTACTGGCCACATCGCCCAGCCATACTCAAAATGATGGAAATGTCAGAGTTTACAAGGTGCACTGAACGCATCTCCGTTCCTGTCTGTGTGTTTTAAGCTCAGCAGTAACAGAGGCAGAGCATCTGTCAGCGACAACAAAACACAACGCAGACTCTGAGCAGAGTTTCTTTTACTACTTTAGTACAAACAATTTTAGCTGTCAGTGTGAACCATAAAGCTTACATTTTGAAAGAATAGAAGTTTCAAGTTAGTAAGTTGTGACTCTTTTGTTTCAAGTGTTGTCTCATGAGATGCAGTTGTTTTTGTCCTGGATAAAAGAAGAATATAATACAGTGTGATGAAGAGCAGTACGGTTA
The DNA here is from genome assembly GCA_037367275.1 of Coranthus polyacanthus. Taxonomy (NCBI): domain Eukaryota; kingdom Metazoa; phylum Chordata; class Actinopteri; order Kurtiformes; family Apogonidae; genus Coranthus; species Coranthus polyacanthus. Next base: position 3,924,216 of record JAPQRN010000006.1, on the reverse strand, counting down.
TTTTAAACCATTTCATATGTGAATTTACAGAACTATTACCCTGCATTCATTTTTTGGCACTGCCATGATTTTATTTTCCTGCTTCTTATTTCACTCTGCTGTGTTGATATTAATGAGTTAGTAGTTATTGTCAGGCTTTTAATAATGATTTCCACATCACTGTGGAGAGGAAACCGTTTGTAAAGTGTGTAGTAATGGTTGTGTGTAAGGACAGCTTTTAGTGTTGTTGGAGGAAACAGCTCTGTCTCTTTTAATCTGACTATTTTCAATTTTCAGTTACCTTTTTACATCCAGCAGATTTTTTGCAGGTTGTTGCTTTCATTGCCGTGTGGAATAATTAGTGGTGCAAAGGTTAGTACTGTATGTCTAATAGTGGAAGTGGAAAACAGATACATTTGACTCAGTGACCTCAATGTTAGTCAGCGGGACGTGGGCCAAATGAAAAAAAACCTGACTGCACTGAAATCACTGTATGTTGAAAATATAATCTGTCTTTTGTCCTACAGGTAATTTTAAAAAACATGGAATAAAACAATATGTTACCAACAAAAGTCTTTTGTGAATTTAAGAAACTACCCAGTCAAACACAAAAAATAGCTCCTTAACTGCCATTCATACTTGTCCCATGGGGCTTTAAATATTTGTATTAACCTAATGTTTCTCTAAACTAATATGGTATCACTGCAGGTGGAATATTTATGGAGAATGACAGGAAGAAAAGGAAGGCAAACATCTTACACGCCCAGCCTCCAGCTGAGCTTTTCAAACATGAATTCATGTCACATTCTACAACAACAAAAACAACATCAGGTTTACCTCCACTGAGCAAAGCTAATGCTGACTGGAAACACTGTTAACAAACACCAGTTCTGATTAGAGTACAGAGTGAGTTAATGTGTCCGCTTTGAATAAAACGACCACATCACCACCCTGAGAAGAAAACCTTTCAGCTGCAGTAAACTTTGAAGTGAATGAAGAACTTAGGCTAAAAACTACTGAAATACCCTGACAACTGACTGATGGCTGCTTTGTACCTACATGTGGACCTGAGGAGCCCAAGAAGTCAAGTGGGTGGTATCACATAATACACACATCAGTACCTACTTGATTAGACCAGCAGAGCTGGGTTTAGCATGTAGATAATAAAGGTTAAAAATCCCCATTCATAATACTGTAGCTGCAGTGTAAGGCTGTTTCAGACCTGATCTGTTGTGGTAAAGCCATGCAGCAAGGACCTCGGCGCCAAAATGAAGCCAATGTGGAAGTATCTTAAAGTTGTAATACCATTGACTGCCAGTGGGGGTGGCTCCAAAAGGCCCTGGGTCCCATAGACTTACATTGAACTTCTCTCTAAAAATACTAAGTAAATATCATTTTTTTTCCAGGACTCACTCCAGTCTCAGCCGTTCTATTTCGACCCTCTAATAAATGATCTGGTCCATCTTTATATTTTTTCTCCGTTAATCAGATCTCAGGACTTTGATGTCTGCCGTGTCGGGCTTTGATTGACAGGTCGGAATGACGGCTAATTCGCCTGCCGAGTCGGACCTTTGGAGTTTTGGTTCATTTAATAAAACATGACAGACAGATCCACTGTAGTTGTGGTTAATAGGTTCCACTAACAAGACTGTGAAATGACTGTTAAGCAATGCTTGATGAAGTTTACCATTTTAACCGATTTTTCCTTATTATTTCCTTATTACTTATAAAATAATTTTTTGATCCGGTTTGAATTGTGCCATCATTTACACATATGATGTTTGTCAGTTTAAAAGATACTTTCACAAGTGAAAACTGTGAAAATATGTAAATATAAAGACCACACACCCAACGTGACGTCATCATAACTTTCTCCATCCACAAGCTGCTCAGAGCTGCTGAAGACGTGTCTGCAGCTTCAACGTGACCAGACTGTAGTGATTTTCACCTATTTGAATGTTTTTTCACTTCCCTCTAGGAGAACGAGGTGAAATATATTGAGGTAACAGCCATTTTGGTGTCGGTGACGTGTATCACGTGAGCCGTTTCATGCTAAACTAGATGTTGCTTTACTATCTTTAGGACAAACTGTGGCTTTCTCGACTAGTAAAATTAGGTTTTAAATTGAGAAACAACATATGTGTAAATAGTGGCACAATTCAAACGGGATTAAAAAATTATTTGTCTCTTGCCATTCATATTTTTTCTGAAGTTAGGGGCGGGACTTCACCTCACCTGACAGTAAAACTAACAAATTCAACAAAACAAAGCTCTCTCCATTTTAATCTGGTTAGTCATGTACAGTTTTAGTGCCAGCCCTGACAAGCTCAGGTATCATTCTCAATACTCTCATCATTGACCTGCCATTTTAACTGTTGCTGTGTGATGTTCCTATAAGCTATGACCTGTTGTTCAATGTCTTCCTGTCTCTGGCATCAACTTTGATGCGATTTTAAAAAGTGCTGCAAAAGGGTTTGTAGTTATTTTAGTTTGAAAGATAGACTATTCACATGAGGAAAAAACTCAAACAAAACATCAGTGTCTGCTCTAGCTTCATCATTGTGGTATCTTGTCTGGCTCTGGTGATTATGAAGTGCCTTTACTGTATTTTTAGAAAATAATTCCTAATAGTAAATTAACGAACCATCCGAACATGGACTGAAACACTTGAGAGGATGTTCCTTTGTTTGTTTCTTTCTTTCATTCTGTGCTCTTTCTTCACTTTCCTCCTTTTCTTTCCGTTGGGCTAATCTCTGCCAGTTGCCCTTGTTGTGCTTCACCACATTACTGCACCTTGCAGCTATATTAATAACCAACACCTACCACACAACACATGCACAGGATCTTAATACAACTTAACACCACCTTCTTTTGCTACACACTTACGAAATCTGCTATAACTGGCATCTGATGCCAACACTGACATTTAACTGTACTACTTCTTTTATTTTACCACTAAATGTGTTTCATATCTGAAATAAAAACCAGAGTTTTCAAAAACTAAATAAAAAACCACAATGAACAATGCAATGTGAACTAAAATGAAAACAGAATCACATATACAGTTTCCATTTTCCCCCAGTGTTAATGGTTCATGTTGAACAAGAATAACATGGCTTTGCACAATATGGGACCTTTACTACACAATGGTTTTGTAAATCATATTTGAAGTCATGCATTCTTTCATCGTGCATTTTTCAGTTTCTATAAATATCAAGGCTTTCCTCATAATACCTGAAAAACTCTAATGCTAAATGAAAAACGAAACCAGTGCGCACACACACACACACACACATCAGTTCAGTGGGTGCAGTGTCTTGTCCAAGGACACTTCAACATGTGGAAAGCAACCGGGCATTGAACCATCAACTTTCCAGTTAATGGACGACCTGTCCTACCCACTGCCCACAGCCACCCTCTCCTAGTCTGTGGCTAAAAACTCTGACTTCTGACACACTGAGCCTCATGCAACAACCACTCGTACTAACAAACATGTTCTTAGATGCCATACAACTGATTTAGGAGAACTTTCCACATTCACTACTTTTTTCCTACTTTGGCTTTTCTTTCAATCAGAATTTTTTTTCAGGAGTTTTTCACTAGATGATTGTATATTTCATTGCTTTTGCAATTTTGAGTTTGAAACCCTATACATTTGATCATTTGTTGAGGTTCTGTTTGACAAAGCTGGTGACACAAGTGGCATTCATTGTGTTTATGGTCATTTACACAGTTTCCTGAAGTTAGAAGTGTTTGCTGCCCACCCTACTAAAAAAGAAAGACAAAGCTCAGATACTAATATAAAAGATTGTTGCATGAGGCCGATTGTGTTTAGATGTGACAGGGGTCAGGCTTTAGTCTTTCAGAATTGCTTTCAAAGACTTTTAGCGTATGGAAAGCATATAACTAGATAATTCCTCAGAAATAAACCTACTAACTAATTAAAACAAAACTTAAAGACTAAAGGAAAACTAGTCCAATTTTCAAAACTTCAAGCCAAGGTTCCGGGTTTTTTTAGTAAACACTTTTTGCTTACTGCATGTTCCCATATGGATTATTTCATGGTTTCAATGTCTTCAGTATTAATTTAAGTTTTGAAAGTTACACACACAGAGAGAAGGATGAGTGGTTTGTAGTAAACTGATCTCTAGTGTTTTGGTTCATTAAATGCAGTGTGCTTGACTTACCAGACAACACCAAACGCTCCGTAGCCTATGGGCCGGTCCGGCTCTATGTCCAGCTGCGGCTGGAGGTGGTGCGTGTGCTGCTGCTGGTGGTGGTGGTGGTGGTGGTGAGCTTTGACGGCAGCGGCGGCGGCGGCTTGAACCTGGGCGGGAGCCGCGGCCGCCGCCGGCCCGGGGGCCTGTCCGGGGGCGGGAGAGGGGAAGTAGGGCTGCTGCTGACCCGGGTTGAGCATCACCGCCGCGGCCGCCGCCGTGGAGGTGTGCTGCTGGACCGTGTGCACGGCGGCGGCGGCGTTGCCCGGGTGCTGCAGGTGATGCTGACCCGCCGCGTGGTGGTGGTGGTGGATGTGGGGAGGCGGCAGGTGCTGGAGCTGGTGGTGGTGGTGCGGGTGATGGGCAGCCACTGCTGAGGAGCCACCGTTGTAAGCAGCCATCATTTTTGTAGCATTTGTAGCTGTTGTGCCGCAAAGAGCCATTCAATGAGAGGGAAATGCCTCTTTATAGAACCAGCTTTAAGTGATGATTTATGGCTGCAAACTTATAGAAAACATATAAAACAGGGTTGGGCTTTAAATGATCCAACATCAGTTACTTCGAATCTACAGGGAGAGAAGCCACTCCGGTGTGCCTCTTTATCATAATGCCAAAGGATCTGACCCACTTCCTCTAAATTAATTTTCTTGCTTCTTGCACACCATTAGGCTACTACAGCCTGGGGCTACTAACGGAAAGCATATCATGTAGGCTACAGCGATGACTACCCAAGTCTAAAAATGTGCAGACCTAACAGTGCACTACTAATAAATCAAAAAAAAAATATTGAATAGAAAATAACCCGCACCCCCCTCAATAAATTAAAAAAAAAAAACTCGGTGGCCCTAGATGTCCCTCATGATAGAGGTGGCGCCCCCTTCCCTCCTGATGAAATTCAGCTTCCCCTCTTGATAGAACAGTGTGATCTAAAGCATGTCACATGGGCAGAAGCGCATTCATCTTTTAAAAGTGTCCAAGTTTTCCACACGCCAGCCAGCCAGCTTGGAAATCGCATCTAACTGCTCTTTTTACTCCAGGTTCATCAGATGTGCGCGCAGGCCAAATCCGTAAACAGGGGTAATCTCCGAGCCGTAATTAACGCCGCTGATCCGGTGCAGAGGAGGTGTATCCCTTGCCCAGGCCACAATACAACAGCAGACAGGCAGGCAGGCAGGCAGCAGGCAGGCAGGCCCAGGCCTCGGCCATCCACCGCACTCACATATTATTATTACACCATCCCACCGAGCCGTGCGCCTGGAGAGAAACCCCCATCATTTTTTTGACAGAGTGACGAAGCCTCGACCATGACGCAAAAAACCAGAGGAGAAATGCTCGCAGACGGCTGGCAGGCAACTTATTCTCCCCATCGACAGCCTTTTAGGGGTTGTTTCACACTGTCCTCCTGCGAGTCATACGCGCACAACCGGGGAAACTAAATAACAAACCAAAGAGAGAGGGGCGGAAAGTTAAATCCTTTGAACGCGGGATGAAAATCTCGAAAAGAAGAACCTGACAGCTTGTAGCTCGAGCTAATGCTGGTCCGTGACTTCAGATCAAAACAATCCCGGTCCGGTCCTTCCGTTTCTGTCGGTGTCCGTAGGACTTGCTGTCAGCTGAGGAAGTGGAAGCCACCCGCGTTATCCCTCCACACTTTGGGCCCCACGACGCTTCGTTGCCACTGACATGATAAAAGTACTGGTCATAAGGCAACTAGATGAGCAGTTGATCCAACATGGTGAACAAAACCTTAGCTACTCGGCGGTGAGATTATGCAGGACGAGTAGCCAATCAGCGGCTGCAGCGCACTGACGTGTACGTAATCGCCGTGATTGTCAGTGCGTGCAGCCACTGCGCGTGCAGACTGCGGTGACTGCTGCTCCAAACGCCCTATAATAATATCCACACATAAACACTGAATAAGAAAGTAACTGTTCAATTCAGCACAAAGATTTGAAGTCAAATGCCAACAGAATGAACAGACCAATAGAAGAAACAGACACAGCACAAGAATGAACAGAGGCGAGGAGTTAATGTAGTAGTTACTCCAGTAGTAGTACACATAATTATGTAAAAAAAAAAAAAAGACTGGTAGGAGAGGTAGTGATTCAACTTCTTTACTGCAGTGAAAGTGAAAAGGTAAAAAGTAGCCATGTCTGTTTTGTCTTTTACATTATTTTCATCGTGCACTCACTCAGATTTCACTCATTCTCTCTACTTTGATTCAATGTCATTAACATTAATAACATCCACACACAAAATAAACAAAGAATTCAGAGAACCACAAACTAAGTGTGTTTTTGTCTTATGTCATTTCTGTCATTGTCATCTTTTACATCATTTTCCTCTAGTTATGTGTTTTACGTACTTTGTACTTTTACGTGTCTCGTTACATTTATTTAATGTCATCTTTTACATTAATTTCATCTTGTGTCTTTTTCGTCTTAGGTCTTTTACACAGTTTTCCTCATGTTATGACTTTTACGTCATTTTTTTACGTTATTTTTGCTTGGATGTCCAGATGTTACTCATTTTCTTCATTTTGATTTAATGTTGCAACACACAATAAGAGTACCAACTTACAAAATCACTACAGGTGTGTTTTCGTTATGTTTCGTCTTATTTCATTTTTTAAATAATTTCATCCTGTTTCGTCTTTTACATAATTTTCCTCTTGTTACGTCTTTTATGGCATTTTCGTCATTTTCATCTTGTTATGTCTCATCAATTTCGTCTTGTTTCTGTATGTCTTTTACATTGTTTCTGTATGTCTTTTTTACGCCGTCTTTTGATGAAATCACGGTAGAAGACCCTGACAGCTTGTATCTACAGCTAGCCAGCTGTTCTTTGACTTCAGATCAAAACAATCCTGGTCCAGTATATGTTTGATAACACATTTATTTCTGTGTTTGCAGTGTTGGAATGTAACTAAGTACATAGTTACTGTACTTAAGTGAGACATTCCTGCTCTTAAAGGCCTAAGTAATCCAATAAATTCCAACAGAACACCCACCCTGTGAGGTCAATAATCTAACAGAGCGACGTTAGTCATAGACCTCTGAGCTATCAACATTTAGATAGAACACAAAATGGGTCTTCGTGAAGTGAACCAGATGCACATGATGGATGCACTCCTGTTCATTGTTCATGTAGAGACTGAGAACCGCATTGAGGAACTCTCTTAGCACACTATGGAACATAGAGAGGCAGAAGGGGGAAAAACAACAAAAAACACATTTTATGTCTCCAGTTGTACAAGGATGAATGGGCAAAAAATCCTGCAGAGTGTTGTCCAAGGGTCGTGGAAGGTTATTCAACATCAGGATTTGAAAATAAGGGACATTTTCCACACATTTTATTTCCATTTTTATTTTACATCACAATCACATTATTATCATGGGCCTGAGTTCAGGAGGAAATAAAAAAGGGGGAAATAAATAAATTAATACAATGGAAATAAATAAATAAACACAAGGGGGGAATAAGCAAAACTAAGAGCAGATTAATGAATATAATAAATACACTTCTCTAACTTTTCTTCAGACTGTCAAGATCCAAAGTTTATGATCCTCACAGTGTTACTGTGTACACCGTCATGCCATCCTGACATCTTCAAATCCAACATATCCTTTGGACCACATCACTTAGGTCTCTGGACAAGTGATCCATTAAAGGCAGCCAAATGTCCATAAAACTGTTGTTGTTTCCCTCCAGCTTGACGCTGAGCCTCTCCATTGGCAAAACCTTAATAATTCCCTTATACCACTGAGTTACAGCGGGAGTTTTTATGACTCCAATTAAATATAGTATACATTTTCTGGCGAAAAAGAGAAATTTGTTTAATAATTTCGATCTTTCACCCCAAAAGAAACTGACCCAGATATTTACAAATCCTGTGTTTTAATATTGTACTAATGTCTTTAGTTATACATGATCAGAATTTTTACATTTTAATTAATTAATCTGAAATGAACCCAAATGGACATCTATCAAACACTATCTGACCCTTCGCTAAGTCTCACCCCGTTGGTTACTGTTGCTACGCCTGTGAAGCTTTGACACTCGGCATGTGAGGCCCAATGATATTAGAGAGAGATATTCCTAAGGAAAGAATAGGACTTGTTGTAATAACAGTGATGAAATATCAGTGAGAGGTACACAGAAAGGACTACAAGAGCTACCTTATTAAATAGTGTTAGCTTGATTGGCCTAAATAAAAGTCCTTTATTCCAAATGAAGGAGTTTTGGTCGACTAATGTTACCTTGCTTAGCACACAGCTGTTAGCAAACAACTTAGGTAGTTATGTATCATTTGAGGCTGAATAAATATTGTTCACCACATGAAACAAACACCAGTAAGACCGGTTTCAGACAAACATATTTTTCTTACAACTGTGTGCTATGTTAGCTAATGTCTTACCTTAGAGCAAACAAAGGAGTTTTTATTGATAGTGATTCATGCGAGAGCTACTATGAAAGTAACTCTCAAACCCATATTGCAGTCCTTTCTGTCTATTTAAAACTATTGTTACAGAAACTTGATTTAGATTTAGATTTTTTTTGAATACCTGATTTATATCTGATTGATTGTTTACTTACTATAATTTCACAAAAAAGATGGAACAATCCCTTCACAAGTTCTCAGACAACATGTTTTCTAGTCTCTTTGAATGTATCCATTGTCGCTAATGAACCTCCACAATTCTCAGTAAGTCTTTATATAATAAGGAATGTAGTAACGTTCAGATTTTGGCTTCAGAAAAAAGAAAAAATTACAACACCCCCTCTAAACTTTAGAGATATCTGCTGTTGGATTTCCAGGTCTCATATAGACATTCAAAATATAAATTAATTGTACTGTATATAACTGTATATAATGTTAGTGTGTCCTTATTTGGAAACTTTTACCTAACATTCTATTAAAAATGACTAGTTGATAAAGGGCAAGTTACACAAGTTACACAATAAGGTAATGCTACCTAATATTAACAAAGAGTACGTAAACTTTTGACCCTCTAGGAATAAAATAATAATAAAAGCTGAAAAGAAAGATACTATTATTCTGAAATTTCACAATTTCAAAGAAAAGTACTCTGATAAACTGAACCATCAGAGGGAATATATTGGCTGTATATTGAAATAAAATGTTTGGAACGGTGAAAAACTGAGTTTGAATGCATTTAGCCAAGGTGTGTGTAAACTTTGAATCTCAACCGTAACGTCATGTCGGTTTTTATTTTGGAGGGCATGACCGGAAGGTTCCTTGTCAGTTTCGGTTTGTTTGACAACAGTGCTTCCACTGACTGCCACGTCGAGTTCCGCGAGGAAAAGCAGGTTTGTAACTTACTGTACTTTTTCCTGTACTGGGACATCTGTGGATACCGGGATAAATCCTGAAATAAAGGACCAAGAGCTCTCAGCGTGCAACTCAGTCCAGCTGTAAGACAATTTTTTTATAAACTCATTTAACGCTAACACCCAGCAGTAAATTGTCAGTGTAGGCAGCGTTTCTTAAAGTTAGGACAAGCTAAGTAGTATTAAGAGCCGGATATAGGACTGTAATAGTAGTTAACCAACTTCCTCAGCTTTATGTGTAAACGTTTAAAGGGGAAAATGTGGCTAACAGACTACCAGTACGGACATACCTCCAGTGCGTCATCCTGTTTAGCTAGCTAGCATTCAACCGTGTGGCCGGAGCCAGCTGGGAAAAGTCTGTCCTTATCGGTGTAGGTGCTCATGTTACGGCATGTAATGTTAGACTGACTGGAGCTACTGGTGCTGATGGGCCGCGGAAGTTTTCCAAAAAGCAGTCCTTCCAAAGTACTTTGCTCTGAAATGAAAGTTATTTTCCTTTGTTTTTAAACTTTCACGTTAGGTACCCTGTCAAAGCAGTATGAAGAAATGAAGCGCCTCAGTCAGAGTTTTCCTCTGGGTCTCTGGGGAGATTAGGTGCTGTGATTTCATTGGGGAGGTCATGGGGTTTTTGGGTCCTCCATCAAGGAAATTTTATACAATTTGACTAAAGACTCAATTTTCACATCATTTTCAACTATTATGACAATGTCAATATAACTTGGGCGATATACCCCAAAATGTTCAGTTTATCAGTTTATATTGGTTATTATCACAATGAATATCAACTTCTTTCCAGGCTGATTTTTGGCCCTGAGAGAAAGTTTCAGAACTTTTAAATTCTCCTGTATGGTCGGAGCATGACAAACACTTGACAAACAGCAGAATTTCAGATATCTAGATATCGAACAAATGCTTGTAAAATTAAGTGAAACAACCAAAAGTTAAACCAAACTGCTCACTGATAATGTATTTTCATCTCTTGGAGCAAAATATTTACACTTCTGAGCTATTATTTGCTAAGTAGGCAACATGTTTACAGATTAATCTACATATTTAAAAAGTTAAATTTCTTGTTTTCCCCTCTGTTTTTAGATTTAATCTTAGCAGTATACCAAAATCAAGTGTCACAACATAGTCCCAGCATAATTATTAGGCTGGGTTGTACAAATAATTTTTTTAACCAGATTAAATCGTGGTTTAGCAAAATAATTGCAATATTATTATTATTATTTGTATATAATTCAACCCTAATGTAACCATATTGTCACAGATATATGTCATTGTTGTAACCTCCAGTGGTATTTGCGTGCAGAAGCTTTTATGATTAATTGCTTTTAAAGGTGTCATTTGTAGTTGTGAGACTCAAAAATTAACTCCAACTATCACCAGCAGGGGGCAGTAGTGTACCAGAAAGCACCCACTGCCATCACTGAATTACAGTTACACCCATGATTCACTGAAAAAGTGTGAAGCTTATCTGTGTCTCCTTCAAACCAGAACTCAGTCGGTCAAAATGACACTGCTGTCTTATAATCTTCTGTTATGTGTCAGTTACAGTTATAGTTTACATTACAGCGCACCTATTTCTCTTTGTAGCAAGAAAACAGCTACAGTAAAAAAACATAGATCACCTCCATTTGGTATGTTTTTCCATACGGTCTGTGTTGTCAACAGCTGCACTAAAGATCTGTTTTGAATGATCAGAACTGCCACAGTTTGGTAGATAAATGGTCTGAACTGTGTGTCAACAAATGGCATATTTTAATTATTGTGGACAGTATTGTGTGAGTTTGAGTTTACCTGCTTGGTCAGCAAGAAAATGCATGGATGACTGATGATTTTGAAATGTGTATTTTTTTAAACTCAAACTTGAATTAGTATTAAAAAACATAACCTCTCAGTACCTCTCCGCTCACTGTCACTGAATCTAAAATATCACCCATCATACACACACTGGACCTTTAAATTGTAGCCTTTTGTGTAATTACCCAGGCTGACATTGAAGTTGCGATTCCATTAATTGTGCAGCTCTTCTTTATACCTTCATAAGCATCACTACATCACCAATTTATCAGTGGAGAAGAAACGGTGTGAGTTAAGAGTCAAACTTAATTTCCTTTACTCGAGAGCTGTCTTCAGTGGGGGAAAGTAACACCAATGCTGACTCACATTTTGCTTCTATTTTTATCATTTCTTTTCTTTGACTATGAATGTTGTTCCTTATGGCAGCAGGTGGTGTTGCTGATCGCTTTATGAAAATGTTCAGCCATGGTTTACTGTTTACTGTTGTTTTTACAGTTCACTCTGTCCTTTTACATGAATGAAAAGAGGTTAGAATTGACCCAGTGAGTAGAGCTAGGCTACTGCCTATTTACTGTGGGTTGGACTCAGGCAGACTCAAGGCTACAGCAGTTCACTACTTACTCTGGTGGTACAAAGTGGTATTACACCAGAGAGGGGACAGGCTTGGCTCACTGTTCAGTAGACATCTCTGTAATACCTTGACAACTTTGACATAACGTCAAAACTGTTCTTTCTGAACACACTAATGATATTTTAAAGTACAATATTACAAATAGCTCCTTTAATCTTGCTGTATGTTGTAGCATATGTGTGAGTTAACACACACACATTTAAGTGTCGTGAACGGCGACCACCCTAAGGCTCGTAGTTTCTATCTTCAAACTATTGTTGGCTAAGTTCACTGTTTTTATATATTCATTTGAATTTCTTTTTTATAAATAAGGAATACTTCTGCATATCGCACAGAAAATATTTTCACAAATTGAGTGCATGAAAAACAGGCTAATGGAACAGACAAACTCTTATGGGTAAGAATATGCAGTGTCATTTTCATTAAATTGTAATCTTAACCTAACTACTGGGCTTATTGCTTTGCTGTATGTAACCCACTTATAAAAAAAAATCCACAGGGCAAAGTAACAGTAATATTGTTAGATTTCCAAATACACTGATATAAAGTAACACCATTCACACACCCTTAAGCCGAAATCAGGGGAAAAATGCTAGAATTTCAAAATGCACTCTTTCTCTCTCCTCTCTGTTCAAATCCAAAAACTAAATATTAATATAGATGACCTGACGTAGTTTCAAGCCACTGTGGATGAAGGAGAAGATGCCTTTCTGACCTTCTGTGTCGAACCACGGAAAGATTGAAGCAGTAGATTCACGTCTGAGATGCTGTCAATCACGTGTTCAGTTCAATTAAATTGTATTTATATATATCACATCACAAATCAAGGATTCGCTTCAAAGGGCTTTACAGTCTGCATAATATACAATACCCTCTGTCCTTAGACCCTTGGTTCAAGTGAGGAAAAAACCCACTACCTTCCTGAAAACACCTGTTGAATTACAAAATGCTGAAAAATTGTAGAATTTTTGCCCAACGACACCAAAAAACTATCAAGCAGTGCAGCTTTAAACCTTTACATGTCAGTTTATCTGTTTTTGTTGATTATCCGATAACAGTCGTTTGATTAATCAGACATCCTAAAAGTCAACCCTGACACAAACTGAAACACTGCAATCACATTACATTGTGAGTCTTATTACATCACCATGACGCCCCAGACAAAATCTTTGATAACATAAACAGTAAAAGTAATTGTAGTTAAAGTGAGTACTGATCCAGAAGATTAAAAAAAGCATTATCCAACTAAAACCATCTGACGTATAAAAAACTAGTAAACTAATGTGTGTTATAAAGGTTAAATAGATCGTCAGCTGAACTATTTTGACTGTTTTGTGTTGCAGGGTTGATCAGGCGGCCACTAGATGATGGTTTGACAACAAGATGTGTTTAAGTTTAGTTTCTTTACAATGTGTCAGCCTTTAATATGAAGGCTGACAAGGAGGACTACATGGGTTAAAAAAGTGAGTGGAGCCAGTAATTCAGCAACGCTGTAGGTGAACCAGGAGCCAGTCAGCTGTTGGTCTCAAATATGTTTATAAACCATGGCTGTTGTTAAACGTTACCTGTCTATCTTTAGATATTGTTCACCTGCTGATTGGGGTTTGATTCCTCACAATTGTTTCATTGTTTTGATCACTAAATAAAATAATAAAATATCTACAACTGTCTTAACCAGCTCAGAGTTTTACCTAGGTTTGTGGAAGGCTTAGGTACTGTCAAAGTGTTTTCTATGTTATTATCTACTTGTATACAAGTGTTTGTTTGTTTGTTTTTTAATTGAAGGCTTTGCTTTTATGATTCTTGTCAGTAACAAATCTGCTCCTGGATTAAGTAAACACACAATTTCAATTTGGCAAATAATAGACAGGTCCAACTTTTAAAAAGCTTATTTCCAGTAAAAACACTGTCTATTTGGGTTAATATGTTCTCTTTGTCTCTACAGTAGAGAAAACTCCGCAGTTTATTGTAATGTTAGGGAAAACCCTGTATGGCAATAGATTTGAGAGAATAAAGATAAACCATCACTCATGTAGTTAAAACTGTAAACTCTCTATTTTTATGCATAAAAACGCCTGTTAAAGTCAGTTTGAAGTGTGCTAGGTTTGTCTTAGTCTCTCACTTCGGCAGGTCATGACGACGTAGGGGGTCAGTGAAGACCTTATTTAAAGTTATTTAGTTAGTTATTTTCTCCTTTTCTCCTTCATTTATGTAACAAAATAAGGCTGCACAATTAATTGAATCACAACTGCCGTTTCAGCCTGCGCAGTTATATAATTACAAAAGGCTTCAATTTAAAGATCTACTTTGTGTCTGCTGATATTTTGGATTTAGTGAGAACAGAGACACTGAGCAGAGAGAAAAAGCCCAAACTAAATTCACTACCTTTTTTTTACCTATTAACATATCAAGTCTATTTTTTTCTTAGTAGTTTAAAGGTCCTGTACTGTGAAAATGCACTTTTATTGGGTTTTTAGGTTCATATAAACTCTGTGGTGTAAAATAAAAGTTGTGAAAATATGAACTTGCTCACTACTGTCAGTCATCTGTGGTTAGCCAATCATAACATTTTCTGATGAAAAGTGGGCGGTGACATTCACCCCTCAGTGTGATATGAGTTTGTGGTATAGAGACAGAGAGGCACTCATAAAAGTAAGGAAAAATCAAATCTATACTAAAATGAGTGCGTGCATTTTCCTTGACAATTAAAAAAGTTAACTCAAATTGCAATTACAATTTGCAAAATTGTCTACAGTTATCACATTATGACTATGTCTGTGGACAATACGTCCATAGACACGTCCATAGACAGAAGTTGCCCCCTTTTAGGTACAAGCTCCTCACACATGATGTATATATCATATGACCCAGCCATAGTCCAGTCACTTTACATAAAGGAATCAGAGTCAAAAATCAACTTGGTTATTACATTCAAATACTTGACTCATGATGGTGTGTGTGTCTTTCTCAGGTTCCTGTGGGCACAGTGAGGGTCATCAGGGAGACACCATGAGGCAGCTCAAAGGCAAACCCAAAAAAGAAACCTCGAAGGACAAGAAGGAGCGGAAGCAGGCTATGCATGAGGCGCGGCAGCAGGTGGCCACAGTGGTCCTGCCCACACTGGCCGTGGTTGTGCTGCTCATTGTCGTTTTTGTGTATGTTGCCACAAGGCCCGGTGCTATTGAGTAGACACCGAGACTCTTTAATGACACGAACTTCTAAACTGAACTGTTTGGGGGGAAAAAAAAAAACTGACAGTGGCTCCACACTAAGGATGTCCCCCGGCCTTCTGATGACCGTCCCTCCACGACGTATCCACCACTTGTCTTAACGAAAGCCTCCTCCAAAGCGCGTCACTTTGCTTTAAGTAGGATTCAAGCTGCAAAAAAGAAGAAGAAGAAGAAGAAATCAAACTGAACAGAGAAACAGTTGCTCCTCGGTGCCTTCAGATGAACGACGTCCTCGTCATCATTTCAGAGCGACAGACAGATTATTGTCGGTTCTGATGGTGTTTTACAAAATGATGCAATATCATAGCATACCAAAGCCCTTGTGCACAGCTTGCCAAGGTTGACCAGAGGTGTAAACAATCGTCTAAAAAATGTGCATGGTCAAAAGCAGTTTTTGTTATTGTGACTTGATGCTGTTGTAAATGTTGAAAGTCAATGCAACGTGAGCCTTGTCGCAGATGTTTACCACTGCTCAAACCTTTCTATGTATTTTCTATGAAAAGTGTTGCATGGGGGGAAAAAAGAAGGATTGCCAAGTAGTATGAACAGCAACTCAAAAGGATCTTACTGAATGTAATTGTGGAATGTGTGATCAGTATCTTAAACACACCACAGGATGAAGTCCTCACCTTTCATGTGTATGTTCCCCTGTTGGTTTCCATTAAGTTATTGACAACCACGCCTTTGAGTCTCATGACATCTGTGCAGATGTAAAAAGGTGCCTTAACATATTTGCAACTGTATTATTTCTGTTCAATAAAATAATTTTTAAAATATGTGGGTTTCTTTTTGTTTATATACTTCTTTATTTATCTTCATTATTAGACACTCTCAGGGGAAGCTTTTAAAGGTGACCAGGAGCTTTGTGCCCAGGTGCTCCAGGTCAGCGTAAGTGGAAACTGACTGACGTATTGAAACCGAAACCTAAAGCCCCTGTCAGATTCAGTCAAATTTGACATGCAGCAGCTTCAAAGTACCATAATTTATAGAACCTGTACAAAAGTATTATACATTTTATCCGGTCTTTGTGGGCTTTTTTTGAGGTAAAACTCAAAGCCACCACTAGGTGGCAGCAGGCCATTACTTCGTAGGAGGTGTTGGCTCTGCTGTCCTGAGAGGCCAGCGGACACAACTCAGCTGTCCTGTTTGCTGATTTAATATCTTTACTTTTTTCAGGTCAGTTCTCAAATATGAACAAGAAACCACAAAAAATGTATGAAGGAATATTTAAATGTGTTTCAGTGAGTCTAGTTTGAAGTTTGTTTGATATTTTGTTGATTTGTTGGTCAACGAAGCCAAATTTATGTAAAATCACTGTGGAGAGCATCTAAACTAACTAAACTAACTTTTCCCAGCTCTAATACAGGGGCTTTTATGATATTCCGTTCTAAATTCATAGGCATTCATTTAGAGTTGGTCCCCCCCATTCCATCTATAACAGATTCCACTCTTCTGGGAAGACTTTCTTCAAGATTTTTTTGTGTCTGTGGGATACACTCCAAAATCTTCATCCAGAAGTGCTTTTATGAAGACAGACACAGATGTTGGACAAGAGGGCCTGTCTTGTAATCTCTGTTCAAGTTCATCCCAAAGGCGTTCAATGGGGTTGAGGTCAGGGCTCTGTGCAGTTCTTCCACACCAAGCTCATCCAACCATGCCTTTATGGACCTTGCTTTGTGCACTGGGGCACAGTCATGATGGAACAGAAAAGGGCCTTCCCCATACTGTTTCCACAAAGTTGGAAGCATAGAATTGTCCAAAATGTCTTGGTAAACTGACGCATTAAAGGTCCCATATCTTAACACTTAAAGTTCTAGCTATACAATGTATACAGTATGTGTATATTAAAGACTTCTGTAATGGTGTTGACAAAAATAAGAGAATAGGTTTCATTTTTCCTCACTTTTATGAGTGCTTCTCTGTGTCTCTGCCACAAACGGCTCATATTGTACAGGGAGGCGAATGTCACTTTTCATCAGCAAACGTTCTGATTGGCCAACCACATATCCCTTGGCCTGTGCAGTAGTTTTGATTCACTGAAGCAAGAATAATACACTTTTCAAAACTAGTTTTCCAGACAGGGTCACTGTTCTGTTGCTAGTAACTGATGGGGGTAGGGCTAATACATTTAAAAAAATATCTTGAATGTGATTGGTTATGGATATTGTTCCTGCTTCCTACATCACAAGCAAAGGATTTTCTAAATGGCTTGTTTTGTCAGGAGGACATCTTGTGGTGGGGGGGCTAGAGGACTGACAGTACTGGGCAAGTTCATATTTTCACAGCTTTTATTTTGCACCACAGAGTTTATATAAACCTAAAAACCCAATAAAAGTGCATTTTCACAGTATGGGACCTTTAAGATTTCACCTCACTGGAACTAAGGGGCCGAGGCCAACCCCAGAAAAACAACAAACAACCCTATAGCATTATCCCTCCATCAAACTTTACAGTTGGCACAATGCAGTCAAGCAGGTAACGTTCTGGTGGTATTTGCCAAACCCAGACTCATCCATCAGACTGCCAGGTAGAGAAGTGTGATTCGTCAGTCTACAGAACATGTTTCCACTGCTCCAGAGTCCAATGGCGGTGTACTTTACACTACTCCATCCAACACTAGGCATTGTGCTTGCCGATGTAAGGCTTGCATGCAGCTGCTTGGCCATGGAAAGCCACTACCCTACTTCCAGCAGGTTAACGCACCATGTCACAAAGCTCACATCATCTCAAACTGGTTTCTTGAACATGACGGTGAGTTCACTGTACTCAAATGGCCTCCACAGTCACCAGATCTCAGTCCAACGGAGCACCTTTGGGAGGTGGTGGAATGGGATGTGCAGCCGACAAAGCTGCAGCAACTCTGTGAAGTTATCATGTCAATATGGACCAAAACCTCTGAAAAGGGGTCCAACCCGGTAGTAGCTGGTACTAATAAAGTGGCCATTGACTTTATGTATATACTACTGGCCTTTAGATTTACCTGCAGTTTGTCCAAAACTTAAATTTGGTTTAGAATCATCTCAAAAAGGTCTTAAAAAGAATGAAATGTTACTGTCTGATATGCGTCAATACCCTCTCTGTCTCTACTGGCTTATGAAAAAACACCAAAATAATGTATACACTTATAACACATATTTAAAACTTTTTTACTTTGAAACTTTTTTTCTCTTTCTAATATTGACACATTACTGACCTCTACTGAAGAAAATGAAGAGGAAACAGCGGTTTGCCACCTGTAACAGCATCTAGATGACAGTTTTGATCTTTTTGTCTCTCAGCGTCTGTCTTACTCTGAGTACCTTAAAGATTCTGAGGATGATGGGATGAATGTGAATTGAATCTGCCGTCTTCAGCTCTGTGAGGACAACACCATCAGAGCCCGAGGCAGGCTGTTGAAGTTGTACTTCCTTCATACCCAGAGATAGTTGGACTACAGACACTGATTCTTGTTGGTGATGCTTCTGATGTTGTCCATACGGTTGTAGAACTTTGCTTTGAACAACTGCAAACCAAGTTGTTTAGAGAGCATGTAACTGGACATATCCGGGACAAATCACTCCATGCTGTTAGGATCTATGTCAAGAGACCATGACGTTCACTACAGACAGCTTCACCAAACACTCACCCAGTCCATGAGGTTAACAAGATGGATGGCATCCCCCCTCATATTACCTATTGGTGATGACACTTTCATAATGACAAGCTATAAATCCACGATGAAAACCAAGTCCTTCAGCGTTTTTCCTAACCATTACACAACTTAGGTGCAGTACCTTAGCTGAAGAAACACAAAAACTCTGCTCAGATTTCTCTACTGCTGTGGACAGAAAAGATGCCATATTAGCCTGAACAAGCCTTTTTTTATGCGGGGGAGTCATCTATCACTAGCTAAATGTCATTCATCAATGTTTCTTTGAACATTCTTCAATAGATTGTAATAATATAGTTCCAAAATTATGGAAAATGCATAGTTTTAGGGGGAAAAAAACACGTATCTCATAAACCTAAGGAAAACCCTGATTTACCTTCTGTTTGTACCTGTTTTAACTGAATTTGATGTTTTATGAACTATATTTATCTAAGAAAATTAATTTTTTTTCTTGTATCTTTTATTACTTAAGTCATTTCTAACTTACTCAAAATCCCTGCAAATGAGGGCGACACTTGCATAGTTAGGTTTGGAATGCAGAACTTTTTCTTGTAGTATTTTCAAAGTGTACTTTTCCTTAATTAAAGGGTCTAAGTACTTCCTCCGCCACTGATCTGTTGTGTGAGACATTATTTGAGATTTTATAATGAAAACACTTTTCTCTCACTGAAAACAGTCAGATGGGCCTGAATGTAGTGAACGCATGCGCTGTGGGCAAATTATAAGTTTTCCCACATTAGTAACGGAAGTAAATGCAATATTACTTCAAAATAAAATAAAAAAAGCTAATTTCTTGCGTGTCTGTTGGTCAAATAAACCCTAACAGTAGTACAGTATATTGTGGAGATATTGCTGTGAATCTGGAGGTACAGAACATAACATGTTTAAATGTACTTAAGAGCCTATAACCAAAGAAATATGAACACCAAAATCATCATACAATTGTAAAACTCTGACAGGGAACATTTTACTTCACAATGACTGCGTTTACGTTTCATACTTTTAAGTACGCTTTATGTTACTGATAATACTGAGACTTTTAACTAAAGTTAGAATTCGAACGCAAAACTTTACTTTTTGTGAAGTATTTACAGGTTGTCTGCTGGTATGAGACACTTAAGACCTTTTGAAGTCTATTCTTAACTTAATTTAAGACTGAGTTCTGGACAAATAATATGTGTCTTTCTTCCTTTCAAACGATGCAGGTTTTAATCATACATAAGTACCTAGCCGAACAAGACTTCTTCTAAAAAACTAAATTCGACAGAAATACATGAATATATTTTTAAGGTAAACCGGCCGTTCTATACTACTGTAGGTGCAGACATTTATGTGTCACAAATGTTTTCTTATGAAGCATCTTACTGTGAAGACAGTGACTGGAAGTCGTTTTTTTTGTCGTTTAAGCTAACTTGACGGTGGTATCCAACACCTCCCATCAATTTCTCTGAAGAAGACTTCCGGTGGTGTGTCATGGCGGTGGCATGGTGAATCCTACAGAAAGGGAAAAATACTCGCCCCTTTCGTCCTTTCCCATCGATTCAGGACAGATTTTCATGCATATCTAAGCCTGTGAGCTCCGGCCTCATACCTTGGATTTACCAGCACAGCGTTGCGGTGTCCCCCCGCCCGGCCATGGCGGCTCACAAACCAGTGGAATGGGTCCAGGCCGTGATTACTAGATTTGATGAGCAGGTAAGATGGGCTAATATGATTCAGTGGATGGGTGTAGCAAGCTGTGTTTGTCTTAAGGCCCCACCAGCCCGGCTTACGTTACATTTAACAAGCCGAGGCCAGGCATTGAAACTAATTTAAGTCGCCAGGAGTAGTTTCTCTACTGAAATGTGCACTGTATTGCTTGTCCCAGCTGCAAAACACTGAAGATGAGGTCTTTCTAGCTAGCGCCGTCTCCACCACCACCAATTAGCAGATTTATCCCACATCTCTGCTGGGCTTTTTTGCGGACCCAAACCGCAACATAATGCACTATACGGCAATACATGTGTGACATTTGAACTTGTACATAAGTGGCTGCATGTCAATTAAAGCTCCACAGCTAAGCCTTTCTTTCATGCCAGCTAGGTAGCTAACGTTAGCAGGCCTAGCTATTTAATGTAAACAAATAAGATGTGACTGCACGCTGCATTCATATGAGCAAATGAGGCTCATGAGGAAATGTCATTAGCGGTAGTAAGAGTTAATTCTGCCCTCCTTGTTAGCTAATCTGGCAGGTTATCTGCTTACAGTGCTGGAAGAAGTACTCAGATCCTTTACTTAAGAAGAAGTACTAATACCACACTGTGAAAATACTCAGCAAAATGTACTTGAAGTTTGAACAGTAACAGTGCATTAACAGGGTGTCTGCAGGTCCTTTTTAAAAAGTCTAAAATTCAATTTTACAAATGTAAGGCCTCAGACTTTAGCTTTTTGACTTTACGAGGTCTCAGTCACCACCTACATTTAATCTAATTTCATTTATCCATCTTGTAATTTGCTTCTGTCAAAGAGAATCCAACATTTCTTTGTGTAAGTACACGTTTACCACTCAGCCAAGTACTGTGTTTTTACTTTCTACTTGAATTTAACCTGTTGGCAAAATGTATATATGTCATTTGTGATCGTGGGCGTATATAAATAACACTGAATTGAACTGATTTCCTACATAAATCCTACGTCTGTGCAGGAGTACCTCATATATACTATTTACATTTATGCACACCTACGATGCTTGAATAAGTAAAAGATGATTTGTCCAGAATGCAGTGTTGACTTTAGTTAAAAGTTATCTCGACAAGGTCTCAAAGTAACATTAAAATGTGCCATACCTGCAGACATCTTAAAATATCACACTGTGAAAATACTCCACTACAAGTAAAAGCTTAATTAAGTAGAGGTATGTAAGTATTATCAGCGAATTGTAGTTAAAGTATGAAAAGTTAAAGTATTCATTGTGCAATAAAATGGTCCCTGTCCCACACCAATCAGTGTTTTCAGTTTCATTATTTTTATTAGAAATTCGCAAGTTATGTTGTAAAAAGTGTTGTTTAAATTCATTAGTAGTGGAAGAAGTATTTTGATCCTTTACTTCAGTAAAAGTACTAATAGCACACTGTGAAAATCCTCCACTACAAGCAAAAAGAAGTATTTTCAGCAAAATATACTTAAAGTATAAAAATTTAAAGTCAAAGTTATTGTGCAGTAAAATGGTCCCTGTCAGTGTTTTACTATTATATCTGATGTTTTTGGATTCATATTATGAATGTAGTTCTGAGTTCTGCTTTCAGTCATTTGAGATATAATAAACATATCCAGTCACTGAAAATCTATACATAGGCAAATATTATTTAATTCTAAAGTTTATCTGCTGGACAAATCCTACTTTGTGTAGGTCCATCCCACAAGTTACGATTTTTTTTTAACAGAAAACCTTCTGCCTTCAGTAGATGAATTTGAGAAAACCCTCAAAGTGTCAAACTTTGCACAGACTTCATTCTGCACAAAGTCAAAGATTACCTTAAAAATGACGAATATTTGTTTTTAAGAAGAAGGAGACTTTAATGTTGAGCTCATGTCAATAACCTTATATACTGTGTTTAATCTACAGCAGTGCATCATAATCATAATGTGAAAACCACGTATCTCTAAAAAGTAAACTTTTCATGAACTCAGAAAAACCGGCCTGTTTTCAGCTTTGAGACGATTAAAGGTCGCCCGATAGTGGGTTTGTAAAGGCTGGTGTAATAAATATAGTTTGCAGCAGGAATAAGTCAATAACCGATTCATTAGCTGATATCACCCCCACACTGAAAACGCATTGTGCATGTCTGAAATGAACTACCTTTCACTTATTAGAAACCGGAAAAGTGTTGAACTTCATGTCTAAGTCAAAGTAATAAATACCTACATAAATAAGTCGCAATCACTGAACATGAAACTCAAAGCAACTGATCAATAAACATGTAACTGAACGTCAAACTTAACTGTACACAATCCAGATGGGAGTAGTTTTTATCTTTTGAGTTATTATTTTCCCTCAAAGTCAGTATTTCCAGTTGAGAAGCCTAACATTAACATCAGCCACTATTGGTGACAACTTCTACCGTTACCGATGAATTGAGTTACCAATCAGTAATTACCGATTACTGATTAATCAGTCCACAGGGTCCAAAATGAACTTTTAGCCTCATCTGCCAATAACAGGTATACTGAGAAATTCTACCAGCCAAAACTATTTTTTAGTGGCCATAAAAAATGCATTTATTTGATGAAAAATATGTTTGTTGAAGTCCATGCTATTGGAAATAAGTCACACATTGTGTGAATATGTGTTATTTTAATAGTAATGCAGTATGTTTTGTTGGCATGTAACGCAGGCTGTTTTTTTCATGTTGTGTGCACAAAAAGATACACTTTCCAATAAATTTGCTTATTTCTGTCTGCTTGGATTTGAAAATTGTGTTTGGATAAATTCTCTAGTTTTCTAATTGACTCACAGGTTATATTTGATAACCGCTCGTGACACCAGTTTATTTACCCACATTTGGTCCTTTTTAAAGGGTTTATTTAGCTTAAGAAGGAGAATTTGAAACGTGACGCATAAAGGAAACACTTCATCCTTCAGTTTATCACAAACATTCAGAATCAACACATTCACAGATGCGTGGTTTTCACTGGACAGGAAGTGGAAGACAAACTGTAAATCTGAAAAGGAACTAAAATTGTGGAGTGGAGTAAAAAGTACAATATTTATGTAGTGAAGTAGAATCGTCAAGTAGCATGAAATGGTTTTATTTTCTAATGAGGAATGTGTAACTTCAGGTGACATTTATTGTGCATGTCATATTATTTTTACCTTATTTTATTTAATTCAGGGCGTCTACATCAGTCGATGAAAACTAGCCTCTCAGCTAACTCGGGTACATTTACATTTGTTTGAATGTTGAGTAATGTACCCATTCCTTTTTCTATTTAAATAAATAAATCCTAAATCCTTAATATGCCACAAGTTTCTATGAGTTTCATTTTTAGTTGTAAAATGAATCCAACAGAAAAAAAATGTTGTGAATGTGATTATTAGTCTAGTCACTCTATGTTAGTTAATGTGTCAGTCGTCTCATATGTCAAATCTGACTCTGCAGTTTGTGCAGAATAAAGAGCAGCGCTGTCGTTTTTTGGTCATTTAAAAGTAATTTGGCTTGGTTTAGTTCCCTGAAGTCTTTGCGTGTGGTGTTAGCAGCTGCAGATTGTGGATTGTAGCCGGGTTTAGCGGCTCAGCTTGGATTACTGCACTTTGAAGAAAGTGGCATAAGGAAGTATATCCACTTCTTGGTTATTGTTACCCTAAGCCCCAACTAAAGCCACATTTTTTTGGCCTAATATACTGTATTTAAACTGAATGTTTTTCCTTGTATGTTCAGCCTCAGGTAGTTAAATTAATCACGTCAGTAAATGTCACCCAGATCAGATACAGGGAACATCTGAGTAGTTGTTAGTTTCCTTCATGTTCATAGTTTTCATGTGAAATTGCCGCCCAAGAACTAGACAAACAACCTAAACGTAGACCCCACGTTTAATTTCTAAATCCCTTCGTGTGGTTTGCTTGTGTTTTCCAATGTACAGGATTCCCACAGTCATGGAAAACCCGGAGAAGGCATGGAATTAAATTCTCAGGGATGTAAACTCCTCACCTTTTTATCGAAATGAGCGTTTTGAGATTCATCCATGTTTGAGGAGAAGCTGCTTTTTCTGCCTGATTTTGGATCTATATTATTACAATTCTTAGAAAATAGTGTTTTAGTGTTTTTTCAGAATTTCTGAAGTGAATGTGAAGTGGTTTTCAGAGGACGGAGGTGCTGTTTGGTTTCTAGTATGTGGAAGACTTGGGTGCATGATTGTGAAGTCTGGAGGTCAAGAACATTGTATATTTTTCAGTACAAAATGTATAATTTTGTATATTTTTGTGTACAAAACTTTGGAAAAGCATCCAAAAAGGTTCAAAACAAAACTTGCTGAGGTTCACTGGAGACAACCTGCAGTCATTAGATTAGGGAAGTCATTTTAGTTTTAATGCTCTCCACATTGATTTGACATGAATTTGGTTCAGGTGCTGCCTCCAAGCCTTATAAAGGTAGAGAAAATCCTGTTACGGGACCTTGTAAAGTCATGGAAAAGGTTTTTAAATTTTGTCTTTAAAAATGTTTGGGATTCCTGCATGTTTTGTTACTTTAATTTCTAAATATTGGCAAAAAACACCAGTGCGTAGCAGTGTTTCCTGCAGGATTATTTTTATTTTATTTTTTATAGCGGTGGGGGTGGGGGGTTATTTTACAGAGTGGAGGGGGAGGGTACGTAGTACACGTCAGTATTTTTTAAATTAAGTAATTTGAAAATTCTACATTAATTGAGATCATTTTTTTATTTTTTAACTAAACAATTAGTATAAAACTTGTAAATTCACTGAACATCAAACTCAAAGAAATGAATCAATAATGAAGAATTTACTGTGAAGAATCTAGGTGTGATTCTATTTCCCCTGAAAGTCAGTAATTCCAGTTGAGAAGCCCGACATCGGCCTCTACCGGAGCCAAATTCTTCCGATACCGATAGTTTGTAAAACGTCCCATTGTCTCTCTCTAGAATCTGTTTTTACCCATAATTAGTTATTGCACATTTCAACAAATAAATGTAGCTCCAAGCATGAATCCTGAGGGCCAAGCAGAAGTGCATCGCTGTTCGCAGGTACAATGTGGACTTGTGTAGACCCATAGAAATTCTGGTCCAGACTGGAGAAAGCATTGCAGAGATGTGGCCCACTTCCTGTTTGTGTCTTCCCTGCCAACTTTGTCACAGCCAAATAATCCGCAATAAATGATGCGAGTGTTCCTGAGGAATGTGAGCTGCTCACTCACTGCTTAAAGAAGCCGATAAACCCAGTCCTCTGTCTGACACTCTGACTCACATCTGAGTCGTAGTGAATTCTGGGATTTCGTGTCAGTTTACAAGTTCAGGGCAGATCAAAGCGTTTTGTAATAAAGCCTGATTAACATATTATCATGAAACAATCACAGCATTCAGCCCGTTGAGACGTTTAAAAAGCGTTAGTGGTCGACCAATACTGTGTACATTTGTTGACCTAAGGTGTTAGTTTTTTTTTTTTTTTTAATAATAATTTAAAGCCACAAATCTGATTTCTTTAACTTTCACTCAGGACCAAAAATCAGCCTCTAAACTTTTTCAGGTCTGTTGGTTAGCTTGAGGAATGATAAAATAAACAACCATAGTGTACTTATAAGTGGAAGTGGTGTAATTAAATTTACTCATATATGTTTTGATGGTTAAAAACATTTTGTCATTATGGTTCTGACCAGTTTAAAACCAGAAATGACCATCTTTTACATCATTTTCATCACGTTGAATAAGAACTTGCCATCATTTTGGAAAAAATTAAAAATGCAATAAAAATGGGGGGAAAAAAGGTCAGTGAAAGAAGAACAAAATCAGAGACAAATCAGAAATCAGGTGTGTTATTGTCTTGATACATCTTTTACGTTGTTTTCATCTTTTTATGTCTGTTGTGTTTTGTCACATTTTTTAGGTCATTGTCCTCTTGTTTCGTCTTTTACATCTTTTATAACGTTTTTAATGTTTATAACTCACAACCAAAATATCAGCCTTTATAATGTAAGGAAATATAGTGAATTGACATTTATCGTGATAATTATCAGTATCGACTAATATGAACATTTTTATTGTGCCAACTTTTTTTGCTGGTATCGCCCAGCCCTATGTTTAAGTCATGTCATATCATGTTCTGAATATGATTAGTTATATACGTTTCAGTAAAGTCTCTTCTTCTTCATAAGGTGCATAGTTGAACTGTCATTAGACAATTAATCACCAGTTCAAATTAGTTACATTACAGGTCACTGACATTGACAATATCAACAGTGACGTCATAATAACAATGAACATTTTTTCCCTAATAGAGCAAATTAAATACTTGGTAAATCAGGCTGTGCATTTAAGAGGATGCCAATATATATGATAATCCATTCCTGTAAAAGTTTCGGCAAGAGTCCCATTATATACGTATTTCTTTCTTTCTTTCTTTCTTTTTTTTGGTTAATAAAGTTTAAACATGTATTCCTCTACTTATTTTTGTGCATTTTCCCCTCTGTGCAGTAGATGCACATGTGTTCTTATGTTGGGGCAAACAGCATATATGGGAAAGCTATGTGTGACCTTTAGAGGAATGGCGAGGCCTGGCTGTTTGAAACAAAGAGCCCAGTGACCGCGCTGCGCTGCACTGGACTGCAAACACAGACACGGCCTGTTTTACATTGTGCATTATGTGCATGTGACGGTGTGACAGTCTGACTTCATGATGGAACCATGGGGCCCGATTAAGTTACTATCCCAAGACTTTTCTGCCAGGAGTCCAGTTCTTTTCCAAAAGTCTGATATGGTGTTTAATCAGACGCAAAACAAAACTATATCCGTGAGCGGAAAACCTTGTCGTGAGGGAGCAGCTCTGCTCCATGTGCACAAATATGGTCCTGACGCTCACTTCATCATCCAGTTGAATATTGAGAGTTTTGAGACGGGGCAGTGGCCAATGTCTTCTGACCTTGTTTTTTGTAAACACATTTTTATTTTCAACATTATTTTGTGTCACAGTAATACGCCATACATCAATACATCGTGTTGGTAGTGGCAGGGTTTTACCCTGGTTTTCAGGGGTTCGGTGCTGTAGAGGTTCCAGCATTTTCCTTAAGTTTGTGAAGACTTAGAAAAATGTTCACATAATTTTTGACCATTATTATTACCATTTTTGAATACAAATATTGGCCACTATTGGTGCCACGTTCTGCTGATACCGATGTGTTTGAGAGAGAAATACGCATCATCAGTAATGTGATCATTTTTAAATGTGAGTATTGTGAACGTCTGTGTGTTGATGTTCATCTCCTGTCGTTCCCTTCAGCTTCCCATTAAAGTTGGACACCAGAACACTCACACTAAGATCAGCACAGAGCACAACAAGGAATGTCTGATCAACATCTCCAAGTACAAGTTCTCTCTCGTCATCAGCGGCCTCACCAACATCCTCAAAAATGTCAACAACATGGTGAGTGGTCCTCGTCCTCCTTGTCCTCTTACTCTTCGTCCTCCTCCTGCTTGTCCTCCTCCGTACATGTGAACACCAGTGGACAAATTCTGTACTTTTGTCACATTAAGTTTTCTCATTGACACTGTTTTAAAATGTGTCGATCGAATGCTAAATACAGACCCTAATGCGTCTTGAACAAAATCAGAAGCAGTGACAATTGGCCATCTCCATCTCATTATCGTTATGCGTGGCGTCTACTGACATCAAACTGTTTCTTTCTGCAATCTTTTCCCCTCCTTCGTCAACACTGTTGATACGTCTAATGACATTCACAGGGTTTCCCTTAGTTGTCAGAGGGCTTAGGTGCCGTCCGGCTTCTGGGGGCGGTAGTGGATCAGGGTTTGAAATTATTCAAAGGAATTTTATTCACATTGTTTTCGATGATTATCCTTACTGTTTTTGTGAAAGAAAGTCGGCAACATGTATTGTACTTAAAGTATGTTCATATTCATATCAGCCTTTTTATGGAGGACTTAAACACACGGGTGGGAAAAGTAATTTTTCTCACTTTTCTGATGATCTCCACTTTTACTTTTGCATTAATTTGGATTAGGTGGTGCCTAGAATGTCTGCACTTAAGCCTCATAATGGTAGAGAAAACCCTGATTCACTGTCAATACTAACAAAAAACGTATTGCTATCACAGATGACTCAATCATTTTGTGGTCAGTTTGAACATTTGAGTCGAGGCTCTCTTTAACACAGTCAACCGTCTTCTCTAGTAAAACCGTCAGCTAATCACCTTTCAGAAGTCCCAATCTCCCAGTTAAAATTGAACAATGTTTAGTAATGAATCAAGACCTTCGGGATTTAAACAAGTTGCCATTAGACAATGAGATGCCATTATTTAAACGTGTAAATGATACAGATTATACTACTATACTATTAGACTATTTTCATCCTGCCTGCTGCTATGAGTTCATAGCATCATCTCTGACTGTCTTTGTCCTTACAGCGGATATTTGGAGAAGCTTCTGAGAAGAACCTCTACCTCTCCCAGCTCATCATCCTGGACACACTGGAGAAGTGCCTGGCTGGGGTGAGTGCAGCCCCATTTGGTCGAAAACGAATGTTCTAACACGTAATCTTGTTCCACGTTCAGCTTTTGAGACTTCTTTTTATCCCAGTGATCGACCAAACCCAGATGTGCTTCAGTGCTTCTGTGTTTGTGCTTAGCCAGACTCAGAGCTCTGGTAATGTACTTATCCTCCATCAATCACAGCCTCCTCATCTCTGGGAGGTTCAGTACCTCAGTGAACCGGCGGCCTGGATTACATTTGCAGGCATTTCCTCACTTGACTTGGTGGGAGTCTTTAACGTCTGATGGGAGCTGCTGTCAGCTTCCTGTGCAGCAGGTTGTTGTCACTCGCCTTCACAGTCAGATGGAAGCCATACACGTCCAAACCAAACCCCAGACCCTTGTAAAACTGATACGAAACACTAAAACATGTTTTCTGAGCTGTAAATGGATAAATATAATGGAATTAACTGTCCTGAAACACATCAATATAGATAATAATGCACAAAAAAAGAGAAATATATAAAAAAAAAATCTGCATCAGCAAGGAAATAGGTGAAACTATGCTAAATATATTGTACCCTTAAACGGATATTGTTTTGTTGTTTTTGTTTTAGAGGGTCCTTTCTCAGGTGATAAAACCAACAAAACTCAAACTAACCCTTTCAGAGCCTCATGTGGTTCTACATAGGTGTCGATTCTCTGTCGTACAGATGTCCCTGAACTACTCCTGTAACACATCCAGGCCTTATCACCAACGTCTCAGCCTCTTTATGATTTTGTAGCAATTTGTAGGATCATGCTGTGGGTGGAATTAGACTAAGAACAAGGGTAAAGTTACATTTATAAGAACTTCTACTATCAACACAATGTTATAATCTTCATCTATGGCATCAGTGTTTAGTTAACATTATTGCTTGCTTTGCTCAGTTTTCAGCAAAACCATAGTATTAAGAAAACTAATCTTGAGTTTTAATCTAAAACTAATACTCGATTATCATTAGTGGCATTAAAGATCCTTGCTTCAGTTTGGTTGACAACTGGCCTGAACTAACGGATAGCAATTCTTTCCACATTCCGGAGCTGGTAGGTTTATCTTTCCAGGGTTTTCCCAGGTATCTGCCGAGCTTAGGTGCTTAGGTTATTTCACTAAAAACTGTGCATTAATTTTCACCCAGTATTACACCCTAAGTTTGTGGAAGATTTCGACACACAGCTGGGAGGTTTGGAGGCCAGAAGCTATACTTTACTTGTATGCCACTTGAGCAACTCGCGATATGTGTGATGATATGATTTGGTCTTGGAGTTAACTGTATTGTGTTACATTGCATGCATTTAAAAAAAAAAGGCAAAAAAAAAAAAAAAAAAAAAAAAATTATTTTTATAATTATTATATTATATTTTATAATAAATTTTATTTTAATTTGTTTATGCAGTCTGAGTTAAACAATGCCATCTAGTGGTCGGGGTTGCACGTGAACAATTATTTAAAAACCAATACAGTGTTTTCTGACACTTGAAAACATAATACTGCGATACTAAAGTGTATTAATATTTGCTTCCACCCCTGATATGCTGTGTCCTTGATGTGTTCTACAGTTTACTGACCCTCACTTTGAGCACAGCGTTTCTTTCTGACCGCCGTCTCTTCACCTGTCCTCCCTCCTCAGCAATCCAAGGACTGCTTGCGTCTGGATGAGACCATGCTGGTCAAACAGCTACTGCCGGAGATCTGCCATTTCATCCATACGTATCGCGAGGGCCACCAGCACGCCGCTGAGCTCCGAGCCTCTGCCTCGGCCGTCCTCTTCTCTTTGAGCTGCAACAACTTCAATGCCGTCTTCAGCCGCATCTCCACCAGGTGCCTCACTCTGCCCAAGTCTATTCATCTGTTCATCTGTCCAGTGAAATACATACACATCATTTACAAACTGTTTGAACTGATCTTTATGTTTGTGGGCTTCAAATTCACAGCAGGTGAATAACTCTGTGGTGGTGTGTGTTTTCTGTGTTCAGACTACAGGAGTTGACTGTGTGCTCGGAGGACAATGTGGATGTTCACGACATCGAGCTCATGCAGTACATCAACGTGGACTGCTCCAAGCTGAAGAGGCTGCTACAAGGTTCGATCCACTCACTCACTCCTCATATGAACACAATGCCTGCTCTGATTCAGCTTTGTTTTCTTTGTTTTTGATCATCATAATTCTGCTAATTTAGCACCTCCCTTTATAGACAGGCTGCGTCTGGTGTCAGATTGTTGTTAATTCGGCTAATTTTTAACAATTTCCGTCTTGCATTTGTTTTTCTCCTTCTTTTGTTCTTCCTCCTTCGAACCATGGTTCAGTTTGATCCGGACTCAGGCCACCAATTTTGACAGGACCAAAGACCGGCTGGTTCGTCCACATCATGGTCCGGGGGAGGTGTCACACATGCAAATTTAGTTCAGATCCAACTAGAAAGTCCAGACCAAACAAAGTACAGTAGATGTGAAAGTGCCATTAGACCGGGGTCAGTACCTTGACTGATATTGACAGAGAAAGACCCAACCTGGTTACTTTTCTATACAAGGCAGATTTGTAAATAGTTTTTTTAAAAACAGTTTAAAATGTGAAAATAAATGGTAAATAAATAATTTAACCCAACATTGTCAATTATGTGGTGTTTTGAAAGCAACATATACTTGTGAACTCCCCAACATTTTTCAGTCTTCTTTTAACCGTCCTTACAAATATAACATTCCAAGTCCAAAGATCTTTTGATTTTTGAGTAAGTTGCTCTGAGGAGGAGATAGAAACGTGATTGGATCTCGTATACTGCTGTCATCTCAAATTGTGAGACTGAGTTTGGTTCATAAGCTATGATGAATCCTAATCTGTTACATGTGATTCTGTCTTTCATATCAAAGAAACTGAGGGTGTTTTCAGACCTATTTGCTTTTTAATCCGCTTAAATCAGACTCTGATTTGTCTCTTCCTCTTGGTATGGTTTGTGTGAACACAAAAGCACCTTTATATGTTCAAGAAACTGAACCAAAGGGAAACCAAGTTTAGCAAACCCTCAATAGGCCTGAAAACATCCTAAGATCCAAGTTGAAATGGCTGTTGTGTGTGTGTGTGTGTGTGTGTGTGTGTGTTAATTATGTTATGTTGTTCTTTTTCAGAAACTGTGCTGAAGTTTAGAGCTCTGAAGAAGCCGGCCCAACTAGCAGTCATCAACAGTTTAGAGAAGGTACACTCACTCAGACGTCACTAACTATCACACAGTGAACCTTTTTAATACATTTGGTGTTTTCTGTGTACTTTACTTATGGTTTGAACCTCAGATATTTGTAAATAACAGTAGTTGCCGTTGGTCCTGAATGAAGAGGTTTTTCTTCTTCTTCTGTCCTCTGTTACGTCCCTGCAGGCGTTTTGGAACTGGGTGGAGAATTACCCAGATGAGTTCACGATGCTCTACCAGCGACCACAGGCAGATATGGCAGGTATGATCATTTTCCATACAACTTAATTCAGACAATGTAAAACATGTACAGAAACAGATACATTCAGTACACTGCTCCACTACTCTTATTTAACCTACCTTGTTTCAGACTCCTTGACTAAAAATTAAAATTTCTCTATAATATTAGTTTATTTTAGTTAGTTTTGTAAATACACAATGCAGTTCCAGTTTAATTTTTGCAGAGACTTTTCATTTTTATTTCAGTAAACAAAAGTGTTTTTTCACATATAGCTTTTGTTATTTCTTTAATTTTTGTGAATGAATCTAACCTTGTTTCAACTGTTCTGATTGTCAGCTGATTTTGTGATTGCTTAGAGTTCCATAGACAAGGTGTTGTCATCATTAACTGTGTGTGTTCGTGTTGTTGTGTGTTCAGAGGCTGCAGAGAAGTTGTTCGACCTGGTGGACAGCTTTGCGGAAAGCGCCAAGAGAAAAGCAGCTGTGTGGCCTCTACAGATCATCCTCCTCATCCTCTGTCCAGAGATCACACACACCATCTCCAAAGACACTGTGGAGGACAGCAAAGCCAACAAGGTGGGAGCAAAAAAAAAAACAACGCACACTCTGATCCAGAGATGGACTCAGTTCTCACTCTGCCTTCCTCTTATGTCCTTAGAAACTGTTTCTGGACAGTCTGCGGAAAGCTTTAGCGGGTCAGGGTGGCAGTAAGCAGCTGATGGAGAGTGCTGCCATCGCATGTGTCAAACTTTGTAAAGCCTCCACCTACATCAACTGGGAGGACCACTCCACCATCTTCCTCCTGGTCCAGTCCATCGTCATGGATCTCAAGGTCTGAACAGCTGCCGCAAATGGAGTTTTCTATGTTCATCTTGTCAAAACCCAGAACATGACAGTTAAAAAAAGGCCCAGACCTCCAGGCTTTTCTTTTCTTTTGGAGCTCAAGAAGAAGGCAACAGAACTACATCACATGGCTTGAGTTTTTTCATTGTTTGGCTGTATAAAAATATGATATGTGAATACATTTTCCTAATTCCAGTGGTGGGATGTAACTCAGTATAACTACTCAAGTTACCCCTGCTCTGTCCCCATCTGTTCGTCCTGTTGTGTAATCCAAGCAGTAGGCCTGTGTTGTATGGATTATTTAACTGTATATCCAAATAGTAGTTACGGCTTATTCGTGGAAGACTAAAAGAAGTGATTACATCATTGTTCAATCTGAAGCATTGATTTTGACTTTAAAATGGTTACACGAACCGTAAGTAAAAAAGCAAAGCGCATAAATAAGTTGAGTTGTTCAAGGGTTGGAGTATGTTAGCAGCAGTGGGCTTTTGAATGACCTCGAGTGACCTGTGGCCCTCCCTGTCCCATCAGGCTTTGCTGTTCAACCCAGCCAAACCTTTCTGGAGGGGGACGGGCAGCCAGAACGCTGACGTGGAGCTCATGATGGACTGCTTCGTCTCCTGTTTCCGCATCAATCCTCACAACAACCAGCACTTTAAGGTCCTCTGAATCTGCTGTTTGAAAACTAAAATGAAATTGGTTTTTAATGAGTCAATAAGTGTGCTGACAAAAACTTGTTTTTCTGTGTCTTGCAGGTCTGTTTGGCCTCCTCCTCCCCCTCCACCTTTCACTTTGTCCTGGTCAACTCCTTGCACAGAATAATCACCAATGTAAGTCTGAGGTCTGCTCTGCACTTCAGACACGATTAGATTTGTTTTAATGTGTAAAGCTCACCATCCTCTCCCTATATCCTCTCTTTTCAGTCCCATCTGGACTGGTGGCCCAAGATTGATGCGGTGTACTGCTACTCCGGAGAGCTGCGCTTCATGTTCTCTGACACACTCAACCGGGTGATCCAAGGCATCGGCGCCCACGCTCCACTCCGCATGACACCAGTAAGAGAAGAGCTTGGCCATGTGGCCGAAACGTTTGCATATCAGTCCAATCACATCTGATGTTTATTGTGATAAAAGTAACATCATTATTTCTCTGCAGTTTAAAGGGTTATTTTTTGGTTTTCAGTGAACGTTGAAGAAACCAATTGGTTATTTGTGGTTTTAAATTATTTGTAAAAGATGTAACATGAAGAAAGTGACAAAAGATGTAACAAAAAGCAACGTAAAAGATGTGAAAATTACAAAAAAAGAAAGAAAAACTTTAAAGGATGGAACATGGTTATTTGTGGTTTTAAACTCTTCTTTATGGTCAGAACATGACGAGGAAAGTAAAACAACAAAACACTGAAACAGTCTGTTAATGTTTTAGCTGAGAATGTTAACCAAATAAACACTAAAGACAAAAGAAAAGCCCATATCAGGATTATGATAATTAGCTTTTTATCATCTAGCCAAGGATGGCGACACGTTACCAAGCACATCAGGTCATGTTATAGTCGTTGTCGTGCTACGGTAATAATGTAGCAAAATGTGAAACTACTAAATTAATTATGCAGGTTATTTTCATAGTTTGGTCCGTCTTTTGTAGCATTAACAACAACACTGTATTATCTAAAATCAACACAACTAAACGTCAACAAAGACAACAGTCATGGTTCACATGTTGTGAGACAGTACGACTGGCTACACAGTTAAACCCAGGTTAGAAGCTTTTTAAATCAGAACTGAAGGTGAGCATACCTAAAATGTCTATAATGTAATAGTTTGTCATTTGAAGTTAAAGCTGCATATAACATTAGGAGGTGTAGTAGGTATAATGAGAAAAAAAAATAAAAGGTAAAATACATGACATTACATTACTTTTGGAGATATTCTATAAATTCTAGTTTTTTTTTTCCATAGTTTAAAGCTGAAATGATATTATCTTTTTTTGAAAAGTCATGGAACATTTTTGAAATGTTGTCTATAAATTTCCTGTGATTTTTTTTTTTTGGTTTTGTTTTGTTCCGTGAGCCGTCCTCATGCGTTCTGCTTTGCTTCTCTTCCAGAGTCTGACGTTCAAAGGGAAGGTGACCACCAGCCTTAAGTTCAAAGAGAAAGCCACAGAACTGGACACTCGAAGTTACAAGTGCCTCCTCCTCGCTCTCGTCAAACTCATTCATGCCGATCCCAAACTCATGTTGCATGTGAGTCCGCTGCAGCATCAAAAAAAGAGTTCATTTCAGCTGATTTTTTTTTCCCCAAAAAAACATTTGTTGAACTTCATACTTCATACTTGTGTTTCTGTGTGTTTCTAGAACCCAGTAAAACAAGCTTCAGAGATGCAGAGCAGCACGGCGGAGCTCATCACCGGCCTGGTGCAGCTAGTGCCTCTAACCAACACCACCCAGCTGTCGCAAGAAGCCATGGAGGTCAGACCCCGAACCTCCTTCAGTACCTGCATGCTTGAATATAGTTACATCCTCTGTTCCTGTTTTACTGTCGTTTAAGATGAACGTGAATTGCTTTCATCTCCTCCTCCTGGTTCCTTCTCTGTGTTTCTGATCGTTTTCTAATTCTGTCGTGTGTGTCACCAGGCTTTGTTAGTTCTACACCAGCCAGAGACCATAGAGCTGTGGAACCCTGATGCCCCTATTGAAACATTCTGGGACATCAGGTACCAACACGCTTCTCAACTTTCATAAAGGAGGGGGCTGGGTCAGAGTCATGTCCATGAAGCCACAGTGCTGACTAAGGCATTGAAGTAATCCATACTGTCGGTTTCTACGCCGTACTCTAGAGCACAGTCAGATATGATCTAATAACCCTTAATTGACTTAATTAAATTCTTCTCATAAGGGCTCTAACGTAAATGTTTTTAAGACTAATAATTATACTGTATAAAAGTATCGATTCCCACTGTCATCAAAAACCTGGAAAAGTCTTTGAATTACATTTTTAGGGATGCAAAGTCAAGACATTGTGAAATTCAGACGATGTACATTCTCAAAGGTGTGTTTCAAAGTCAGAAATTTCAGTGAAATAAAGTACATTATATTACTTTTGGAGCAGTAAAATTACATTAATTCTAGGGTGGGGGTTTCCCTGTCCTGATGCAAAAATCAACTGTAAAGTTTTGACAGGTTTGAAATTGGTATTTTATATATTTTCTTCATGAGGGAGCATGTTCTCGGACCCACCAGGAGGTTTGCATCAGCTCTGGAAACACTGAAATAAAATGAATAAGAAAATTAAGTGGCCAGTCCAAACTTCCAGACCTGAACCCCATTGAAAACCTCTTATACTATATTCAGTGTAATGAGTACAGTTATCAGAACAATGCCAACATTTAATACTATCAAAACATGTTTCCTGTTTCCAGTTTTTTTAAATATATTAAATGCAGGCTTATTTGGCAACCAAACTAAAATCTTTTGCGACTATGTTACAGGATACTGACCTGACTCCGTCTTTGCTTCTTTGTGTAGTTCACAGGTGCTCTCACTCATCTGCTGCAAACTGATTGGCCAGCAGATGGTCAATGGAACAGAAGTTCTCAAGTGGCTGAGGGAGATCCTCATCTGCAGGAACAAGTTTCTGCTGAAGAACAAGGTGCAGTCATGGTTCTTCAACTGTTTTATTTGAGAAGAAGTAAGAGAAAGAGACAAGTAATAGGATGATTATTACAGATTAAACAATGAGTTGTCGTCTTATCCTCAACACCTGATGGAGTCTCAGTCCATGAGTAAGTTCAATATCATTTTTAGCACCGATGAATGTTTGAAACGCGTCTGTGATCTTCCATACAGGAGTCTGCCACGATGGGTGGTGGGATCTCCATCTGTCGAAAGGCGCAGACCAAGCTGGAGGTGTGTCTCTACATGTTCCTCTGGAGTCCGGACACCGAGGCGGTGCTGGTGGCCATGTCCTGTTTCCGACACCTGTGTGAGGAGGCAGACATCCGTAGCGCCGCTGATGAGGTGCCTGTTCAGACCATCCTGCCCAACTACGCCACCTTCAGTGAACTGGCCTCCGTCAGCAACATGATGGGCACAGGTGAGGCAAACACGAGGACTGATACTGATACTGATGGGCCATTTCATTTGATCGCTTGTCAGTTGTGTTATATTTCCCTTAATAAGTTAACATTATCATTTAACGTTACTTGCAACTACTGTATTTCACTAGAATGACATGTTGGTGTAATGTAAATGTAGATCACTAAAAGGGATGTGAATAGAACTGTAAGCTATTTACCTCAGTGAAATGCTCTGAGTGACCAAGTTCTATGTGTAGAGCTTTAATTGTGAAAGGTAAGTAGGTGGATCTGACACCTAGTGACAGAAGTGACATACAGTACTCTGCGCTAAACGGAAATGTTTTTTCACACCTAGATCTCATTAGTTTTTGTTAGTAACCTCGTCAAAAACACTGAACCAGAATGAAATGACTATAGAGCAAAGACTGCTAAGTAGCTGTGTATATCTTTTTGGATGTATGCAGGTTTTGTGCCATATTAGTAAAACAAACAGTGCACGTTCAGTAGTTCCAGCAGGACTTAGTGTCCCTGATAAACTTAAATCCGCTATTCAAACAAAGATTTTTGCAACAATACTGTAGAGGCCTGAAGTCTGCATTAACACTTGGGATCTTCTTTTCACAGGCCGCTCCACTTTACAGAAGAGGGTGATGGCCTTGCTGAGAAGGATAGAGCATCCCACACCAGGAAACAAAGAGGCAAGATTCACTTACACTTCCAGAGGCTTTCACTGTTCTTTCTGTTCATTCTATGGTCACTGTTGGTTAAGATGGAACATAATCTGACAGAATGGATCCACTTAGATCCACCTAATCTCTGGCCTTTAGTTTTAGTCAGTGCACTGCAGCTGCACACTTGCCTCTCCTCTCGTCATTTACTGCCTGTTAATGTTTGTCGTGTTCTTCCACCTTCAGGCCTGGGAGGACACGTATGCCAAATGGGACCAGGCCACCAAACAGATCTTGAACTTCCCCAAAAACAAAGCAGATGATGGACAGGTAAGAACTTTACACACATGTGACAGTCTGTCCTCTTTGTACCTGTGAGTGATGGAGAAATGGACCGGTCTTCATCTCGGCACTTATTAGGATTATTTAAACATCACAGCTCTGATTGTAGATGAAACATACAGTTTTGTCACTGCTTTCAAAGACGTTACTCTGTGTGGCCTGATGGGGGCGCCATCATTCTGGGTTTGAGAGTTTGAAACATGTTTTATTTGTCCCCTTAAATTTTTTTTTTAAAAAGTTGATTTGAGATTCTAAATATCAAATTTACACTGGAGCAAAGCACATATTGTTTTGAAAATATATGAATGTATGAAAATGTATTATATTATTTATTTGGCGCTACCAGTTTGCAGACTGCTATATCTTTTGTGGCTATTTCATTTTAAAGAAAAATCACTAGTGGAAATACGGGTTCCTATGTTTACATGTTCAAAAAATGTTTACCCTTAATGATGAGGGAGACTCGCTTAAGAATTAATCATAAGAAAGATTTTCCAATGTGCTTCTAATTGCATTTCTGTCAGGTTTGTGCATATGACTGTATTCTGATTAACTAATGATCTCTGTTCCTTTTTGAACCACCAACAAACAACACACACACACTGCACACCTGCACTGCAAAAAAGACATTTCAAGAAAGTGTTTTTTTTCCATTAGAAAAGTAATCTCATTTTAAGAAAATATAGCTAACTTTGTCTTAGTAAGAAATTCCAGATAATATTAAGCTGGATTTAAACAGTAACAAGTTAAAACAGTGAACCCACAATGGAACAACAACGTTCTTCTCACTAGGTGCATTAGGGTCATTTGTGGTGATGTGTTATGTGTTTTTTTTTTTTTTTTTTTTGCTTCATACAATGAAGGTTGGTTGGTTATATTTCAGCATATTTGGCTGTTTGTGCAGTCTATGGATATGTCCTCTAAGTAGTTGTGCTCCTGTCGCTCACCATCTCTGTGTCCTCTTACAGCAGGAGTGGATCAACATGACCGGCTTCCTGTGTGCTCTGGGTGGTGTTTGTCTGCAGCAGCGCAGCACCCCTGGCCCGGCCACCTACAGCCCACCCATGGGCCCCATGGCCGAGCGCAAACACTCCATGATCTCCATGGGCCCTTGTGAGGCGCCGAACCCCGTGAGCTCCTCCTCCTGCTCCTCGTCGGCCTCCAGCGAGACGCCCGTCAGCCGCTTCCTGGACCGGCTGCTGGCCCTGCTGGTGTGCGGCCACGACCGGGTCGGCCTCCACGTCCGCACCAACGTCAAAGACCTGCTGGGACTGGAGCTGAGCCCTGCCCTCTACCCCATGCTCTTCAACAAGCTGAGGAACAGCATTGGCAAATTCTTTGACACACAGGGACCAGTGAGTGGAAAGGAGAGTTCTTCTAGTTTAGAAATAATAGTATTTAATTTTTATTTAGTCTTTCAGTTTGGTTTTTGATTTCAGTTCGGTTTTAGTTAGATTTACAAGTACATAAGTCATTTTATTTTAATTTATTTTGAGGAATTGGTGAGTTTTAGTTTAGTTTTTATTTAGTTTTAGTTTCTTTATGTATTACCAGTGTAAACACAGTATTTTACAGAGATTTTGTAGAGAGTGCGTCATGGGTTGTTTGTAGCATTAATGTTGCTAGTAAGTATATGTAGGTATATTTAATTAAGTTTATAGTGATTCTTTACAGTCTGTCAGCACCAGAGGTATAACTTTGAAATTTTATTTTTATTTTCATCTAGTCTTTCATTTTTGCTCCAGTTTTAGTTAGTTTTGTGAGTGCATAAGTAGTTTTTAATTCATTTTATTTAAATAATTGTTTTTTATTTTGCTTTAGTGCTAGCGTTAATTTTTTCAGGGATTATATATGGAAAGCCTTGAAGCTGAAAGAATCTATGACATCCAATATGATTTACAAAGCAAAGACATTTTAGTCTTGTACAAAGTGTTAGAAAATGAAAACAAAGCTGATTTTACTTGCAATTTTAGTTTTTGAATTTGTATTGCATTGTTCTTTGTTTTTGTTTGTTTTTTAGTTTTTGT
Organism: Coranthus polyacanthus; assembly: GCA_037367275.1. NCBI lineage: Eukaryota > Metazoa > Chordata > Actinopteri > Kurtiformes > Apogonidae > Coranthus > Coranthus polyacanthus. The sequence continues at coordinate 3,883,752 of JAPQRN010000006.1, read as the reverse complement.
TTTTTGAAAACTGTCATGTTTATTCAGTGCTAGTTTTAGTCTTCTTTAATTATAGTAACGTTGGCTGACACAGTAGTGCTGGTCTTTAAAATGGCCAAGTTACAGAATCTAGTCGTCATTTGGGTCTCATTATTGTACTCTCTGCACATTATAAGCCCATAAAACATCCATCCATCCATCTTCTGCTGCTTATCTGGGTCCGGGTCACGGGGGCAGCAGCCTAAGCAGGGAAGCCCAGACTTCCCTCTCCCCGGCCACCACCTCCAGCTCCTCCGGGGGGACAACGAGGCGTTCCCAGGCCAGCCGAGAGATATAATCTCTCCAGCGTGTCCTGGGTCTACCCCGGGGCCTCCTCCCTGTGGGACATGCCCGGAACACCTCCCCAGGGAGGCGTCCAGGAGGCAACCTAACTAGGTGCCCGAGCCACCTCAACTGGCTCCTCTCTGCCATAAACAGTGCAGAGTTAATAGGCTTGTAATATTGTTTAATATGCCAGTTTATTGCAGATGTGTGTGCCTAAAAATCTGTGTTTGTGCCTGAAATATACTCAGTGATTGTCCTGTTTTCCAGGTTCCTATTAATGACACTAACACGCAGTTTGTGGAGCAGACCATAGCCATCATGAAGAACCTGCTAGATAATCACACAGAGGGCAGCTCTGAACACCTGGGACAGGCCAGCATCGAGACCATGATGCTCAACCTGGTCAGGTCAGTTCTGACGCTGACGCTTCCTATTCAGACCTCATAAAGGAACATGCAATAATCAACAGATTTTCTGTTCAATCCAAAAGCTTTTCAGGAGCTAAGTTTACATTTTGTCCTCAGTCATATTGCATGTCTTTGCTACAGCTACCAACATACCAAACACAGGTAGTCTTTTGATTTTAGTGACACCCTGTGGTCAAACTAAGTGTTATTTATCCTACAGTTTGAAACCAGTACATTTTAAAAGGGTCTTACCTTGTAGATTCTGCTCTGTACACACACAGCCCAGGGTTCCCACAGTCATGAAAAACCTGGAAAAGTTATGGAATTATTTTGTCTGTAATGAAATTCTCAAGGCAAGAGTTCATATTTAGAAAAGGACACTAAGGGAACATTTTCAAAGAGTGAAGACGTAGACCTCAGGGTTTTCTCTAGGTTTCTGAAGGGCCGAGGTGCTGTGATGACTTTCTGTTGTTATTTGACTAAAAACAATGCATTTTTGCATCATTTTGGATCTATATTATTACAATGTTTAGGAAAGAGCACAAAGAAATACACTTGCATTGGTTAAACAGTTGTATCCACTCTTGTAGAGCAATTTTAGTATTTTTAAAGCCCTTTTTTGAGTTTGTAATACAACATAAATTGTGTATTAGCACTCAGTGTTAAATGCATCTGTTGGTGACTCTCTTGGTTAATGTACTACTACGTCTTACCGGGCATCACTGTCATGAAGACAGAACAGTGTTTTGAGGTGTCGTCTTCTTTTTCTTTTCAGGTATGTGCGCATTCTGGGCAACGTGGTCCATGCGATCCAGATCAAAACCAAACTGTGCCAGCTGGTGGAGGTAATGATGGAGAGACGAGATGACCTGTCCTTCTGCCAGGAGATGAAGTTCAGGTCAGCACACGCATGCTTTGATCAGGATATTTACTAGCGATGGCTTGATAACACTTTTTAAAATGATACCCCAGACTTAAAAACCCTAGTGCTGGGGACTAACTGCAATCATTATATTAGGGAAAAGTAATTTTATTTAGTTTCAATGCTTTCCACATTGATTTTGGTTTAGGTGGTGCCCAAAATGACTTGGGTGCTGCACCTTTTTTATCATGTCAGGAAAAAACCTGGATATGTACTGGTCCAATACACAAGAAAAATATCATGAAGCACATGTCGAAATCATGCTATCTAGAGCAAAAGAGACCTAGTAGAGCATAAATTGATGGAAACATAACTTTAAGCAGCATTTTTGAAAGCCAGCTGCATCAAATATAATCAGAGAAGAAAAACATAAATTGCAACTTTGTGCCAAAAGTACAGATACAGTCACCTGTAGTGACTCTTGATGTGTTTAATAAACCTTCAGACATGAGCATGTTTATGGAAATGATTAATTATTAAGTGTGAAAGGTTTTGGAGGAGGTTGTACATTTTTTGTAATTCATGAACATTGGGTTCACGCTTCTGTCTGTAGGAACAAGATGGTGGAGTACCTGACTGACTGGGTGATGGGAACCTCCAACCAGGCAGCTGACGATGATATCAAGTGCCTGACGAGGTACAGCTCTGTCATATGACCCGGTCTTTGGGGACCTGAGCCGACTCTCTGCTTAACTGTGTGTTTTGTGTGGTGCGTTCAGGGACCTGGACCAGGCCAGTATGGAGGCAGTGGTGTCTCTACTCGCTGGTCTTCCTCTGCAGCCAGAGGAGGGAGACGGAGTTGAACTGATGGAAGCCAAATCCCAGCTCTTCCTTAAGTAAGAAGACATCTTTTGTAAAGCTCTGTGTCTGTCACGTGATCTCTTGCAGCGGTCCCTCAGAGCTGCAACTTCGCCTCACATCACGTTTCTCTTTGGTTTGGCTAAAAGTAGATTTGTCTAATAATGTGTGCTGTTGCTGTGCAGGTACTTCACCCTGTTCATGAACCTGCTGAATGACTGTAGCGAGGTGGAGGACGAGGGACAGGCAGTGGGGGGACGCAAGAGAGGGATGTCCCGTCGCCTGGCCTCCCTTAGACACTGCACCGTCCTGGCCATGTCCAACCTCCTCAACGCCAATGTGGACAGCGGCCTCATGCACTCCATTGGTGAGTTGGCAGCAGGATTAAAACGGTCACAATATGAGTGATATTAGGTTAGACAGAATTTAGAGTCTTGTCTTTCACTCCTTTGCAGGTCTGGGCTACCACAAAGACCTGCAGACTCGAGCCACCTTCATGGAAGTGCTGACCAAGATCCTGCAGCAGGGAACAGAGTTCGACACGCTGGCAGAGACTGTTCTGGCGGACCGCTTCGAGAGGCTGGTGGAGCTGGTCACCATGATGGGGGACCAGGGAGAGCTACCCATTGCTATGGCTCTGGCCAATGTGGTGCCTGGTTCACAGTGGGTGAGTAACTCTCCTGTGTTTAGGATTTAGTTTGGAACATTATGTCGTAAGTGAAAACACCACATTTAAAAAATATTCACTCATCCGGTCTATGTGTTGACATGTGGACGGGATTATTTATTATTTGAGGTCTTCACAGGTCCATTCAGTTCTTATAACCTGATCCAGAACCCATGGAGGACTGAGTCAAATTTATATTCATTCTAACCAAAATACAGTACTTGCTTCAGCATCACTAGCTCTGGTTCTTTAACCTGATTAATTCCAACGTAAGTGTTTGAAAATTCTGTGTGGGGCACCCCGGTACTCAGGTGAATTGTGATTATATTGTGAGGCCAGTGAAGATTCTCATCTATAATATTGGTACTGTATATGGTGACATATTACAGTTATTTTTTGGGAGTGGCATTGCTCATGTAAATGAAAATGAAAACATCTTTAGCAACGATATGTGAATGCATTTCTTTTAAATCCAGGATGAGCTGGCTCGTGTCCTGGTGACGCTGTTCGATTCACGCCACCTCCTGTACCAGCTCCTGTGGAACATGTTCTCCAAAGAGGTGGAGCTAGCCGACTCCATGCAGACGCTCTTCAGAGGCAACAGCCTGGCCAGCAAAATAATGACCTTCTGTTTCAAGGTAGAAAACACAGCACGGCTCCCCTGAGATGTGCATGAAAATGCATAACCATAAGATCTTAGATGCCTTGTATCACACAGAGACAAGTTTCATGAGTCTGTCTTCATGTGGTTCTTCATGTCAGGTGTATGGGGCGGCGTACCTGCAGAAGCTACTGGAGCCTTTGTTACGAGGGGTCATCACCACCCCTGAACACATCAGCTTTGAGGTGGACCCCACCAGGTGAGCTTCTGTGATGTGATAGGATTGTATTAATGTCATCAGTAAGTTAATTCATTGTTATATCATCCCAGAACTATTCAGATCATTTACTTAAAAGTAAACTATGTAACGTTTCCTGCTTGTGTTTGTAAACAGACTGCTCAAACTCTGCTCCTTCTCTCCGCTCCATGAAGGAGGGAGAGAGAGTGGTTGTCGAAAATAAAGTCTGAACACTCGCAAACTGTCTGTATGAGCTGTGTGCCCTCTGTTTCTCCCGTCAGATTGGAACAAGGTGAGAACCTGGAGGAGAACCAGAGGAACCTGCTGCAGATCACAGACCGCTTCTTCCAGGCCATCATCGGCTCATCCAGCGAGTTCCCTCCGCAGCTCCGCAGCGTCTGCCACTGTCTCTACCAGGTAACCCCTCCTCCTCCACATCACATGACCCCTCCTCCCCCACCCAGCTGCTCACCAGCCCTCTGCCTCTGTTTGTGTGCAGTGTCACTCACACTTCAGCTCTGCCTCTCCACTCTGATGATCTCTGACCCTGCTCAGCTCACTGCTCTCTACGTCACACGGAACAGCTCGCTACTGCACACGTTTCAGTGTTAAACATCACACTACACTCATTCTGTTTGATCACTTTCATGTCCTCAAATTTGACATGGTTTTCGCAGCATTTTACTCTATACATATATGGAACAGTTCAGGGTCATTGAACCTTATTATTTATTAAAGACCAGGGCCTTTTTTCTTTTGGTTTTGCCATCTTGATGAATATTATTTACTTGCGCCACTAGTTCTGCTTTCCAGTGAGTCAACGCTGAGCAAACATCAGTTAAACCAAACCTTTCACACTAGTCATTGCTTCACACTGAAAAATGTGCAGTCATTATGATACAGGCATGTTAAGCAACCAGAGCTTTGTAAAGTACTGATGAGGTCACACTGGAAGAAGCTGAACTACAGGAAAGCTATTAGAAATGTAGTTTGGTTAACTAAAGCTACTACGCTGTAAAAAATGATCAGTACCACTTTATATTAAGATACATGTCTTAACCATTAACTATTTTCTTTTTAACACAGATACTAGTAGAATATTGACTCTTATTAGTCAGGATAAAACATTTATGAATCCCTTATTCTGCATGAAAATATTCTGCATGAAAATATTGTACAACTACTAAGTCATTAACTAAGTTTTCTCTCAATAACCTCCTATTTACTATTTATTGAGAGATTACATTATAATATTATAATATTATAGATTATAATTATAATATAGATTATAATATTCTTCTACATATAGTTTATGTTGCCCAAACTGTGTGTAGTTTCAGGAGTTTTATTTGTAACACCAAAACACAGGATATCTAAAAAGGAAATTTGTAACCTGTGAATATTACTTATTTGATATTATGAATATAATCATTTCTTGTATATTTTATCAAATAGTATTGAATATATTGATATTTTCAATATTGCTCTGTAGTACAAGCCCCAGCAGAAGTGTGTAAACTACTGCAAAAAAAAAAAAAAAAGCTACTAGTTTTACAGTTTGAGATGATGGTGAAATGTGTTCTGGACACAGATCACATCTTAAAGTAGAGATGGCAAAAATCAGTAAAATGAGGCCCTGGTTAATTAAAAAACAGGCTCATAAGACTGTCCTACAATAACAACAACAACACACTGTAATTACTCCTAAAGGCTGTGATCACAACTAATCTGTAGAAGCATTTCTATGTACGATGTACAAGGATGAGTTTCCATGTTTTAATCATATCAACCATTAGTTTCCAGTTGGTGGGTTGCTGTCCAAAACCAGATTGCGTGTTGAGGTTTTGTTTTGTACTAAAAAAAGTTTTAAAAAGTGCATCTCAAAAAAACTAGAATAATCACAGAAAGCTAAAAGTGTAATCACTCTGGTTGTCTTATACAAACAATGTGGATTTGCAATACTTTTTTAATATGACCTGGAGCCTCATCTGCAGCCTGTGTGTCTCCTGTCTGTCTGATCCAGTGTCTTCTGGTCCTCTGGGTCTATGTCCAGTGTCCAGGTAAAGACACATACAGTACAAACTGGATTTGATTCATATGTTAATGCTACAGAACCTCCTCACTATCCTCGTAGTCTAGTTGTTTGGTGATGCTGCTCCACACGTTGTCCTTTACTTCACTATCGTCATCATTCTGTGTTCTTTTTCATACAAAAACAGTTTGGCTGTAAGTGATCAGGTCCATCATTGTTGTCACATCATTTCCATTCCACACCAAACGATAAGTTGATGAATTTATTCATTGTGAAAGCTTTGAAAAATCAATCAACCTTGTTTGAGGGGAAAAAAAAATTCCCGGTGCAATATTCAGGCTCTGTGTGAAAGTATTTGTGATATAAACAATGGTTATCGTTACAAAAGAATGTCATGATGTGCGCAAATTAAGTGTGTGAAGACCTTTTATTCTAGAATTTTTTTTTTTCAGATGCACGTGTACAAAACCAATAATTTTATAAAACAAACTTATGAGGACGGTGACAACCTGAACACAAATCGGAAAAGGCACACGCCTCATAACACAGCCGTGTGTGTGCCTGGATTGAGTTACGGATTAATTGTGATCACAGTCGATATCAACTCAAAGGCCACTTGAATGTAAAGGATGCTGTAATCAGAATACACACATAATAAACGGACTCTTCTGTTATTTCTTCAGCTTCACACCTGCTGCCACACTCCAAATCAGGACGTCACACAGCTCAATCCGCTCAAACACGACTAATGACGAAGCAGACTGTGTTGTTAATATAATAACTTCATATATACATCCATAAACGGTGGTATTTTATTTGACATTGCTCATTTTGGATTTCCTTTCCGCAGCCGAGTAGGCGCACATACACACTAATACAGTCTGCTGAAGGCAAACCACGCCGCCATGCATGGACACGCTTCATGTTCCCTGAGCAGTGATGAACATTGTTCTAATAGTAGCTCTTACAGATGAATTTTATGTTTTTACTAGGTGTGTGTGTGTATAAGTGTGAGTGTGAGTGTGTGTGAGACTCAAGTGGTTAGGCTTGTGTTGCCTGTGTGTGTGTGTGTGTGTGTGTGTGCGTGCGTGTAGCTGGTGCTGTGACCATGATTGTGCTCATCTCTGTTCTGTAGGCTACTTGCCACTCTCTACTGAATAAAGCAACAGTAAAAGAAAAAAAGGAAAACAAAAAAGCAGTAAGTTTGGAGAATCTATTTTCCCTCAGACACTTTTCCCCCTGAAGCAAAAAAGCCTTTTTTTTGCATTTTTATTCATTTGATTTATTTGTTTCCTCATTTTATTTAATTTGGTCTTAATTTGGTGTTTCTCTGGAAATGGTTTATTCTTTTTTTTCTCCATATTCAACTTTGTGTACAACCCTCTCTTAAAATCATTGTACTAATATCGGCGCCATTTGATGTATTTTCAATTAACAGTTCCCAGGAAACAGTGGCATTCTGTCTCTCCTTCTGGCCTGTCTGTTTTCACTCCAGGAGACATTTTCTCAGAACATTTCATCTGCACTGAAGTCTGCATCTTATTCGAACCATTTTTAGAACTCGACATATACACAAACAAACACACCTCATGCCCTGAGCTGGCATTGCTTCATACAAAAATAAACAAATGACCTTTAGATGAAATATTCTGATAAACTGACCTCCAGGTGTCATGGATCCGATTCTACAGCTGTTTCTCTTCCAGTTTTACAAAACTCTATGAGCATTCTATTTCTATGTGATTCTCTGTATTCACATTGTTTCCATACTCTTTTTTTTTTTTTTTTTTTTTAAAGCTGCTTCATTCACACTTGTACTTTTTCTGTGCAGAGTTGTCCGGTTCTAGTTCAAAAGGATATGTGGACCACTTAGATATCTAAGATACAAATAGTCTAATTTCTCTCATGGTCATTTCTGACCTTTTAAAAATCACCAACTCCAATAATACTGCAATATAGTTTTTTTTTTTTTTTTTTAAATGTGCGTTTTTTCACATTCACTCCCTGGATCAACCAGTCTGCTGATGTTAGTTACACTTCAGGCTCATCTTAGGGTATCCTCACTTTTTTAAAACATGGGTTTACACATGCACTCTCTCTTAAAGGACCATAACAGTGATTTTACATTTTAATGGTCCTTAAAAGTCTTGAAACATCTTAAATTCAGTTTTTGATTGTCAAGGCCTGAGCGTGTTTATGCTTTGATCCTGTGAAGTGGCAAATATGGGTAAGGGGCAAGGGTTTGTACCTAACTAGTACTGGAATAGTCTTTTAATGTGTTGTTTTTGTGTGTCTGTCATTTACAAGAGCTGTGGGTTTTCATACTTCAAATGACAACATCCATAGTCTTCATTAAATGTATTCTGTAGGCTAGTTTGTCGATTTCTTTTGCTGCAGTAATGTTGTTATTTCTTCCTTCTGGAGGTATTGAAGCGATCTTAAAAGTCATTAAATTTGTTCTTCAAAAGATACCCTGGTTAAAAGCAGCATTCAGACTGAATCTGGCAGTCCATGAAAACTCACAGCTAACAAAAAAACAGAAGAAAAAAAACAGATGAGATTAAAAAAAAAAAAAAGTGGGATGTGCATCAACTTTTTCAGTCCTCCGTGAGCTGATTCTGACAATGAACTGAAACCAATGAGCTCCTGGAAGCTCACACACAAACAAACACACACACACTCACTAGAAAATGACTTTTGGTAATGGAAGCTGGAAGCACAAGGCTGAGTGTGCAAAATCACTGGGATGGTCCTTTTTTTTTCCTCAAATAGTGATAAATAGGGAATGGAAAATGGAGGAGAACTGCAGAAAGTATCCAGTCTTTATTTGAAACAGGCTTTATTAGAGACTTAAGTACAAAGCCCTGTTTTGATCCGCTCCTGTCTGCGCTGTTGAAGTTGCTGCACTGAGCTCAGTACAACTTAACACTTCCTTAACCATTTCAAATTAAAAGCCCTGTAGTATTTCACTTGACAGAAAACATTTGTCTTAAGAGGCCTTTTATTGTGAAAGCTTTGCCATGTTGTGGTACTTGTACGTTACTATAAACTGCAGTTTGGCTGAGACATTAACACAAATACACAGTGATTGAAAATGGACACTAACACTTTGAAAGAATAATCTAGGAAAAAAAAAAAAGAATTCTGAAAATAGAATGATTAGTGGTAGAAATGTCCATTATGCTTAATTGTAGAGATGAGCTTAATATGGCCAGATCACAAATAGTTGGGACACTTTGTTAAATTAAAACCAAAAACAGTGATTAGTAATGTGTCTTTGACCTGTATTCCACTGAAAACAATTCAACAGAATATTTTTTGACATTTCGCCTCATGTAATTTATATTTTTTTCAGAATGAACACACAATTTTCTCTCTTGCACTGCTGCCTCACCGCAAAAAGGTTTTGATTTCCAGTCGGAGCAAGATCTTACCGTGTGGAGTTTGCATGTTCTCCCTGTGTCACATGGGTTTCCACTGCCACCATGTATGCTAGGTTAATTCTCCTGTCAGTGCTGTTGGCCAAGGTGCTAGCTTTTATCTGGCTCAGTGGCTGCTACTGCTTCTGATGTACGAGGATGAGTCAAATGCAGAGTGAATTTCCCTACAAGGACAATGACGTGTAAAAAAAAAAAAAAAAAGTTGGGACAGTAAAGCATTCACCACTTAGTAATGTTGCCATTTCTTTTCACAACATTTAAAAGATGTTCAGGGACTGAAGACACCAAGTGATGAAGTGTTTCAGGTTCATTTTGTCTCATTTACAAGTCTTAAGGTGTTCAACAGTACAGGGTCTTTTGTGTTTCAAGATGCACCACACATTCTCTATTGGGGACAAGTGGGACTGCATCAGGCCAGTCCAGCACCCGCATCCTCTTCTTCCTCATCCAGGTCTTTGTAATGTGGCACATTGTGGTTTTATATTGTCTTGTTGAAACATACATGGACGTCTCTGTAAAAGATGTTGCCGTGAAGGTAACAGTCTGGATGGTCCTTTTCGTCTTTGGTCCGGAACACACAGCGTCCATTTCTTCCCAAAAAGATTTTAATATCTATTATACTTTCTTTTTTTTAATGTGCTTTTCCCACACTGTCCCAACTTTTTCAGATTTTTGGGTTGCAGTATTCATGCAGTAGCTCAGCTCAGTTTTTACAGTTTAAATTCCATATAAAACTTTATGCCCTTTTGCAACAAGTCAAATCTAGATTTATTCCACACTTTTTCACAATCCAGACAGAAGTTGGTGTCTCTTAGCCTTTTTTAAAAATAATTTCAGTCTTGTCTTTTTATTTTATCTCATCCCTCTTTGTTTTTGTACATTGTTATGCTGCACATCATCCCACTCAGGACCCAATACGTCACCTTCACCTGGCTCTGTGCGACTTTGGTCCCACTGCGGTGTTCTCGGTTTGTCTGAAGTGGAGGTTTTACTCGCTCTAAGCTGCAATAGCAGACTCTGTATGATGTGACACAACATCCTAACGCATATTCCTCTTTGTGGCTGGTAGTTCTCTTCTGGGTTTGTCTCATTATGTAAACGGCTCAGTTTCTGTTTTATTTGTAAAAGCAAAATTCCCAAGTAGCTCAAAACCACAAATTACTTTTTATACAGATGATGATAAGTTGATGCTAATTAAGGCAAGACTTTCACATTCACCATTTTTAATTGGCTGCTTCTGACACGTCCACACATTCTGCCAAATGCACACTCAGTTACTTCACCCTGCTTTGTCATTAGAGAATCCAACATGTGTGTACTTTAAAGTGACATATCCTCTGAATCCTGTGTTTATTATTGAGAATGTCTTAGAAAATGCTCTCCTGTAAAGAGTGGGAACTCGGCGTAGGTCGACTCTTGGTTTGTTGGACTGTGAGCGTGTGAGTGTGTGCTCATGCATGCAGACACAGTATGTGGTGTGTGGGTTAACGTCAGCGCTCCCTTTATCGGACACGGCTCCTTCTGATGTGCTGCAAAAGTTCAGATAAAAATGCGGATCAGTCTGTTCCTGGTTTTGTCATCAAACGACAGAACCCAAAGTCTTTTGTTTTACTGTCAATCTCCAACCTCATAAGACTTAAAGTTGACTGCTGTTAAGTCACAATGAAGTGGAAGTAGAGATAATTTGAGTTTTTAAAGTGGGGGGAAAAAGTGTTAAAATGTTGTGGCTATTAAAAGTATAGGTAGTTTGTGCACTTTGTGGTGGTTATGTTGTCCTGCAAAGGGTCAAAAAGGTGGTTTCAAACTCTTCTTTATGATCAGCCAAACATTTCATAAATCTAGTGGAAGAACATTCAAAACAACTATATTGATAAAATCTTTTTTCAACATCAAAATATACACAGTAAAATAAAGTAAAACAACAAAACTTTTGAAACATTTTGTAAGTGTTTTAGCTGAGAATGAAAACAAATAAACCTCTAAAGACAAAACACCTCCTGTTCCACCTCGGTCAAATGTTTTTCCTTCTTAAATCAAAAACACTGTCTGATGTCGATGACAAAACCTTAGCAGCACCGAACGGCCGTGTCTGATCGCGGGACTTCTGACGTTACATAGTCGCCCACCTGGAATGCGTCACACACCACCCTGCTTTGCCTCAAAGCAAGACATGCTGTCTGTGCGGGTTGTGATATTCTCGGATGGTCAGCTGCACCGGTCATCCACTGCTTCGCTCCACAACTCATGGCTCTACATGTCATTGAAATCTTTTTTTTTTTTTTTCTTTTTCTTTGTCATGATGAATTCCAATTTTCATTCTTCACCACTTTTTTTCCCAACAGAGAGGAGACGGTTGGGTGTTTGTCTTGCTCTCCCTGTCTGATCTCTTACTTGGGCTCTAACTGGAGTAAGAACCTGTCTTGCTCTTGTTACAACCAAATGTTGGGATTTGATGTGTCTCTCTCCACTGGTCCTCCTCTTACTGTTTTTTCCATGGCTCATCTACTTTGGCTCTTATAACTGTTCCACATTGATACATGTTTTCTGTGCTTTTTAATGTGTTGTAATATTTTCTCCTTCCCCGTGTTCAAACCCGGCCCCCCTGCTCAATCCTTTTCTCCTTTGTTCCATCTGTTTTCTGTTTCCCCTTTGTTTTCCCCTCCTGCTCCTTCCATCCTCCTTCACACAGGTGGTGAGTCAGCGCTTCCCACAGAATAGCATCGGAGCCGTGGGGAGCGCCATGTTCCTGCGCTTCGTCAACCCGGCCATTGTGTCCCCATACGAGGCCGGCATCTTGGACAAAAAGCCCCTGCCCAGGATAGAACGGGGTCTCAAACTCATGTCCAAGGTAAGGCAGAGGATGGGGATGTACATCCCCACCCCACCTATGGCCCAGTATGGGCCCAGGGGTTTGGAATCCCTGCAATAAAGGCACAGGGCCTGTACTAAGAATTATACATAACAAAATAGTTTTTTTTACTGATTCAAAGACATTAGAAATGACCCCAAATTGTATTCGATGCACATTTTTTCAGTCAGTGCACGGATATGAATTGTGAATCTTACACCCCCAGTAGAAGAGTGTGATGAACACGTACATAAATGTTCAGACCTATGGCAGCATGAAGAACAGCAGTGAGTGTGTGTTTGTTTAGTTTAGTTTTTTTTGTGTTGCACTGATGCAGCTCCAGAACTCACTTCCTGTCAATAAAATCTTCAGAGTCGGAACAATGTCTAACGATTTCATCAATTGTAAATTTACTAAAAGAAATTCAAAAACAAATTACTCTGAAATAAAACCAACGGTCGGATGGAGTCTGATGCACTCAGACACTGAATTCAAGTCCGAAACCCTCTTCTTTATAAACTCCCTGCTGTGTTTGTCTCATATGTCCCTCTTCATAACATTCTCTCAATATTGTCTTAATGTTGGTCTGCTGCCGGGACTTTGCCCGTTCCGTCCTCGACAGTCAGGACTTCTGTTGAATAAGAAAAACAGGCTTTTGCTGCACAACCTTCCACACTTAACAGTCCTTCATAAACATGATTAATAGCTTTGTTTTTTGTTTTTTTATGCTGCCCACATATCAATGCATTCAAATGTCCTTGGACAGGATGAACTTTACCACACATCTCAGTCTTATCCCATAAGACCGAAACCTTCATGAAAGTATCCCACAGTACAGTGGTACACCTTCAGAAGTTGTGGCTCACTGCAAAATTTGATAATGGTACAAGTTTAGTAAAATTTTATCGGTACTCAGAATGGATCTCCATTTTGGATTCAGTGAAAAGGGCCATTAAATGCAAGTCTGACCTAAATAATCAAGGTCTAGAATGCTGTATGTGTGTATAGTAAGAAAAATAACAACAAGAATTTAAATAGTCTTAAACTGGCACACTTATTCAAAACTCCAGAAACAGTATGTGGAACAGCTTTATTTTAACAGAATTGTGCCTCTTTGATGTAGCATAGGACTGCTTTATAAACACTTTAATTTGAAAACCTTTATAGTGCTATTCATCAAGACTTGGAAGAGCAGAAAGATACGTCATAAAAAGTACATCATAAAAAATACATCATTCAAACTGCTACAAAGTCAGATAACTGAGATATTTAAGAACCACTATAAAACGTTAATTGAGAAGTCCTCGTTCATGCCTCCTTGCAATAAACGAATCGGGGGAAAAAAGAGAAGAAAAGAAAATCTGCTTCTCCTTTTTCCTGAGAAAATTGAATAATTTCCACCTCTTTCTGTGTCATATCTATCCTGTTTAAAGGTTTGAAATACCTTCATGATGATTTTTTAAAAACAGAACATGTTGGTCTAACATTAAAGCTATGGTTGGATTGTTTGGCTAGTCCAAGTATTAGTTTTAAGGCTGTTCGATTGTCTTTATCCCAAATCTACCAGACATGTGTTTGTCAACAGCATGTGTGTGAGAAACACTCCTCTCTTTAGCTGCTCCGCGTCATCTCCTCATCAGTCCAACGCCAAAGCTTAAAACACTATAATCTGCATGAAAACAGTTGAGCCGCACACTCTGTCATGAGGATGTTTGTTTCATTATGGTTGTTGTATATTTCTTTCTCATCCAGATTCTGCAGAGCATTGCCAACCATGTGCTGTTTACAAAAGAAGAACACATGAGGCCTTTTAATGATTTTGTAAAGACCAACTTTGATTCCGCCAGACGGTAAGACCCACACAACATGGGAACAGAAACACTTATCAGGCAGACTGGCCTTAAAATGTCTTGAATGTGATTTTGACATGACTTAAATTTGATTTAAATTCCAGACTTGCTTTTAAATGTGTGTTTTGGGGAAAATTTTGTATTGATCACGGTGTAATAAAACCACAAGACCAAGCTGACATGGAAGCAATTAGCGCTAATGCAAACTGTCTAACCCACTCAGAATTTGTGTGCGTCATGATGTGTGTGGGCTAATGTCGGGCTGGGAGATCATTATTGTGATATATTTTTATACTGCGATAAATGTTCTGCTGCTTGGCTAGCGTTTGTCATATTCTGACTGTAAAGAGGAGTTTAAAACCACAAATAACCCTTGTATTGTTTTCATCTTGTTTCATCGTTTTCTCATTGGTACGTCTTTTATGTTGTATTTGTCTCATAACATCTACTACAAAAGTAGAAACTTGCTGATTATGATGACGTTTTTGACTATGTCATGCAGTCCTAGACGTCTTCTCTCATCAAAAAAAAAAAAAAAAAGTCTTGTTCTAGAAGTAAAACAGCCACGTTACTTGTAAATAGAGATTGTGTACTTGTACCTCCCCGGCAGGTTTTTCTTGGACATCGCTTCTGACTCTCCACCCAGTGACTCCGTCAACCACAGTCTGTCTTTCATCAGTGACGGTAATGTGCTGGCCCTCCACCGCTTACTGTGGAACAACCAGGAGAGGATCGGCCAGTACCTGTCCAGTAACAGGTCAGGGCTCAGAGTAGTACTGCATTACATGTTTATTAAATATTAATAACTGCTATTCATGTACTACAATCTGATTCTCAGGGACCATAAAGCTGTAGGCAGACGCCCTTTTGACAAGATGGCGACTTTGCTGGCCTACCTGGGTCCTCCTGAACACAAACCTGTGGCAGACACACACTGGTCCAGCCTTAACCTGACCAGCTCCAAGTTTGAGGAGTTCATGACCAGGTAGGACTCAGACTTAGACATTCAGTTTCTTAAAAAGTCAAAGAAATTGACTGGGAAAAGTTTTGAATTCTGGGCAAGTTGGAAACTCTAGAAAAGAGCGTCAACCCTGTAAAAGAATGTGGTCTGAGCGATCGGATCCCAGTCCTCAATATATCTTGGATGCATTCACACCTGGACTTACAGCTGTCCCCTTGTGATGCATGTTAGTACCGGGTGTGAACAGGGTCTTAGTCTGTGCTGAGCCTCATCTGCTCTTTGTATTTCATAATTGTAGTAGTTTTCATATTGTCTTTGAGGGAGGTATTTGTTTCCTGTGTGTGCAGTAACAGTAATGTCGTGTCATCCATTATATAGTGAACCATGTCAAAGGAAATCATATAGAATTTATTATCACAGTGATGGGTTGCATTGATTGGAGCATAAATGTACGGTTGCACTTTATGAATCCTTGGTGGACGATGTGTTTTTAAACCTTTCTTTCTGCCTCATTAAATGTGTGTGAGGGGAGGTGTACGTGTCATACCACAGAAATGTTTATTTTCTGTCACTTTATCTTCCTCTTTCCTCTGTTGTGTTAGAGCACTTTCTGCAGCTGTTCAGTTCACTTCTCTGCAATTGAATTTGTTCTCAGATGTTGAGTGGATCATGCAGAACATTCTGTTCAGTTGTATCTCAGCTGTAATTTCCTTGAATAATGACTTCCAGTGTTGATGTGCGTTTCCTCCAACCGACCACCATAACCTCACACTGGAAGTTCATTCCAAGGTGGTTTTGTACCGCTGCACTTGTGAAAGTTCAAAAGATAAAACAAATGGCTAGCGTGTTAAAATTACCCCCCTCAAAATACCTTAGCAAATCCTAAGAAAAAGTACCTTAGAACCTTAGGAGAACTACATGTTTTTCCAAGGTTCATGGGAGCAGTTCTGCTGCTGCTGGCTTTGGAAGTCCATTGTTCTTTAAACCAAGGAAATATGTTTCCATCATTAATGTTACAAATAAGAAAAACAGGAATATACAATAATCGTACAGGGTTTCCCATTAATGATAACACAGTTCCACCATGGCTTTATAATGTGCTGAAAGTCTCGTGGTGAGAAGAGTCTCAGAGTTAGGAACGTGCTGTTAATGTTACAGTGCATGGCGATGAAAGTGAAACTAACTGCACACACATTTTACAATATAGGCACCTGAACGCAAAATATGGTCCACCACGAGCCAGACCCTGAACCAGTACCCTCTGAAACTATGAGCTAACTTTAGCTTAGTTTGATTCCGCTCAGTTTCTCGCTGTGACAGTGTAAAGTAGAGATGAACACTCTAACACCACATGTGCATTTTCTCAAAGGTTGAAAGACCCACTTGTGAAAATAGTCCCTTTTCATGTCACACATTGATTATTTTTTGTTACTCATCTTGACCTTAGACTTGTATTAATGAATGAATCCTTTCATAAGGTGACAACCAACCCCGTCCTGCATTTCCCTGTCAGCTACAGGATTATAGCAGCTAACGGACATAAATAAAGTCACTTTTAAGGTCCTAACCCCTAAAACTGTGGGAATTTGACTGGTATCCCAGTGGATTGCAGTCGTTGTCATATTTTTGTCCCTCCTTCCTCACCTTCAGCAAGAAGTCTAGTAACTGCAGTAGCAGCACTTGAGAATATCCTTTATCTGGACTTTCCATTTACAAAAGTAAGAAAACATTAGGTACTCAACAACACTCTAATGGAAAGACACAGTGGTGAGATGTACCCACTTAGAGTATTCTACTCATAGACTGCATTTACCGTATTTCCTCAAATTAAAACCAGGAGTCAATTACAAGCTGGGTCTCTAATAATAGCCTTCATATAATTAAAAAAGCATACAATACAATTATCATGAATGGGGTAATTGGCTATAGAGACCAAAGGTGCTGTGGTGCTGTACCTAAGTGTTAAAATGGGAGGGAAAACCCTGACGTCATATATTATATTGTATTCTTTCATCCTGCCTTTTTCAGTTTCTGTTAATTAAAAACTTTCCACACAATACCTGGAAAAACTGTCAACATTTGAACTAAACTAAGAACTAATGAATTCCTCAAAATAAAAATGCTTATGTACACGTAAAATTAACTAAACTGAAATCAAAAAACAAGCCAAGATGAAATAAAAATGAAAAGTACTGAACATATGAAGAGTATAATAACTCTATAAAGCAGTGACTGACCCAGAGCTCTGTGGTTTGTCCTCCAGACACCAGGTCCATGAGAAGGAGGAGTTCAAAGCACTGAAGACCCTCAACATCTTCTACCAGGCAGGAACCTCAAAGACAGGAAACCCAGTGTTCTACTACGTGGCCCGCAGGTGAGACCAGCTCTATACCACACCCATAATAAAATGACCCCATATTTTGTCCTACAGTTCAGTTTTGGACAGATTGATATGGAGAAGTTTAATGTTTAAGTATTGAAATGATACACACTAAAGGATCACTGCTCTAGTTGAGGACTGTCTATAACAAGGGTTTAAGGCCATGTGGGGGACTGGGACTGGGCCAAAGAGTTCTCCAAGTATCAATCTGTAAAGGTCTTGATCGACCAATCCTAATCCGTGCCTAATAACTTCAGTGCAGTAATTACATCTGAGCTCATTACACTGACAACACTGGTCATTTTACAGAGATGCATAGAAATAATCGAAATCATCCCTAGACAGAATGTAAGCAGCTCTAATGATCATGCGGATGATGTGTTTTCATTCCATAAAACTAATCTGGTTAAAGTTAAACAGGGTACATGTTCAGCATCAGGACCAGCAAGAAAGACATTAGGAACATGACTGATTCTCTGGCCCGGTCTAACATGTACTTCACTTAACAACATTAAACTGCAGCAGGAGGCTAAATGTTAATAGATGCTGGCCCCACACTAGAAGATAATTAGCCTGATTTCCCAACAGTTGGTAGGGCCCGATGTTCATCCCACTTCATCCGGTAATGTGAGGGGTTTACAGATGGAATCTCGACTCTCCTGAACCGCTCAAACACTGGTCGGGGCCACTCCATAATTTTCAAACATTTCTGATATTTAGGTGTGAATATCGGGAATGAGACAGACGGTGCCGGCGTTGGAAAACATTCTGCAACATTCTGCCGTTAGCGAGCATACTAATGTAGACGGATATTAAAACGGACAGTAAGCATCTCACCTCCGGTTCTCACTTGTTGACCGCATCTCTCCAACTATTTTAGCATCACTACAGCCATTTTATGTTTACGTCTGTGTCCTCACGAGATCACGTGATGTGAGATCACATGAGGCGGTTGCTGCTCTGTCGGGCAGGAGAATAATGTCCTGTTCTGTGTGATTTGCCATTATTTTTCAAATCTCGTAGTGTATGCATGCTTGAGATTAGAGATAAGATTATCTGTGAAGATGGCCTTGAGTCGTCTGTGCAACAAGATTTCAAAACCAGTTAAAAATTTTCTTGTGTGGGCCAGGCTTAAGGGGGCCAGTGTTTAGTGTCGATAAGGAATACTAAATATACTGTTAGCTCTGTTTGTCAGTGGACTTAAGTGGTCTAACAAGACAACATTTTAGCACCGTAACAGCTTACATAAGACACCGCTTAGTTGCTGTGCTTGTGATGTGGACTTGTATGATTGTGGGATTTTGAGGTTCTCCTCCAAGAAAATTTAATTTAAAAACTGTGCATTCATTTTCAGATAAGTTGAAACTTTTACAGCATATTGAAATTAATTTAGCTTAGGTGGTGTTCACACGTGGCTTATAATAGTAGAAACCCTGCACACAAAGACTAATTTTTCTTTTGCTTCTACTGTACCTAAACTTTACTCTTAAATAATAATGTTGACAAAGTCCAAATGTGAATAACGAGGAGAGGAATGACAGCTTGGTGAGTTTTTTTTGTGTGTGTTTGAGAGAGGAGGTGAGAAACAGAACCACACAATGAGTTTGTTTTTTCAAAAAAAAAAGGGATTTAAGTTTTTGAGGTTGTTTTTATTGATAGTCAACCACGGTGATCAATCCTGAATGAATTGAAGAATTTCCATGAGTGCTTTTCTTTTCCATAGTGAGTCATAAACCTCCAAAAGGAAGTAGAAATGTATAGAAGAGTTGCTGGATCACTTACCTTTGGAGAATTTTTAAAGGGATATCCCTCCTTTGGATAAATTATAGTTTTTTTGTGCTTTGGATTTTCTTTGTGGAGTTGTTTCATATACTGTGATGCGTAGAAGTAGCTGTAATTCCTTACGCATGATTATTTTTCTTTGGGTTCCACTGTGAGACGGGAACAAAGTTGACTGTTAGAAATATCAAAATCTGTGCTTGAGCTTTTCCTTTCACCTAGCCCTTTATTGCAAACTGTTCTGTTGTACATGGGACATTTTTTCGACTCTGCTCAGTGTGTCAGGTGTGTCCACAGGCGTTATGGAATGTCATACAGTGTATATTGAACCAACTGTAGCACAAGCATCAGTGTTATAAAGAGCACAGCAGTCTGACAGTGTAGAAGCGTTGCACCAAGAGTTGAGCATTGACATTAGCGCACCAGTTAAATAACGTATTTAGATATTTGAGCTGTTTTCTGTTTTGGAGGTTTTAACAGTTCTTCAGTTTATCATGTGAACATGTTCAGCTACTTGGAAAGATGAAGATGATGATGATGATGATGATGATGAACTTGATAGATTGACAGTAGGCAGTAGGGGTCGACCGATTAGTGGCCTGGACGATAATCAGATCCAATATTCTGTATTCTTATAATTATCAATATTATTATTAAGTGTGTGATATTCAGTGACACCTGAAGATTACAACAACTGTAATATCATGTTTACGTTTAAAGGGCTCTTTTTTTTCTTTTTCTTTTTTTTTGTGGCTCCTGATCGATTTTTTTTTAGATGCATCCGCATATCTCTCTAAGAATATCTGTCATGTCGGTTTTGTTTGTTTCTAGTCTCTTTAGCCCCCTTCTCCAGTTCAGTGTGAAAACTGACACATAGCTTTGAAATGTTACTGAATTATACTTTCTTTATTTGATTTAACAGTCAGTTTAAGGGTATTTTGCTGGACTTGCACTCAAATTTGTCACCAAGATTTTCATTTTTAGTGCAAATGTATATTTGGTTCCAAATATTGGTTATCAGGCTCCTTGATAACTAATGATCAGTTTCAGCCCAGAAAAAAACACATCGGTCGACCCCTAGTAGGCAGTAACAGTTGTAACAGTTTTTACAAGAGAGATGAAAATGGAGGTGCTAAATGGAGTTGCATGGTCATACATTCACTGTCTGGAGGATTTTAGTATCCAGTTAAGCTTGTGTTAGAAGCTGCAAAGTGAAATCAGGATGATGAAAGCAGTCATAGTGACAGTTTGAGTCTCGATAAAGAGTCCGTGGCCTTTATTCCGTGAGGTTGCAACTCTGGGCTTCTTGGTCGATGAGCGAGGGCGAGCTGTTGTGCTTGTGCGCGTGGTTAAACTGACAGAACTCGTGGACGACGTCCACACGAACACCACGGGGTCTACAGATTCATTCCCGACTCTTGTGTCCTGATATATTCCGGTTTCAAAAAGCGCAGATTTAGCCTGGTAACCAGATGTGACATCCGCAGTTCTCGCAGGCCCTTCGCCTCTGCTGTCGACCCACAGTGGAGGCTCTGTGAATAGGGCGGAGTGCCACTCCCTCCCCGGCCCCGTTGGGTGGGCTTGGCCGCAGACGGGTCTTGTGTAACAGGGGCAGCCGAGGACGGTGGCGTGGGTCTGCTCGGCCCACCTCAGGAGCTTTGTGATGTTTTCTTCCTCTTCGCACGCCCACGGGTTATCGCCCAGAGTCATCACCTCCAGAACGGACAGCTTGTCAAAGATCCCCTCCGGCAGCCACGAGAAGCGGTTAGCATGCAGATAAAACCGAGTCAGTCTGGGCAGCCGGTCCAACGAACCCGGCAGGATCTGCACCAGGTAGTTATGGGACAAGTCAATGCTCTGCAGGTTGTGCGGCATATTCGTGGGGACGGTCCAGAAGCGGTTGTGACTCAGGTTGAGAGACTGGAGACTGGGCAGCGTGTTGTTGATGAAGACCACCCGTTCCAGCTCGTTGTCCGACAGGTCCAGGACTTTGAGGTTCCAGTGGTAAGCCGTGTCATTTTTGTCTAGCGAGCGCAGGTGGTTCCCAGCGGCTCGGATGTCCCACAGAGAGCGCGGCAGGGCGGAGGGCAGGCTCTCCAGTCGGTTATAGGACAGGTCCAGCGTCCGCAGGTGGGCATAGTGGCTCAGCTGGCTGTCCAAATCCTGCAAGCTGCCAGGAGAAACCAACACGGAATTATCAAGACTTATATTAACGATATGACTGAATGTTATGCACTGAACAATTTAACCATTTACTCTAGAAAAAACATCAGGACATTTAGGGATCAGTCATCAGTCATCGCGCATAATACAATAAATAAATAACAGTATAGACAAAAACAACAGTCTGTGTGTTAAGTAGTGGCTGAACAGACAGATGTAATATAAATCATACAACAACATTTGTGTCTGGTGATACAGACTCAAAAAGACTCAAATCACAATATTGCCCACAATATTCACAATTTGGCTTTTTCACCAAATCGTCACAACATATGGCCTCGTTTACAGTATTGCATCCTTATTTCATGATGTGTATGTATCGTATCACCCGATTCTTGCCAATACCCAGCTCTAATTTATTCGGTATTGTTATTTGCCTTTATTTTTTTATTTGTTTTTCTAGTCCAATATGTGATAAAGTAAACCACTTTAAAAATGTGCCATTTTGAGTACGCTACATCTCTCTATTTAAATTGAAGTCTTGCTAATTTTATTTATTTCATTTTAATTACTTCATAAATCTTTGGGAAGATATTTTGTTTATTTATGTCTTCATTTAAATGTTCAGTTAACTGCAGTTAACACTGCGGGGAGCTCCCTGCAGTTTTAGTTTGAATATGTTGACAAACATTATCTTAAACATGTGTTGTTGACAGTTGTTGACAGGGTAAACTTAAAAATAGAAAAACGCTGAATGTACCTGAAGGTTAGTAACAAGAATTAAAGTGCAGTCTAACATTAGCATTAGAAAAAAAATCATATCAGCTCAAATTGGCATGTTAACAGCAGAAGACTTTTGTGTGGTGCTTAAAGCCGTGTTTTCTCACCTTGTAATTAGTTAAGAAAACAAAAGAGTCAGTTCACATAATCAGACTTTAATTTAATTTCCTCACTGTCCTGAGAAGAGAATGAAAGTGTTGCTGTTCTCAGAGACTCACTCATAGTTAACTGGGGCAGCTACTGTACATATTTTTAACACGTTTGTCCTGTGTGCAGTGACTTTTATAATGCCACGGTGTTCTGAGTCAGTGCAGCTAGTTTGCAAACACACTGCTGTGTACAAATGCCCCTGTAGTAAATCTCATTGACAGGAAGGCTGTTAGTATAATAATTAATTACTAATTAAATCAGTTTTTGCCTCGTGAGCTGTTTGACCAGCAACACTGGCCATTTCTTTTTTCAAAGCTATTGAAGAGAAGAAAATGTTCTCGCTGGGATATGTTTTATGATTGTAGATGTACCTATTATTATTATTATTATTATTATTATTATTATTAGTAGTAGTAGTGGTAGTGGTAGTGGTAGTAGTAGTGGTAGTGGTAGTAGTAGTAGTAGTATTATTACTATTTTTCTAGAGCAGGTCTGGATCTAAAGCCTCTTTTCCTCAGCCTGGCCAAGGTGGGAATGTTGTGTCTGTTCTGTATAAAAGGTACAAACATGGATTGGGGGGGAATTGTTCTACCCATATTGGAATAATCGACATTTGGGGTGTGAAACTCTGATGACGTTATGTGCAAGGTTATAACAGTTTTGCATTTTCCATTATTTTTATTCATTACTGACTTCTTGTTTTCAATTTCAGTTTAATTTTAAGTGGGTTTTCGAACCTGTTTGTTAGTGTTTAATTTTTGAAAATAGTCAGTTTTAGTTTTGTTTTTATTCGTTTCAGTGTTAATTTTAGTCTTTTTTTTGCAATATGGCTTGTTTGTCAGGGGGCAAGATTAAAAAATTTTAGACAAAGTATTGTGTAATAAAAACCCATTTTCCAAAATGGTACAACAAAAACATTTTTTTTTCTAAAGCCTTGTTAACGAAAAAAAAAATTTCACGCAGGTTTTTGTTAGTTTACTAGTTTTTGTTAATGACTGAGGACGAAATCACCTGCCATTTGTGTTTTGAAAGCTACACCATTATGACACGTGTGCTAGATATTGACCCTGTTGTGTCAAGCCTCTGATTCTATTTAAAATCCCAGACTGGGCCAGCGTTAGGCCAGCTTTAAACATAATGAGTCTTCTTAGCGGCGGTATAGTGGGATCTCACGCGCCTCCTCAGAGCTGTGCGGATGCTTACCTGTTAAACGAGAGGTTCAGGAAGCGGATGTTGTGCTGCAGACCGGGCGGCAGCTTGGTGAGGCCTCGCGACGAGCAATCCACCACACGGTGTCCACGGCTGCACGAGCACACGGTGGGGCAGATGGACAGCACCCAGCCTCCCAGAAGCCCACACAGCAGCAGGACGAGCAGGCAGAGCACAGGGGCAGAGCGGGCGGCCATGGTGAGAGCTCTGCAGAGGGACAGACAGGCAGGCATTTAGACGTGATGAACAGACCATGGTTGAAACTGTGGATGTAATGGATCAGATTTTCCATCTTGACTATGATCATGAGTCCACTAATCCGTTATATACTGCATATTCCATTACTTAATGATCAGGTACCGTGTAATATATGGTGCATTTGGATTAGAATAGTTTTATTGATCTTATGGTGCCAGACTGACATACTGTAATCATCTAATGTCCATGACCTGTGTGACTTGTTGTGCCCTCTGCTGTAAATTATCACTTCATTTATTCAGATCCAGATCAGTTAATAAAGTTCCATTGCATACAGGTACTTGTAATTCTCAGTCATGACTAGTTGTCAGTTGTCCTTGGTAAAAGCAGGGACTTAAATGACCTTTGAGTTGATGATTATCAGGGGTGCTATCACCATCATGAAATATTAGTTTCCAGTTAATTGTCATACAGATAATTGGGATTAATGATTTAATAGTCTGTTTCATTATTATAGTCTAAGCATTATAGTACAGTACTAATACACATATACCTGCCTTTTATTGGCATCGTAGACTTTGTAAACAAAAACTGACATAAAGAATAACTTCAGTATACAAAGTCTATTACTGAAATATACAAAGAAATTATGGACAATGACCGGTAGCACTAATCAAATAAGCCATTGTTCTCTGGCTGAAATAGATAATCGAAAAGCGGTCGGTCAAATGTTGGAACTGGAGCGCCTCAAGGTAAGTGTGGAAATACTGATGAATTATGACATTTGTTTGTTTCAGCTGTAACAATTATCCAAAATGCTCAATCGGGTGTTTATTATTAATTATTTTTGACAGGCCCAATTATGACTTAACTCGCATCCACTTGGATGGACTTGTTCAGTCTTGTTCGGTTATCGTTGACGTAACGTTTGTAGTGATACAAACGTTACGTCAGAGGTTTGTCTTTTGAGTTGGGCTGACTTCTATTTAAGTGAGAGTAGTCCGGCTCACAGGATGTACTCTGCTGGAATAGTCCTGCCATTGGGCGACTTTTTCTTGGTTCTCCTCTCTTTCAGGTTGTTGCTGTTCTCGCTACGTGAAAGAACGGCTACAACCGCTGAGCAGCAACTACACGCTGAAAATGGCAGTTTTTGACACATGCAAACATGCCACCAAAACAACTTCTCCCCCGACACTATTTTGCAAAGGCACCATCGCTGCATCCTGTGCCCAAGACGATTGTGATTTGTTTAAACAAATACAAACTGTCCAACCAACTCAGACCGTTTTTTCCTATTGCATTTTCCTGAAACTTGGAGGAAGGGGCAGGGCATTGGCCAAGGATGAACGCTTACATTTTTATGTTTTTTTTTTTTGCATTTTCTATCATTGTGAGATAAGGTGTTTAATTAATATACAAGGCTGTGGCATTTCGGTGAAAGTATGAGCTCTTAGACATCTAGTTTATGTTTTGAATGACCTGCTCCAAAGAATTGTTAATGTGGCAAGAATTTTTTGGTTGCATAGCGACATTGGTGTTGGCCATGTGTATGGTCTCGTCTCTCTAGATTGGAATAACATGAAAAATGTAAGTAGTTGAAGTAAATGTTGATTTACCTCATACCATTTTTTTTTTTTGTCACCTTGTAAGAATTTTTCCAGCTTTCGGTCGACATCACAGTCAAGTTGTTCACACTCACACAGCGACTCGCTCACGTTCTTACTCTTTGCGTTGCTTGCAATCTCAATATTTGTTTTTGATCTGACTAAATTTGACCAGATGTGACCAGAACTGAGGCTGAAATTCTTGCAGTCTGCAAAATGTGCCTTGTGACATCCTGCTGCTTCTTTGTCTGGTTAAATAAAGCCATTTGAGACCAAGCCTCGATTTGTGACATTTGGCTATATAAAATGAACAAAAGTGAATTGAAATAAGTAATGTAAAAAAACACAGCAAACAGCCTTTAACACATGCTAACTGCAGCAATAAAGCTCCAGCCCCAGTTATTTTCAGCGGCAACACTCAAAGCCAGACTGCCCATCAAACGTCCCTCTCGGTATCAGCCCTGTGCTAAAGTGGGACAGATAGCTTCCTGCTCCTGATGGGTTTTTACAAGGGTGCTAGTCATCCTGAGTGCCAACTGTCCCACCAGCTTGAAGCACTGCCAGTGGGACGGAATCTCCAAGTGCTGCAGTGAGACTGAATTCATTCAGGACGATACACTGACTGCAGATGTACTGTTAAAAAAGAGAGGAAAAAAAAAAAGACTAAAGGTGCATATGTGTGTGTGTTTTTAAAAGCAGCGCCTGTGTGACACGTTAACACCCTTGAAAGATGTTGCAGAAATGTCTTCGTGTCGGTGCGTTTTTCAGCCGATGATGAAGCTTTTCTGTAACTAAATGTAGTAAATATAATTTTTTTTCAGCGTTCCTGTGGAACAATTAAAGGTGAAATCTGCATAGTGACAGAACAGGGAGTAGTTTCCTCATTAGAGCTTTGACTGCATTAATGATTTCTAATGAAATACCTCACTGCATGTGGGTCACACTTTGTTTTTTTCATGTGAAATCACTCACCTCATCCTTTTTAGTCTTGCTCTGTCATCTCTCCTTCTCCCTGCCGTCTTCTCCTCCCGCTCTCTCTCTTTTTCTCTCTCTCTCTCTCTCCCCCTCGCTCTGTTTTTGTTTTCCTCTGTGCCTTTAATGCTTCTCTGGCATTGGAAGTTAAACGTCTCCGTCGTTTTTTTCTGTATGTTTTTGCCCGGTTTGCAGCGTGGTTTTAAACATGCTGCCTGCTCATGCCGCGGCCCCTGTCCTGCTCGCAGCTCTGCATTCTCCCGATGCAGCTGGAGGTCCGGGGGGTTTTGGAGAAGGAGAGATGCATAGAGGGGAGGGAGAGGGAGAGAGAGAGAAAGAGAGAGAGATGGAGAGAATTGCAGCAGCGAGCCGGCCCACTCTGCTGCTGATGAGGCAAGCAAGGGTTAGAACAGTGTGTGTGTGTGTGTGTGTGTGTGTGAGGGGGGGGTGTGTGTGTGTGTCTGTGTGTGTGTGTGTGTGTGTGTGTGTGTGTGTGTGTGTGTGTGCTGACAACAATCTTTCTATATCCAGGATCTGCATGCCTCATAGCTCTTTCTATACCTAGTTTTAGTCTGCAATCCACATTGGTTTCTCATTTAAGTCTTACATGTTTAGTCTCACAGAGCGCCAGTAGAGGCCAATGAGCCTGTTTTCACTTCCCAACTGAAATCATTCTCATTAGCGATTCCGGCTTTGGGTCCATTCACACCAAGAACAGTGACTATAGCCACAGGGTTCCCATTATATACACTTAACAGCATTGACTCACCACCGCAAAATTATTGCCACCACTGTGTTGGAATTTTATGAAATCCTGAATCTTGATGGTTACGTTGCATGACTCTGCCGAGGACTTTTAATTTGAAACAATGGATACAAGGAGTGGAGACCTGTGGCGACATCCGGCTAAGTCATTTCCAGAGTCATTTCCTGTATCAGTATCGTGGGTTTTGTGCAGTTTTTAGCTTGTTTTTAGCTTTTCTTAGGAAAATAGGAGTTTTCAGTTTTTTTCTCGTTTCTTCTCGTATTTTGATATGAGTACATGTTCTAATAACTAAAGATTATGCTGTAAAATCTTGTTAATTTTATTAAATATGGTCATTATCACGAGTTAATGTTTTCTCATTTGACTCACTTAAGTAACAACTAAATTCAGGTTTAGCATTTATATAAATAGTTGCGATAGAGACACAGCAATAAAGAGCAATGTGGTTGTAAACATAAAATTTTGTAAAATCCAAGGCAAAAACATTCAAATAATTTAATAATTACTGGTATTTTTTAAATGTTTTTGTAACTAATTTAATTAAAAAAATGTAAATTATTTAAATTAAACAAAACTCTTTCCCTCCTTCTGCTAAAAAAAAACTCCTAGAAGAAACACAGAACTATGAATGTAAGGTTTTAAAGATCAAGTGGATGCAGGAGTCCGCACCACAACTATAACAACGACAATGATATGACAATGACAATGATGATATTGGGATAATTTTCAGAGCGATTTCATGAACGATAGAAACACTGACAGCCTCTCAAAACTATTTACGTTCAGCATGTCACTTGATTTAGGTGTATTTTTCTAATTCTAAGGAAACAGTTGAACAGCAAGTGCGTCTGAGCAGCGGAGAGAGAGACATCAAGAAAAAGATGGTGTTTATTTCACTTTATTGCTATTAGAATATGTTTAAAGAAAAGAAATTTTAATCCACCCTCCTGTGTAGAACAAATACACCCTTGTATTCCTGAGTGCCAAGTATAGTAATAACCGCTCATCAGTATTTATTTAGGGGCTCCAACATAGCACGAGCATGCAGCGCGAGCTTGGTCCATGTTATTGTTCTCGGTGTGGACAGCCCTAAACGATTTACATGCACGATAAATAAAGCCATCCTGTAATATGTGCGTTTACATGGCCCAAAGCATTTAATCAGAATCAAAGCTTTATTGTCATGTACAAAGCAGTTCAGTGGATTCTGGCTTCGTTCACCTTTTTAGTCACTTGTTTGAAAAAGTCTTTGTTTGGAGCCTTTTGACCATTGAGGAATTAAACAGTCCTTAAATCTTTTAAAGCCACAGAGCAGTTTTATTTTTTATTTATTTTTATTTTATGTTTCTTGTCCCTCCTGAAAACTCACAGAGAGAATAGATTTATTCCAACCAGAGAGAAATGATCGGATTAAGCGTTAATCTTATGCTACATTGCTACTTATGCTAATATTTTTTTTTATTTTATTTTTTTATTATATTTTAACAGATTATCATATACGAGGCTTTTTGAATCTGACTGGAACGTACCATATGGGTCTGTTGAGCCTCTTTGAGCTTTTACTTTACAGAAATCTGCTCCTGCCGTCCTTGTTACCACCAGTAGCAAACACCTTCCTCTCAGTGTAAATAATAAACTAATATACCCACTTTACGCTGCCTGTCCAGCAGCTAACAGCTCACGCACAGTTAGAGACCGGCTGATCAATGTAGTGGAACATTTAGCAGATAACGGGTCAGATATTTTTTCTCAGGAGGAGGAGAGTCGCTGTCAGACGTACATTCATCATCTCAAGACTAAATGAATCCCAATGTTGCTCCAAATATGTCCAATATGTAAAAAGCTTCATATTATGATTCACTGTGATAAATGAAACCTGTACAGCCTAAACAGTGAGATAATTTGGGTTATTGGTCAGATTGGTGTCACAGTCACAAAGAATAAGCTGTTAAAAATTTGCCAGTGTTCTGTTTCCTTCCTGATTAGCAAAATGTGTATCATTATATAAACTTTGGTTGGATTTTTGCTTTAAAATACAAAAAAAATATCTAAAATTGTGACTATTTAAAAAAAAAAAAAAAAAAAAATTGTAATATTAATTTTGTAGCCAGAATCAGTCCTTCAGCTTGTAATGTTTAATAACAAAACTGGGTTTTAGGCAGTTGATTTGGTACGAGTTGAGAGTTGTGTTTGTGAAATCCTTTATACAAAACCACAACCACAACTGCTCAGGCATATTACACAAACCAATAAACAGCCTTGCGGTATGTGAACATTTTCACTAACTTTTGAACAAACCCTTCCTGATTTTTTTTCCCTCTTTTTTTTATGTATTTCTTGGATTAAATTCCCACATTACCCACTCAGATGTATCTTATCTTCTCATAACTCATAAACCCAGTAATAGGACACAGTATGAAGCCAAGAGTCACAGTTATCATGTGGGTCATTCCACACCAACTCAACTGGACCTCCTAGGATGGGGCGTTGATTTACTTCATCAAACCATCTTTCCATTTTTTGTCACTGTATTGAACTCTCGCTGTTGTTTTTACATTCCGATGTGTCGCCTAAATGCCTTTTCATGTTCATTTGGCGTA
Source organism: Coranthus polyacanthus (assembly GCA_037367275.1). Classification (NCBI taxonomy): domain Eukaryota; kingdom Metazoa; phylum Chordata; class Actinopteri; order Kurtiformes; family Apogonidae; genus Coranthus; species Coranthus polyacanthus. The sequence goes on along the minus strand of JAPQRN010000006.1, from coordinate 3,854,084 downwards.
AACAAAAACCAAAAAGAAAGTTCTTCAGAAAATAGTTAGAACGTGGTTTTCTGAACTCTGAAGCTATATTTAGCCACATCTGTGCACTTAGTTTTTTTCATGCAGGACCAAATAACTTCTAGATAAGATAGAATTATATTAATACTATACAGAATCAGCATGTGAACACATTATTTACCCACTAACACACCCATTAACTCTTGTTCCCCTGTGACAAAGTAGTGAAAAGGCAACATTTGTCATAAATGTGACTTGTAAAGCCATCAGGGTTTTCTTGTGTGCAAATGTGAGTCAAAGTCTGACAAACGACACATGAAATGTTTACGAATTTAATAAAGAAATAATTCATTTAAATTAATGACAGCAAAAATGTTTTCTGTGATGAGTAAGATAAAAAAAAAAACAATCTACAAACAATTAATATTCCAACTACAGAATATCAAAAGGCCATTTGAAGAACTGTTAATTGAATTTTATGATATTGTAAGATCCAATGAACTTTTTTTTCAAGAAAATCCATGACATGAACTAGAAGACCTTGGTGAGTGATTGTGGAGTAACTTGGTGCAACTTTTCTGCTCTGTACTTTTTCATTTCATGTAGCTCAGTTTTGACTTAATTTCTGTTTGCTATGGTGTCTTCCCAGCCTCATATGAGTCGTCATTTTTATGTTTCCCGTATAAACACCCTGACAGTCAGCAATAGTTGCAGCTGGGAGCTGCAGAGTGCTGAGCTGACGGTCCAGGAGCCACTGGTTTCTGTTTTTTGATCACAATGCCTACACTTCCTTCCCCTGGCACACAGTGGAACAAAACCGTTTTTTTTAAACTATGTTGCACAAGCCTAAAAAAAAAGACGTTTTTCATGACCATTTGTAATATATGTAATGAGAAATGTGCTCTTAAGAAATTTAGTAATGACTTTAAAGATGTAATTCATGGGTTAACACCTGCCGTACTGGAGCCTACCACCTTGCTTCGCAGAAATCATCTTAAGATTTTGCTTTTGATAATTGACTAATTTTAACTTCCTTATCAACATGAGTCATCCCGCGTTTTTTTAGACACACTTCAAAACTTCCTCAATGAAAATGCAAACGTTTGTCAGGGCTGTTTGTCATATGATCGTCAGCGAGCTGTTTCTCAACACCACATCCTTTCTGTTTGTTCATCAGCTACAACGTAAAAGTACAGGTTTCTTCATCAGTGCTGAAAAATAACTAAGTACATACTTGTTCTTTGAGTATTTCGTATGATAAAGTATGTTACTTTATCCTTCTACTCCACTACATCTCAGAGGAAAATATTGTACTTTTTCGTCTACAGCAATGGACAATATATAACAGTCTTTTAAAATCCAATACATTGTTAAAGATTATACTGCTGGTTTCCAACCTTGTTGTCTCCTAATGTCTTGACAAATAGCAGTGTGTAGTCGGCTCACATGGCTCAGATGTCTGAGTTGTTAACGGTTAATAAATGTCACCAAAAAATCTAAGATTAACTGAAAACATATTTGTGAATCGAAACTTTGTTTATTCTTCTGTCCTCTCCCATTAATCATGTGATGAGCCCTCGCATTTATCTGGTGTCGCTGTATGGAACAGTGGATTTAAAGTAGTAAAAACTAGCTCCATTTCCAGTAGCTGCAACAGTAACCTGCTGCCGCAACACTGATGCTTCAGCATCAATAATTTAATTATGTTATATATAATATCAGTCAGAGACCAAACCAGTACTTGCACTGAAAATAACAACATTTTGCTGCTAATACTTTAATTTAATATGATTTTCCATGCAGAACATTTACTAGTAGACTATCTTTATATTCCTGTGTTGGTACTTTACTTATGTAAAGGATCTGAATACTTCCTCCACTACTGTTGTGCACACACCTTATGGTTATATTCTCTTGAGCTGCACAGAGTTGGAAGGGCAGTGAAGGAGAAGAAACGCCCTTAAAATTTACACCCTTCAGCTCTGGGTGACATTTTTACACAGTGATAAAGAAAATCGATTGCTGTCTTGAAGTAGGCAATAGGTAACCCTAACTCTGCTCTGCTGACAACCCCTGTTTTAGTCCCGATCCAGTATTACGTACTACAAGCTCCTGTAACATGACTTTCTGTTCTACTCTAAACAATGCTGGTTTAAATTCTGTGTAGTAGTTTGTAGTATTTTCTTGTCTTAAGTTGTGTTTTTGTGTGCGTGTGTGCGTGCTATTACTGCTGGGTATTACTGTTCTATACAGATCTACTGCAGTGCATTGCAGTGATTCTCTCACTGATCATGTTAGACCTGCCTTAGCGAGACCAGACTCTTATTTTCAGTCACTGTGTTTCGGTTCCTTCAGATTTGTTTCATTCTTTGCTGACCTCATACTTGATGGCAAAATCAGAAAATGCCACACTTACACAGCACCTCAGTGGTATTATAGTATATAAAGAAACAAAGGAAGACGTGATTGCATAAGGGATGTGATATTTTTGGTCATGCTAAAGCACCGCACAAAGGTTTGTACTGTCGAAACATTGACATTTAATATTACAAAAAAGGTATCTGAAGAGGAAAAAACTGTTGTTGTTGAAAAGATTAATAACTCTTGTATCAAAACTTATTATATTATTATATATTAGTATTATTCTGTGATGTAGGAGAACTAACCACATTCATCAATTTTGTGTTACTTTGGATATTCTCAAATGCACAAGTGGTCCAGACCTGTTGCAGAACCATGTGCACTTAGTCTGCTGTTATCCAAACTTTTTCACTAATGAATTGCTTACATCTTTACTTTGAAGCTACTTTGAGTTTTAAAATCCATATTACACTTCATAATTACATTGACATTCTGTTTAACTCTCCAATTCAAATCATAGCTCTACTCTCCAAAGTAATTTCATTAATAATGAACTACTCATCATCTTCTGTGTCATCCAGAACAAAAGGAGAGTACTCTTTGGGGGCAGTTTTTGCTCAGGAGGTAGAATGGGTCGCCCACAAACCAGAAGGTTGGCGGTTTCCATTTCCAGCATTTCCAGCTTTCCAGCACGTCAGAGTGTCTTTGGGCAAGACATTTAATCCACTGGGTGAGGGCAGTCCATTTACCATCAGTCTAAGTTTACAGATGTTTTTTTGACATTGCACAACAGTAAACATAAAAAATAAAATGCAAAAATAAAATGTCACTAGTGAGTTTAAATGACATAAGCATAAAGCACTACTAAAGCTCACCATTGCTTTGTCTGGTCACCATAGAAGTCCAAGTTTTCGGTCTGCCTTCCTAACCACCATAGTGGTCCTTAAAACTGTCACTGCTTAAACACCTTAACTACTCATTCGTGGTCTTTAAAAAGAGAAAGTCTTGGTTGTCATGGTTGCTGTTGATAATAACAAATGAGTCAATTTCCTGTGTTTTCTGTCACTGTTATTGAAAGTCAAAGATGAGGAAATGCATGTGTCGATTGAATGTGTTTGGCAGAGTTAAGTTCACCTAAGGTTGTCCCACGTCATCCTTCTGCTCTGCTGGGGGCTCATCCACCTTTCCAGGTGGAGTTTGGGGGTTTTCAGATTGGTTGTGGTTGGAGTTTTTGACCTCGTCATTAATGAATAATGGGTTGGTGGCTTGCAAAGAGTTGACTGAGTTTTTAGCTGTCTCTGGAGCATCTTTGGATATCAATTTATCTCCAAAGGTAGAACCTGGAGTCATGTCTTCCATCTCTTCACCTACTTCTGGGAGCAGGGACAGCCTTTTGGAGAGCCTCTGAGGCAGGAAGCTGGATATTGAAATCCGGTTAGATGACCGCAACGTTACCTGGCCATTGTCAGCTCCACCTTCAAGGAAAGGTGTAGGTCCGGCCCAGTCGCTTGTCGTTATCTGCTGTTTTTGAAGCTTCCGTTTCTTTATATAAATGACCAGGAATCCTACCATCATCAGCACCAGGGCTCCACCTATGAGGCCTGCCACTGTTTTACCATGCTTTGTCTCCTGGTTTCCTGTCCCTAGATGATCTTTATTTGCCTTGGTGGTGTGAATGACTGGTCTCTTTGTGGTGGCCGTAGACGTTTGGTATGAACTCGTGGACAGTTTAGCTTCACTGGTTGTGGCTTGGAGTGTAGTTGTTGAGTTGTTTTGAGCAGGTCTGGGGGATGCGGTTGATGTTGGGATAACATTTGTAGATGGAAAGGTAACTTTATCACTCAAGGAAACGGGGGTTGATGTCATTTTTGTGTTTTGGCTTTGGGAGGGTCTCGTGAACCTTGGTGTTGCGGTCACGTTAGTTGTAGTTTCATTGACTGCAAGCGTGGTTGTTGACATTGACGTGAGCTCCATTCCTGCTGTTGAGTTGCTCATCTCGACTGACATGGAATTGCTTGGAGATGCCGCTGTTTGGGCATCTGTTGATGTATTCGCTCTAAATTTTCCAAAATGCATTGTTGGAGTTGATGGCATTGAGGTATTCGTAGGCGGTGTGAAGGTCTGACTTGAGACATTCACCAACATTCTCATTTCCGGTGTCGTCTGCTGGCTGTCAGTGAAGTTTATTCCTTTAACTTGACCTGCAGTGTTGGAGAAACAGAATACATGCATTTAGAATACAAAATATGATTAACTGTATTTACTCTGGAGGTGCAACGATTAATCGATAAATTGTTGCAGCTTATTGTCCATACACAACACAGGATGGAGATACAATGGGAAGTCAAGGTGCATGTTGGGTTGAACCGTGAATGTACATTTTTTATGTTCAATTGTTTCACCCATTTCATTCTGTGTGAAAACAGAAGTTACAAACTGCCTTTTCTACTGCCATTTATATTTCAAGAGGATTAGTTTCAAGACAACAACATGCACTTCAGAAGATAAGTGAAAGTTCCACCATAGAACTATAAATTCAGTTTTATTTTGATCTTTGTTCACTGGTTTTCACTCAGAAAATTAAAGGTCAAGGAAAAGTTGTCTCTTCATCCTTTTTCCAGATGCTTTGTGTTTCCATGTACTTCATATACATTCAAAGTGACTCCTGGGTCCCCTCACTGTCACACTGTTACATGCAATAAGTAAATGTTGAAGTAATCCAAACTATTTCTTATACCTTAGTCACTTTGAGTACTCTAATGGAATATGTTATAAAGTGCATTTAAGGTTATGTATTCTGCAATGTGAAACATATTACTGCTCACCTGCTGTCGTGTTGTGAGTCTGACCAGCTGTCACTGTCAGAGGCAGCAAACTTATCAACATAATGTAGACTGTCATCCTTTTCTTGTGTCTTCTGGATGGTTGGTGAGTCTTTGTAGCTAGAAAACAAAGACACTGTTATTTTGCTGTGGATGCACCAGAATTGAATTGAATTCATTGAATCTGTACACGTGCTGGCAGGTGAGGAAATGGTTAAACGGAGTGAAGCACCCGATAATGTTACAATTGACTGAAAATGTGATGAAATTTTGGATGTTGGTATTAAGTTAAAATCCCTGTCAATGGGAAGTAAAGCTGCTCATTTTGATAGGTGGTTGTGTAAGGATCGTTCATTGGTTCAGAGTAGATGCCAAAATCTACACTAAGATTGAAATTAAGAACAAATTGATTCCCACATATCAAATCCAACACATGTAACGTTCTTAAATTTATAAACCAAAAAGCTGACTGAAATTGAACATAGTACATACATTGCTAGTAAAAAAAAATATTATTACACCAGCAGTCATGACATTTTATTGCATTATTTGTCGTGTTATTATATTATTGAGATCCATTACATTTTCTTACATTTTGAGCTGTTACTACTTTTTCAGGAACTTATTACAATATTGGGTGGAACAGGGAGTGTAAATGCAATAGAGCGAGGGAGGGACAGTTGTGAAATGTAATCTGGTGTTACTTCATTTCCTCAAAATGCAATCCAAAATAGTATGACATTTTTTTTTTTTTTTTTAAAGGGACATGTTGTATGCGCTGTTTGGGGTTTTTACTAGCTAATATTTAAAATGACGGCCAATAGTCTGAAAGTCATTATCAGTAGTTTCTATTGACTTATTGCCATCTCCAGTGGTTTTTGAATGTACTTTTTTTGTAAATTTCAACAGAAAAGCCTTTCTTAAAACAAACTGCATTTAGTTTTCATGAAAACTTACTCTAAGGCATTGAGTTAAGATTGTAATATTCAACTATTTCAGTTCATCAGTACAAATTTTTTTTCTGGTTCTAATAATACTTGTTTAACATTGCTCTCATTCTTCCAGCATCAATCTAAAGACTTTAGGTCAACCACACACTCGATTCTTTATAAAATTATTAAAAAGTACTTACCCATGATTACACACAGATTAACCATTCCAGGATATAAAAATGTCAAATCGCTGCAGGATGTTGAACGGTGTTGCCTTTCTGCCAGGATGTCCCCGAATGAAAGTAGGAACTAGGAGCGTAGAAGACTCATCGCTGCTGAAATTAAGAATGCTTCTTGCCTCACCTAACAGGAAGCCCACAATGTGAAACTTGTGACTAAAGCGTTCGTTCTGCCTCTGTCTGTGCTAAACATAGCACTTTATGTTTTACACTGAAAGCATACTTAGATTGAAGCACAAATGTTTGATGAAACCCTGAATTGAAGGAACTGTAGCCATATTGCCTTCTAACAAATAGTTTAAAAATGTTTGTAGTTGACAGCCAGTAAGTTAGCATTAGAGGAACCATGTGGACTTTTTGGTCAAAGTTACAGTTAGATCAACCTTTATTTTTACAGACAGTAGAGAAAGGTCAGAGAAATGAAGAGGACATGCATCAAAGGTCCCCAGTCCCCATGGTCTAAGACCCCAAAGTCATGTTACATTTTCTTTCTTGTAATCAATTCTTTCGGTGATGTAAGAACAATAAATGAAGGGTCTGGGAAGCAGTAATGAACTTTCATCAGTTAAGTTGCTATTTTGGTCAGGCCAGTAATTATCTAACCACATGCTTTTATCATAAAGGTGCTAAATGACTACACTGCCGCCAAGACAGATTTCATCAACTCTTGCTCTCCATTTCCTGTTAACTAGACTTCATTTTGCAGCATTTAGACTTGCAGGTCCTCTAACAGACAGAAAGGTCAATAAATCTGCTGAGCCTCACGAGGGCACTCAAAGCATGTATATGTAGAGACTAGAGCTGCCTGGTGGATGACTGAAGAAGCCTTTGTTTAGACTGGTAACATAAGGTTATCTTGTTTGTGTTAGGAGCTATTTTGTTAGTGATAGAATGAAATCAAAGCAAATAACCCATAGGAAACAAAGACTTTAAATGCATTATGAATTAGGTTTTGCATGTTGGGAGATTAATTTGAGACTTATTTGTATTTTATTAAGTCTGCTTTTTAAGATTCAATAAAGTATGGGGTAAGACTTGAAGTGGTCACACAGAGAGGGATACAATAATATGGTTAGTGTATTGTCTGCTCTGAGACACTCGACCTGGAACCTCCAGGCTTCAGCTTAGTGCCCCGTCCACTCAACAACAAGAGTTCTTCATTAGTACACTGTAATCTTCAAATTTCACTGTGCAGAATATTGACTATATATGAAGATGGACGCTGTGAGGTTAGAAATCCAACTAACTAATCCAAACTAAAAACTCACATCCAGTACACATCCAATACGTTTCTCCCAAAGGTGATTTTGGACTTTTTAGTAAGATTTCTTCAGGTAGGTTTTTTGTTCAAATCATCATCTTTCTGATCAGTTTTTCACAAACACGGCGACATGCAGCCCCGGGACTGCAGGATTTTGGCTTCATTTTTATTCAGTGTGAGAAAACTGCATCACGCATCCATTTTTATATACAGTCTATGGTGCAGAATGACATTTGACACTTTGAGGGTTTTCTCACAGGGAAATCGTTTCCTTGTTTCCTTCCTAAAATCTGAATTTAAGGGGTGGACCTACCAGCAGGATTTGTGCAATCAAAAAACTTTTTGGAGCCAGGCTTTTTCTCTTAACTTATACATATTGTTTCCCTGGCCAAAGTTCCCCACAAAGATCATCTATGACTCAAGATGCACACCCCTATGTGCTTACATCTTTGAGATAAATCCTAGTTTTGCCTCCGTTCAGTGAAGATAGAGAATTACAACACTGCCGACTTTTTTTACTGATGTTCAGTGAAAGTGGCAAAGTCGAAATTATTCAGGGCTAAAAAAAAAAAAATCTTCAGAGCTACAGCGCTAAACACTAGAGTCAATTTTAAATGAAGCTTTTTTACGTTTGACAGGTAAACATTTACTATTTAAAAGCAGCCAACTATGAAAATTGATTAAAAAAAATGGATTTAAAACACAGTAGACATTCACACCATCTTGTTTCAAAGAGTATATTTAAACAGCTTCTTTTTCATGTACACCAGAGTTATGGAGAATACAGATTAGACAGTCTGCAGCAAAGGTAACCTTGACCGACAAAATGAAGTTCACTAGAGAGAAGTACAACATACAACACACACTCTATCAGACACGAAGAGGAGCTTTAAAAGTGTGCTGATCTGCAGGGCTTAGTTGTTTTTCTTCTACCTGTTTATCATCTCGTCCACTCAGTTAAGTTGTAAAATAAGCAAATGGAGCCATAATAAGCAGTCTTCAGTCTCAAATGTGCAAAGCGAGTGTTTGAGACTGTATCATGTTAGATGTTTAAGAGTTATAGTGACTACAGTAACTTCCTGTACTGGTCCAAAAGACCAAACTGTCCAAAAAGTGTTTTCACACTTGACATGAACCGAACCATGGTTCAGTTTGATCCGGACTGAGACAACCTCTTGGTCGGACCAAAGACTAGCTGTTTGGTCTGCACCGTGGTCTGGGGGAGGTTTCACACCTGCAAATTTGGTTCGAATCAAACTGAAAAGTATGAAAGTCCAAAAGTGTGAAAGCGCCCCTTAAATACTGAAATACTTTTTAAAAAAATACTTGGATAGGAGCACTTCCTGAACTCGAAAGTTTCATCTTTTACACCATTTTCATCTCGTTTCACCTTTTACATAATTTCTGTCTTGTTGCATCTCTTATGTTGTTCTCATCTTGTTCCATCGTTTACAAATAATTTAAAGCCATAAATAACCGTCTGACTTCTTCGACTTTCTTTCAGGACCAAAAATTGGTCTTTTAACTTGAAAGAAACATTGATTTGACATTTATCGTGACAATTATTGATAACTAATATGAACCATTTTATCCTGATAACATTTTTGGCTATATATCACCCAGCTCTAACTCCCAACAGTACTTTTTTGAGTAAGTTTCAATCCTGTAAGTGGAAGAAAAAAAATCAAAAAGAAGTGAAATGAAACACGATGAATTATCCCACAACATGCGCTGCTCTGAGTGGTTGCTGGTGGTCTTGAAGTGTCTCGGGCTGGATTATCCCTCCTCTCTCTCACACCACAAGGGGCATGTCCTCCAGATCCCTGGGAACCTCCAAACAGGAATCCCTGGAAGTAGAGCTCTGCATCTGCCCTGTCTGGACTTCAGGGGTAAGGAAAGCTAAAGCCGTGGCCCCTTCCTCAAGTCCTGCACCAGGTTCTTCCCTCTCCTGTTTGATTTGATCCTGCCTCTCTTGTTCCATGTCCGTTCCCACCTCCTCCAGCATGACACTGGCATCGCACGGCCCGACCAGTCCCCCCGCCTCGCTCCGATCCCCGCCCCAGTAGCCCGCACTGCTCACTAAGTCCATGTTGGAGCGCGAGGTTCGGGGAAGGTAAACCCTGCGCTGAATGTGGCAGATCTGACACGCCAGCACCACAGTGGCCACCAGCAGGCAGACGATCAGCCCTCCCGCTGAACCGAGAGCGATCAGACCCATCTGGTTGTCGATCAGGCAGTCGGCTCGGGTGACGTTGGTTTCCTGTTCATAATGGTTTGTGTGGTTGGTGTCGGTGACGGTGGTTGAACTGACAGCTCGATCCTGCATCTGCGTAGTTGAAAGGTCGTCGGCAGGGCAGAACGGCAGCTGGTTGATGAGGAGAAATAGCCACAGAGAAGTTCTGGTGCCGTCCATTGTGCTCTGAAATGAAAAGACGTCGTCTATTGATCTGAAGGCTGACTTGAGCTATTCTATGTAGCTGTATTAGACTGAGTCGCACCAACAAAGATTATCATAAACTAAGATCAGTTCCAAATTAGTGCTGGGTGTTCAGGCTGTTCAGACAAACTTAGAACGTTGTAATCATATTTGTTTCAATGTGAAAATACGTTTTTTGTCAAATACCATCAAATATTCTTGGGGGTCGACCCCCAAATCCCTCAACCTCATAAACCCCTCCACCACCTACGCGCCCACGTGTCACAAATGGTGGGTAGTTATTTATGTTACAAAGGTATAACTGTTATTCAGACGGGCACACACAGTTAAGAGAGGTCTCGTCTTAACACACCCACCATCATGTCATTTGCTGCCTATTGACATGTTACTGCTTCTCTTTCAGCTATGCAATGGTATGATGGTGTATGGAAAAGTCATATTTTATGGGAAATTCAAACCAGTATACTGTTTCATCGGGTATATCGACCATCTCCAGTGTCAATCATAGTTTAGGAAAATGACATTTAAAATGAATAAATGTAGATTTAACAATAAACAGAGCTATGTTGCACAATTTAAAAACTAATATCAGTTTAGTAAGTCCATGTTTATTGACATTCTGCAGCATCGTGAAACTCAGTTCTGTTGAGTGTAGAACTGCAACAAATTATTTTCCTTGTCCATTAATCTGTTGATTCTTTTCTCAATCAATCAATTAATTGTTTGGGTTATGAAATATCAGAAAATTGTGGAAAAAGTGTCAAGGATGTCATCCATAAATGTCACAACCCACAGATATTCACTTAATTGTCATAGGATCAAAGAAACCAGAAAATACTCACAGTTAAGAAGCTGGAATCAAACCAGTTATTGATTAACAAAGTAGTTGTTGATTAATTTAATAGTCGATAACTAATTAAATATTGCAGCTCTAGTTGAGTCTGCCCCTTGACTTACTTCAATGAACTTGATTATTTCACTCAGTCCATCTCAAAAAGGCGGCCGTTTTAAAATGTTAAACCTGCTCAGGTGTAAATTTAAAGTTAATACTGGATCACATTTTAAACTTGGTGCAACAGAATTTAAGTTAATTAACCTTGATGGAAGTTTAGAGAAAAACTAGACCGATGTTTAAAGTGAGTTTACATTTTTATTTTTTTGTTTGGTGCAACATAATTTAAAGTTAAACCATAATTTAATGGGGTTTAATGTAGGTTTTTATTTCTAGTTTGCCCTGAATTAGTTTTGATTTAATCCTCCTTTGTGATTTAATGAATTGCGTTTTTCATGTCTGTCTTTTAACCCTTCAACATGTCTGTCTGTTCTCACTCTAACATGTTATGAATACAGCTCAACTTTCCACTAAACCTACCAAGTATTTTCTCACTTTGGATGAAGTTTTTGAAACTTCATTTATATCGCACAAGTGATTCCAGGTGGAAGCACAAGTAACAGCTACAAAAAACTACGTGGATAGTGTAAAGAGAAAAACTTAATAAACACTGTCAAGACAAACGCTTAAGTCATTCACGTGAGTTAAAAACCACTATGAAAAGCTTTAATCAAAACTGACTGTGAAAATGATAAGATGTGTGACTCAAACTATGAAAGAAGAATAAAATAACATTAAATAAAATAACTAAGACCAAAGTAGATAAATGAGAAGACACATATGGTGAAGCCAAAAACGAAAAAAGCAGTCAAACAAAATATATTGTAGAGACTAAGACTACTGTAAGTAAACTATTAAAAGATACGACATCTAAGTTAAAACCAATAAAATAAATACAAATAAAATAACGAAACACACATTTAAAAATAGAAGTGAAATGTGTACCTGAAGTGGTCTGATGTGGAGGTCTCGATGGAACAGCGGAGTGAGACTCCTGTCACAGAAGAACCCTTGATAAGCTGTGTACTCACTTCCTGACCTCCACTCTGACTGTTGTGGGTTTTTTTTTTTTTTTAGTCTGGTTATTTTGGGGACTCTGGTTTGTTACTGCAACTGCTGAAGAGACAGAAAAGAAACAGTTTCTCAGAAAAACCTACCAGGTGATTCTCATCAACGTAAGATAATTTGCAGCAAAAATCAAAGACCGTTGCACACATATGTTTTTCCCTTTACAGCAAATGGGATCTAATTCCACTCTTCAATCCATTAATTACAATCCATCTGCACATTGTCGACGTATTTTGCATCCAAAGGTATTGCAAATTTTAATCAGAAATCTGCGAAAGGAAATGGTAATTTATGCACATTTCCATCCTCTACTGTTGCACTTATTCACATTTATCTCGATACACCAACTTTCACACCTGTCCCGAGCATAAAAAGTTCACTCAAATTGAAAATTCAAATAAAACCCTCTTGATTGAAATGCACTTTTCCAATGGCAAGGACCTCAACATGTTCAAGAAAGTTTTAGGTAACTTCTTCAAAACCCCAAAACACAAAGATGCACCACTTGCTTCTTGAATTTGAATTTAAGCCTGTCTTCCTTTCTTTGTCCTGTCTCTTTAGGTTTAAAACAGGTCAGATCAACGGTGACCTCCTCATCTACCACGTCCTGCTCACCCTCAAACCTTACTACGCCAAACCTTACGAGATCGTGGTGGACTTGACACACGTGGGACCCAGCAATCGCTTCAAGACTGACTTCCTGTCCAAGTGGTTCGTGGTCTTTCCAGGCTTTGCCTATGAGAATGTGGCGGCTGTCTACGTTTACAACTGCAACACGTGGGTGAGGGAGTACACCAAGTACCACGAGAGGCTGCTGACCGGTCTGAAGGGCAGCAAGCGGCTCCAGTTCATCGACTCCCCGGCGAAGCTGGCCGAGCACATCGAGCCGGACCAACAGAAGCTTCCCGCGGCCACGCTCACCCTGGAGGAAGACCTTAAGGTGTTCCACAACGCCCTCAAACTGGCCCACAAAGACACCAAGGTCTCCATAAAGGTGAGGTTGGAACCATAAGATGACAACAAATGTCTTGAAAGGGCTGATTACAGTTCTGGGCAACACCAACAGTGCGTAAGTTAGAATGGCCTTGTTTGAATGTATTTTCTAACTTAGGATGGAGTTTATGCGCTGTCAACATTTTAAGGGATGCACCAGCTGAAATAATTACAACACAGGCATAAGTTACACGTTAAATTTTCCACCTGGCCTTTAGTGGAGGTAAAATAGTGATTGGCATGGCATTAAGGCTGAGCAGTAGTCTTAAAATATTCATCTTAGTCTTCCTAAGAGAAATGATACAATATTATACAATACATTGAAAACATAAACGTAAAGCTTCAGTACTGATTTGTAACACGAAAACAAGCTGTACGTATATCTAAATACTAAATATCTCACTGTTCATCTAAGTAATATTTTAAAATATAACAAACACAAGACAGTTGCATACACAGTGTAACATAGGCTACATCCACTCTGATGCCTCTTCATTTTAAATGTCATTTTAAAATGAGAACGATCTCCATCCACACTAGCATTTTAGCAAAGTTTCGGAAATAATCTCCAAACATTCTAACACACCTGAAACACGTATCACATGATGAGGGAGGGATCCAACGATGTTAAAATCTGTAGAAATCTGTCATTTATGACATCATTGTGTCACATTTATTAATTTATCGTTAATGTTTACTCTTTCCTGTGTCTATTTCATTTATTATTAGAATTATATTGTTGTATTTTATCAATGTAAAATAAAAAGAACAACATGTTATCAGCATCGAAAATCCATATTGGTCGACCACTATTAAGAATAGCGTCATTTAAAGAAGTGAAAATGGCATTTTTTTTGTGACAATGAGCCTCATGTAAGAACCACTCATACCATTTGTTCTTAAATGCCACACGTGAGTGATTTAGGAGAACTTGCTGCATTACTTTTTTTTTTTTTTTTTTTTTTTTTTTTACAGGTATGAACATATTACGAGTTATGTGTAATTACGTTGCTGTAATTCTAACCTAAGTTTTTCACTAAGTGATTATATATTTCATTGCTCTGAAGCAATTTAGACTTTGAAAACCCTTTACACTTCATAATTTGTTGCCATTCTTTTTGACACAGCTGTTGTCATCATATTTTGGGGGCTCATATGCACAATTTTCTGAAGTTACGAGCATTTGCTGAAACTGACGTGGCTGCTCATACGAGTCTATCGTACAAAAAAAAAGAAGGTTCAGATATCAATACGAAAATGTTCTTGGCTGTGGACCAATGTTTGGATTGATTTGGACTTTACACCATAAGATTAACATCCCTGGTGCAGCCCAACATCGACACAGCTTTAGTATTCAGATAACTAGTTTCAACATATTTAGTGTGTAGAACTTGGGTATTGCTGGTGCGCCAGATCACAGATGTTTATTAAGGTTATGGGTGTTGGTTTCCCTTAAACAATGTGTTTTGTTTCTGATCAGGTGGGATCCACAGCAGTGCAGGTGACCTCAGCCGAGCGGACCCGTGTCCTCGGTCAGCCCGTCTTCCTCAATGACGTCTACTACGCCTCAGAGATCGAGGAGATCTGCCTGGTAGACGAGAGCCAGTTCACCCTCACCATGGCCAACCAGGGTACGCCGCTCACTTTTATGCACCAGGAGTGTGACGCCATCGTCCAGTCGATCATCCACATCCGGACCCGCTGGGAGCTATCGCAGCCTGACTCCATCCCCCAGCACACCAAGATCCGACCGAAAGACGTCCCCGGCACTCTGCTCAACATCGCTCTGCTCAACCTGGGGAGTTCTGACCCCAGCCTCAGGTCAGTTCTCAGAACATTCAAATTCCACAACAATGAAGTACCACCCTAGCTTAAGCTGAAATACATTTGACTTGTATATGTCCAAGCAGAAAAAGTGAAGAAAGACGTATGTGTGAGAGAGACGAGTGCACAGAAACACACAAACGATGTACTGCACACTTAGACATGTTCTTCATGGTTTCCCTTCTATACAGTTTGTGGCCACAGAAAAATGGCTTTTAATTTGAAACGACAGAGGCGTGGCGACATCTGGTTTAGGAGAGAGATGGAGAAGTAGATTTATCTAATGTCAGAGTGTTCATTAACTACCAATAAAATAATATCAGGATCAAGAAGTGCTATCTTTGATGTTGTAGTTGAACATTACCTTTGTCCTCCTCACCCTCATCTTCTCTGTAAAATCTGCAAGGTTTTCACCTTTTTAGCTTTGTCCGCAAAATTTGCAGGGTTTTTAGGTTGTTTTTAGTTTCTCTACATAAAATCTATCTAAATTATTTTAATCGACAGTTATTTTAATTGTTTTAAGGTACAACACCATGTCAAGTTCTTCCACACTGACCATGTGGTGTTAGATGTAAAGTAGCAAGACTTCAAGCACCAGACGGCGAGTGATTAAAGTACCTAAATGCATGAGAAAAAAAACAAATGAGGAATGTTTGAACTAGAAGTTTCTGTTTGTTTTTCACTACTTCCTGACAAAGCTTAACACCTCTGACTTGTTGTCCATTCCACATTCAGGTCTGCAGCTTACAATCTGTTGTGCGCTTTGACCTGCACCTTCAACCTAAAGATCGAAGGCCAGCTGCTGGAGACGTCGGGCCTCTGCATCCCAGCCAACAACACCCTGTTCATAGTGTCCATCAGCAAGACTCTGGCTGCCAATGAGCCCCATCTGACACTGGAGTTCCTGGAGGAGTGCATCTCAGGCTTCAGCAAGTCCAGTAAGTCCCAAAAAAAACAAAAACAACTCAGTCGCTCACACAGAAACATGCGCACTGCTGTATCAACTTATAGCTCAAACTACTCTTTCTGCGAACAAACGCACAGCGATGAGTTTTTGTAGCTGATGGATGGTGGATCTATGGATCTAAGTTTGTTTATGGAAAATGAGAAAGTCAGCATTAGTTGGTTAGTTAGCTAGGTGATTAGTTATTAGTTAGTTAAATACCTTAAACACCTGCTTGTGTTTACTTCACATCCTAAAGTGGATCAGGACTTCTGTTAACCAACGTTCTCCTGCAGGTATTGAGCTCAAACATCTCTGCCTCGAGTACATGACGCCCTGGCTGCTCAACCTGGTGCGCTTCTGTAAACACAACGATGACGCCAAGCGCCAGCGCGTCACCGCTATTTTGGACAAGCTCATCACCATGACGATTAACGAAAAGCAGATGTACCCCTCCATTCAGGCCAAGATCTGGGGCAGCCTCGGCCAGGTGAGTCTCTGTCCTCAACACTGGTGGAGTGGTGGAAGTTAGAGACAAATGAGTCCACTTCTGACCTCTTTGCCTGTGTGTTTTTAGATAACGGACCTGTTGGATGTGGTGTTGGACAGCTTTATTAAGACCAGTGCCACAGGAGGCCTGGGCTCCATCAAGGCAGAGGTGATGGCTGATACTGCAGTGGCTCTGGCTTCAGGGAATGTCAAACTGGTCTCCAGCAAGGTGAGACTCTTCTCTCTGCCTTTTTGTTTTCCATTTTTTATTTAATACAGGTGAATAATACACATAACGCACAATAATATGATGACATGACAGGACATTACAACATTACGACAGCCGCAAAAATTATTGGACGAAAGCAAAAAAGGTAAGGAAAAGCTCCTGCACGCGGTCTCGCTGCTTTTCAAATTTTATTACAACATATCGGTCTTTACGAACCTTCATCAGGCACCGTATTTCGCAAAACCTCATTTTGATCCGCTCCCATTTGCGATGTCAATGCGCTTTTCTGCAAACGCAACATTTCCTTAAGCATTTCAAATTAAAATCCCTCTAACGTTTCAGTGGATATAAACCATTCATTGCTTAACAGAACTTTTATTGTGTAAACGTTGTCTTCCTGTCACGTTTCTAGAAATGACATTTTAGCTGAAAAAGTAAGACACACACACCTGCAGTGACCGAAACCAGACAATAACACTTCAGATGATGATCTACAACAACAAAGTGTTGAAAATAGCTGGATTATATTCTTGAATGTATTAAATTAAACTTGAGAAAAAGTGAATATTGTATTTAACTGGCATTACATTACATGACAGGCACCAGAAGTTTATCCATATTATTTTTTACCAGCCTGTATTTGAGGACCGACTTTTATTTGTTTGTGTTGAGCCCCAGCTATTAGTGACCCAGCTTTTAATTGAATTCTGGTTTTATTTGAGGAAATACAGTATGTAGGCATCTCACAGACTTAGAACATATATACATCCAATCATCCAATTCTTATTGGATGACAATGTCTGTCATATGTCCTCCATAACAGTAACATAAGATCATTTTTACAGTATCATCTATCCATAATCTGTCTAAAATAAACTAAAATAATGAAGGGAAATAGAAAAAATAAATATGAGATATAGAAAAAATATGAACGAAATACTACAAAATTATTTTGTTTATTGTAATTGTTTTGTTCTTTTATCTTCTTTTTTCATATTGAATTTTTCTATTTCCTTTTTTATTTTAGTTTAATCTAGATATCATTTAGATATT
>JAPQRN010000006.1:3821094-3836444 GCA_037367275.1 Coranthus polyacanthus | reverse complement strand
ATGGCTACACGGCGACCCAATGAGAAGCTCGCGGTAGACTGTTGCTGAATGAAAATAACAGAGGCCATTTTGCGCACCCTCTTTTTTCAGTGATTACTTTCTTTAATTTTTTCCTTTTTGAAATAGAGGGATGATGCTGTGAAAATGGTCTTATGTTACTGGGGGAGGACATATGAGAGGTTTTCTGTTCTCTTATTGGATGATAAGGTGGTTGGAGCAGCTCACATGTGTTTACATGTTGCAAGTCTTTGAGCTGCCAACAAACCTGAACCAAGGACAGATATAATAGGAGCCCTTCAGTATAAATTAAACTGACAGTAACACTACATTTAGAAACTATAAGGACTTCATGATATGGCCCAAAAATGTAATGTCTTTTTGTGGTTTCACAGTTTTCTCAGTGTTAACTGAGCTACAGTAATATTGACTTTCCATAACTGGAACTTTGAATTGAAGTGAGGTTCAGCTTTGTTTTCTTCAGCATTAATGTAAAAGACCCTCTGCCCATGATAGAAATAGGGCTGGGCAACGTTATCGATTCCTAAAAGATAAGACGTAATCTTTATTGTCAACTTTTATCTTTTAAGCATTAACTGAACATTCAGACTATTTACTAGTATTTACTGAATGCATACAATAAAAATGTAGCATTCACTATAGAAGAATCTTAAATAACAGACAAAGATCAGTGTAGAGAAGTGAATTAAACAAACTGCTAAGTGTTCAGACTATTGTAGTGTTCTATACTTTATTTTACCAACCTACCAGAAAATGAATTAATGGCCATCAAAGTATATTTGGGAATCCATTTTAGCTGCTGTTGTTTTTTTTTGTCTGATAATCGTTCTTAAATTTGGTTATCTTGAAAAGGTCTTAAAAATCATTTAATGTAAGTGTCTGCTACCTAAACATGTATCTATATCTCACATCACAACAGTGTGTCTCCCCAACCTACATGAGTTTGCAGGCCTGTATACAAATCCCATAAATCTCTACCCATGCCACTTTAGTTTGAATCTTTTCCATATTTTAATGGTATATGTAGACAACATCTCCAGTGTTAATACACACCCAGTGTGACTTTATGGATTACAGCAAAGTGTCAAATATACATGTGAACTAGTACATGTTTAGTAGAACTTTGGTTTCTTTCTCAAATTAATATTGTTAGAAATGTGTGTTAAAGATAATCAATACACACTTACTACTTGAGGAAATAAATCCAAAGCTGTAAATCACTGCCTGCTTATCCAAAGTGACAAACTCATCCTCTCACTATTCATCATCTGTGTGCTCTGTATCCCAATTCAGCCACTACTCAGACAAACAAACACAACACACACAGGCAGACACAATAGAAAAGCCAGGCCCTGGCTCCTATTATGGCACACAGCGGCAGTGGACTGAATAGTGGCCATTGTGAAGACACGATGCCTAAGAAAAGTCTATAAATGTTTAAGTTAAAGCGCTGACCCGCTCGGTGGTTGTGTGTAGTTCTATCAAGGTGTTGTACAGAACCTGATGATATGAAAAGGGCACACGTACACAGCTGTGAGACTTAACGTGAGTCTTTATGTCGGTGTTGTCCACAGATTAGCCATCTGATGTCATGGCAGGACAGCCTACTGAACACAAAGGAGTCTTGTCTGCTGCTCTCGAACTCAGTGGTACCCAGTAGCTGAATAAATGATTATTTTCCTGTGTGTTATAGCCAAATGTCAGCTCAACATGCAAAGGTTCCCAAGGCTCAAGGAAACACCAGAGACTCGGAACTGTACTGGGATTGCAGCCTTTTAACTTCCATTATCCTCCTCAAGTGCAGACTTTAAAACAGGATGTCATATTATATTTTGCAGCAGGTGCAAATGACGCCAACAAGGATTCATTTTAAAACCCAGTAAATCATGGTTTAACTTCAAAGTATGTTTACGAAAGATTGAAAAGTATGTAACATTTCTGGCTTGTGTTGCTTGAACCCCGCCTCTTCTCAGAGAGCGGCTTAAAAAATATGAAATCACACAGTGAGTCTGTCATGAATCTGAATCATTAAAGTTCCCATGAAATCAAATTCAATGTTAAAATATTTTCTTCTCTATTTCTACATGTCACCTTTATGCCAGTACCTGGCCCAACGAAGACAAAAAAGCCATTTGGCAGGTTTTCTTGTATTTTAGTCATTAACTGGAAAACAAAACATTTTGATGACTCATCATGCACTCGGGGGCGTCTTTTACACCCCATGAAATGCTTCTTCTGAATTTTGATGTCCCCTGCAGTGGACCGACGATCTCGCTAGCAGTTCTGGGTTGTTATGGGTCAGTGCTCCACAGGTGGCGTTGTCCAATCAGAGCAGACTGGGTTTTTTTCAAGAGGGGGGAGACTACCCTAGATTCTTGCTTTTACAGTAAATAAGTAAATACGCAAAAGAAAATAGCACTCTACCAGCTGTGTGGTCACGGCTTTAAAACTAAGGTCTTGCTAACAGCTTGAACATTAGTTTATATAAATGGGGAACAAGCTAATTTATCTTAAAAAGGCTTGTGAATAACAATTGCTATAAGCTGATATTTTCACTTTTATTGTGTATCTCCATTAAAAAGGTCTTAAATTTTTTATTTCAACTTGTTTATTTCTGTAGTCATCCTGTAATCTCAAACTGCATCCGACGTTTTGAGAACAATGTCAAATTGTGAATGTAGTGTTTCAGCATCGTTGGTTTTCTTTTATTGCAGGTAATCGGTCGTATGTGTAAGATCATCGATAAGACCTGCCTGTCGCCGACGCCGACACTCGAGCAGCACCTGATGTGGGACGACATCGCCATCCTGGCTCGCTACATGCTCATGCTGTCCTTCAACAACTCGCTGGACGTCGCAGCCCACCTGCCCTACCTGTTTCATGTGGTGACCCTGCTGGTTGCCACCGGCCCGCTGTCCCTCAGGGCCTCAACCCACGGTTTGGTCATCAACATCATCCACTCCCTGTGCACCTGCTCGCAGCTCAACTTCAGCGGTGAGCGCTTCTTCCAGCTTGTTAGTTCACAATATGAACAAGAATAGCAGGAATAATCCAAGCACCAACATGTGTCTTATCAAATGAAATGTTTTGTTGTTTTGTTTACTGATCCCAGAGGAGACCAAGCAGGTCCTGCGGTTGAGTCTGACCGAGTTCTCCCTGCCAAAGTTCTACCTGCTGTTCGGCATCAGTAAAGTCAAGTCGGCTGCCGTCATCGCCTTCCGCTCCAGCTATCGTGATCGCTCTTTTTCCCCCGGCTCTTACGAGAGGGAGACCTTTGCCCTGTCCTCACTGGAGACGGTCACCGAGGCCCTGCTGGAGATCATGGAGGTAAGAAGAGGAACAAGTTTAGAAATATGTCTTTCCCTACGTTTCTGTCCCAACCAATGTGATAATCTAATGGTTCCCCACCTCAAGATGGGAAGTTTAAAAAAGAGCACTGCTTTATATCTACATGGGTTAGTTTCAACCTGTTTGCTCTGCGTTGTTTTCCTACAGGCTTGTATGAGGGACATCCCAGCCTGCAAGTGGTTGGACCAGTGGACAGAGCTTGCACAGAAGTATGAACCCCCTCCATCTTATTACAGTAGATAACCATATTAATGCCGTGAGTGTACAGTGGGGAACATATGCATACATATATTTGCGTGTGTGTGTCCAGGTTTGCATTCCAGTACAACCCGTCTCTGCAGCCCAGGGCGCTGGTAGTATTTGGCTGCATCAGTAAGAGGGTGAGCCACGGGCAGATCAAACAAATCATCCGAATACTCAGCAAGGCCAGCCCGCTGCTCAGCATAGACCGGGTAAGAATGCACCTTTTACTCTGAGATAACATCTTATTCACAGTCTGTGTGGACGGTGTTGTCATTTTTTGAAGCCTACGCAAAGAAAATACTTTTTTAATTCATTATATTGAGGAATGAGAATGTGTTTTTCTGACCTTGATGACCATGATGTTTTTTTTTTTTGTATCATCTTCTAAACCATCCCCTGGGGGAGACTTGGAGTTACAAAAGGGGTGGATGGCAAGGCTAAATATAACCTGGAAAACACCTCTGTCAAGGCAACTACATTCCCCATAGCAACATGCCATCAACAGAAATCACACTGACTTCATGGAGATTATGATTCACAACAATTTCCTGTTATGCATTGTACCCACTGGTCCTGATTATGCAAATCTCTGCAAATTCAATCAAGACTTTATCTTGCATTCTGGTCAGACAATGGTACAAATATACCTCAGTTCAAATTGGAAAGAAATCTGTGAACAAAATCTGGAGATATAGTGACCTTTAACTTCAACCTTTTCAGGTCAAACATTTTCTAGATCTTGTCTCTATACATGTATGTGGTAAATTAGAATCAAATCAGATGAGGTTTGAGCAAGATCTTTCTTTATTTAAAAAAAACTATTCAACCGTTGTTTACTCAAACCAAATCTATGTCCTCGTTTCATTTACAAATTAAATAAATGAAATCTTCTTGTCCCCTACAAAATAGCTATAGAGCTATGCTCCGTGTAAAAAGCAATAAATTGTAGCTGAGGAAGTAATAAATCCTTCCGCTACTGACATGTTTACGACTATAGTTAATGACCCAACAGGCAGTAGGGCTGCGCGATTTAGTGAAAAACTCACATTGTGATTATTGTGGCCAATATTGCAGTTTCGATTTGGGTGTCCATGTTTAGTTGTCAAGGAAAAGTTTGCATTTTTCAATTTTAAAATAGCATAAACATACAAAAAAAGCAAAAAAAAAAGTAGCAACTTTAATTTTGCATGTTTTACACAGAGCATCTCTCTGCTCAGTATCACTGAATCCAAAATATTACCGTACAACAGATTGTTTAATTTAATTTTTTTCCCCATTTCTACCATTAGATCACCCTCAATCCTCTTAAATCTAAATTGCAGCCTTTTGTGATTGTATAATTGCGCAGGCTGACATTGCGATTTGATTAATTGTGCAGCCTTAACAGATGGAAAACTAATGGTTATTCCTCTGTCAAACAGTACGATCCCAAGACACATTTGTGACATGTCAAAAGATCTAGAGGAGCAGCTTAATGACAAGATGCAAGACAGCCTTTTTGAACTGGTCTAAACATACACTGCCTTCTGTATATTTTCTGCATTTTGTATTTTCTAGTGTAGTTATGTCCATTGAACTTGTAAGTGCATTTGCCAATCAACGCTGCTAGTGTCAAGCTTAGGCCTCAGTGTACATAGTGTAATAATGTCACTTTCTGTCTTCTATCTTCTTCATCTGTCCGCCACAGGGTCTGGAGAGCTGTCTGAAGGGGCCTGACAATTACAACAGCCAAGTATTAATAGAGGCTACAGTCATTGCTCTGACGAAGCTACAGCCTCTATTGAGCAAGGTATACAACCACTGCACACTGTTTGTTGTTTAAATTAAGCCTGTATCTACACATGTGCAGTAGTATTAACAGTCTCAGTTAAAATGAGCAAGACCAATGACCATAGCCTTTATATTTTAGACTCTCTTTTTCATGCTCATGGTCACACATGTATTAGTTTTACTAAGCTCTAAGGAGATATGTAGAAACAATAGGGACTGTAACCAGACCGCTATGAAAAGAATCTGTATTTGTGCCATAGCGGTGTGGGTCCTCTCTTGCGGTTCGAATCATATGAGTGAGGGGTTTTTCTAACAAACGGGCCTCGTCCGTGTTTGCAGGAGTCTCCCATGCACAAAGCTCTGTTCTGGGTGGCGGTGGCTGTGCTGCAGCTGGATGAAGTCAACTTGTACTCTGCCGGAACCGCCCTGCTGGAGCAGAACCTCCACACGCTGGACACGATGCGAGTGTTCAATGACAAGGTAACATCACACATCAAATCACACTGCACTGCACAACCCCTGAAAGCACAAGGTCACCTGTGTAGATCTGCTGTAGGGTGAACTAAAACGACAACACTAGTTACAGTGTGCACTCGGATTCTGCTTACACTGCTGTCACTTTTGGTATAAAAGGCAAAAAATGTTATATTTTGTGCATATAAATGGCAGATTCTTTTAATCATTAAACCATTTCCAATCAAACAGACTCTATTTTCCCTATTTGAGAGCTACTCTATTAATAGCAGATGGTTTAAATTTGGATTAAAGTGTGCATATTCGACACTGTGCTTACTAAAATGTGCTGTGCTGCTGCAGAGTCCAGAGGAGGTGTTCATGGAGATCAGGCGTCCGTTGGAATGGCACTGTAAGCAGATGGATCACTTTGTCGGCCTCAACTTCAGCGCCAACTTCAACTTTGCGCTGGTTGGCCACCTACTCAAAGGTCAGTCAATATTCAACAATTACAGCAGTATATGATGGATCATTTAATGTTACTAATTGATTAGTTACAAATTATGTCCCCGCACAGCCATGTACGTGTAGTCCAGTATTTTAAGAAGGAAGTCCGATGTTCTGCCTCAGCACTAAAGTTCTTTGTAGTCTGAACTGTGCAGACAAAAAGGAAAGTCTGTGATTGCTTTTGATGCCGATGTGTGTCTTGTGTGTTTTGCGTCTCCAGGTTACAGACATCCGTCACCCACCACAGTAGCGAGAACGGTGAGAATCCTGCACACACTGCTGGCTCTCATCAGCAAGAATCTGAAATGTGACAAGTTTGAAGTCAACACCCAGAGCGTGGCCTATCTGGCTGGTATGTAGAAGTTTGTACATACGCATCCTCATCTTTACAGTTGAGTTACATTTCTAAAACTCATGTCTGCATATACATGTGTAATATATGAACATATTATGGAAACTATCTCCGAGGTTGTTCTGTTGTTTTATTGCTCTCGCTTGCTTTTATGTGACGTCATCTTTTTATTGCTTCAATTGCTTTTTTCCTCTTTATTGCATTTATTTATGTAATGTGATTTATTCATGTTGACGTTTTGCGATTTGCATTCTTGCGTCTCCATCTTCTTGTTTTAATAGCGTTTGTCTTGTTGACACAATGCATCTTTTGTCCTGTTGTTTTAACTCATGTTATACTTTTTGTCTTATTTATAACTTAACCTTCTTGCTTTGTCTGTCCAACACTGTTGTATGGGTGTTGTGTAAGCACCATACTACATTGCTGTTATTATTTTTATTATTATAAGGTAGAACAAAGAAAATAAAAAAACATAGAAATGCTTCATGGGTAAAATACAAACCCCTTTCCTGTTGTCAGGTGTTTACACTGTGAACTGTTCCATCTTTAAGTTGTGTGTTGTGTTCACGTTGAACCTCCTGACCTCCTCGTTGTTTCCTGCAGCTCTGCTCACGGTCTCTGAGGAGGTCCGGAGCCGCTGTAGCCTTAAACACAGGAAGTCCCTTCTCATCTCTGACCTCTCCATCGACCCTGTACCCATGGACACCTACTCAAGTCACATCACTGACCCCAGCTGCAGGTCAGACCACCTGACTGCATTAAAACACATAGAGTTGGTTATATATTCTTAAATGTACAGATGAGTGCACCTACCAGCTCACTCACTTCAAGTTCAGGCTGTGATCAAGATCATAAACTAATAAATAAATATAAATAAATAAATAATAACTTCCTAAAATTCACTAAAATTATAGAGAAAATCACTGTAGCTTTTGAGTCACACTCCTCACAAATATTCCACCTTCCAGAAAAGACACTCAAACATCGAAACTAATGAAAACTGAACTCAAACTAAGCAGTTCCCAAGAATAAATCTAAACTAAATAAAAATAGATATGCTGCTTTAAGAAACTAAACTGAACTTGAAAACAAAAAGTCAAATGAAATAAAAGTAAAGACTATATATACTCCTGTATATCTCCAGTTGCATCTTGATACATAGAGAAATGCATTTGCAAACTCATTAGAACTTTGCTAAAACAACAAACTTAATGGTGGCCTCAGACTCCTACTCAGTACGGTACTATTAGTAATGTGTTGTTTATGTGATCTGTCCTTTCCTCTCTCAGAACTCTGCGAGAGACTCAGCCGTGGACGTCCCCTCAGGTTTCAGATCGCTACCTATCAGCCCATCACTACCCCACAGTGGGCCAGATCAGCCCACGAACACGCAAATCCATGAGCCTGGACATGGGTCAGCCTTCACAGGCCAACGCCAAGAAGCTCCTCGGTACGAGCCCCTGTTATCCCTCTAATGGCTACATATTCAGCTGTCCTGAGAAACCCGCGTTAATCTGTGAGTCTGTTTGTTTCCAGGCACCAGGAAGAGCTTCGATCATCTCATATCAGACTCCAAAGCACCAAAGAGACCAGAGATGGAGTCTGGTATCACCACGCCTCCCAAGATGAGGCGCGTTGCAGAGAACGACTACGAGATAGGTGAGAGCACCGGCGTCTGCGTGGCTCCATCATCTTATAAATGCAATTATATGTATCTGTAACCCGATTTCTGAAAGTGAATAAATCTGTACTGATTTGCAGAGACTCAGAGGATCGCAAACTCACACCTCCGGAAAGTTTCTGTGTCAGAGTCCAATGTTCTTCTGGATGAGGAGGTTCTGACCGACCCCAAGATCCAGGCTCTTCTGCTCACTGTGCTGGTGAGGAAACAACAGCTACTTCTTACAAAACTCTAACAGAGGAAATGGAACAGGTTACCGTCTGCCCTGCAGCGTCTCCGGCTCTGTCTTTTAACAAACTCCTCTGGTTTTCAGGCGACCCAGGTCAAATACACCACTGATGACTTTGACCAGCGGATCCTGTATGAGTACTTGGCTGAAGCTAGCGTTGTCTTCCCAAAGGTTTTTCCAGTTGTGTAAGTAGCCAGTGCTGTTTTGTACTTTTGTCTTTAAGGTATGGATGGATGGAGGGAGGGATGGAGATGGGTTGTAGTAAACGAGACCTAAACCGGGACACACAAGCTTGGAAAAGTGGCTTCACTTCACAATAGCATGATTAAACAGCGTCAGGTTCATCTATCTTTATATTTAGTTTGTAGTCATTGTGTCATTAATCACAAAAATTCAACTGGACACAACAACAAGAACGGCCGCCGTACACGTCAACACGAGATGCAGCCTTAACTGTGAATTGTGTGTAATTCTGCTTCTGAGTTGATACGCCGGTCAGTCTGAGGAAAAAAATATGAAAATACCCAATAAACTAAAAAAAAAATTTAGTTTATTACATTTTCTGTGTGATTTTAGTTTATTTTAATTAGTTTTTTAAACACACAGTATAGTTTCTGTTATCCTTATTTTTATTTTTATATCTTTTTTTAATATCAAAACTGTTTCACACCTAGTTGTCAGTATTTCATTAGTTTTCTTTCATGACAGTATCTTTGGTACTTTGGACCTGCAATGCGACGTGATGCGACGTGATACGATGTGTGGTTTTGTCACAGAGTCGGGGCCCCTGGTGTCTCTGAGAGTTTAGAGCTTCTTTTTCAGTCACCGTAAATGACTTCCTCTGAGACTACACATTTACACAAGCAAAAATAAACACTCATAATGTAAGCGTGGTTTAGTTAAGTGTCTCTTTAGCTTCATGTCTAAAAAAAAACAACATAAGTCACCTGTCATAGGCTATAAAGTATGAATGTAAAAATACTTGTCAAACCACAGTGCCATGAACTCAACACGTCTACTTAACTGTTTCAAACACCTGCTGCTGTACATGAAGTTGAGCCTTCTCACACTGTTTTATTTTAGTAAAAACAGAAACATTAACTCATGCAAGTTACTGTTTTTACTTTTATTTAAGTACAAATTTGAGGCACTTGTACTTGACTTTAGTATTTCCAGTTTTTGCATCTTGATATTTCTACTCTGAGGCAAATATTGTACTTTTTACTCTACCCCATTTGTCTGACAGCTTTAGTTCCTTTTCAAATTATCGAGATAAATCACAAGAAATGTCAAATCATTATTTCTTTCAAGTTAGGTTGATTTTTGGTTCAGAGTGAAAGTTGAAGTGGTTTCAAACTCCAATTAAAACATCATAATATATATATGTAGAATTAGAAAGAAGTACAATTAAGTGAAACAACAAAACATTGAAACATTTGTGTTTTATTTGACAATGTAAACAAAATAAAACCTAAAGCTCAACCTGAAACCTGTACAGCAGTAAAATACAACATGCACATGAATGCAGCAGTAAAATGAACCCAAAACATCACATATAATAATAATAATAATAATAATAATAATAATAATAACAATAACAATAACACTGACAGGGACCATTTTACTGCACAATGAACACTTTCATACTTTAACTACATTTTGATGATAATACTTAAGATACTTTTAATTGAGTACGGTTGTGAATGCACAACTTTTACTTTTCGAAAGCAGAGGATTAAATACATTTTTGGAGCTGTACTTAATCATATGTATTTGTGTTTCACCCTCAGCCACAACCTGCTGGACTCAAAGATCAACACTGTGCTGTCGATGTGCCAGGACACCAACCTCCTGAACCCAGTCCACGGCATCGTCCAGAGTGTGGTGTACCACGAGGAGTCGCCCCCGCAGTACCAGCCCTCCTATTTACAAAGTAATATCAGCTGACGCGTCCTGTTCAGCCAATCACAGCTCAGAGTTCCTGACTCTGCCGATACAGTTAGGACACAGCCTGGTGGTTGAAAAAGAACATCACAGCTTCAGTGTTTGGAATGTGTTTATAACAACACATTATGTAGCAACACCTGGTTTTCATACTACGCTGGTTGAACACAATATGGATTTCTCTGCGTTTTACAATAAATTATTACTGGGGTTGGGTGGAATATAAAAAATATTGATGTATTTGATCCTTAAAAAGTATTAAAATGCCTTAAATTTAGTTTTATAAATATTAGGCCTCAGAAGTCATTAAAGTTGTTCATTCATCTCTTGAATCTGAATTCTGGACGCCTTAATAACCACAAATATTTCATCTAATTTCACTGACTCTGATCTTATGCTTAATAGTAGTGTAAAAGCAGTAACAGGATCAGCTTTTTATCATCTCAAAAACACAGCCAAAGTTCCGGGACTTCATGTCAAAATCCAACCTTGAAAAACATACACTCGTTTATGTCTAGCAGGGTTGACTTCTGCTTAATGGCCTTTTGACACGGTTTCACTAAAAGACCATGAAAAAAGATTCAGGTTATTCAAAATGCAGCTGCTAGAGGTGATAAAAGTGAGATGCCTGTATTTTATGGAAACCACCCCAATATGTAATAATTCATTACAGAATGTAATGAGATGTGTTACGTATGTGTGGAGGCTGTACGCAATGAAGTGGAAATGTATTGTATTTTGTGGAGTTTTTACATAAAGCGTTGTTACAAAATGTTTTCACCTTGTTATCCATCTCACATCTCCTCCTCCTCCTCCTCTCTTTTCTGCCTGCGTGTCATTTCACAGGCTTCGGCTTTAATGGACTTTGGCGTTTTGCCGGACCCTTCTCCAAGGTATGAATGATTCTTTCCTCCTGTCATATTTTCATTTTCCTCCGAGGCGCCTTTGGCTGCTGCCGCCCTGGAGTATTTCAGCTTACTAAGCAATTACATGACAGTGCTGCTACCAGTCTGCCAACTGCAGTGGCGATAGATGAAGCATCAGTCCTGAAGAAGTACCAACACACACACGGAGGCTGGAGACCATTTGAAGTGTGGTTTTCTGTTAATACAGTAACTGCCCATCAATTTAGGATACACAACAAATAGTGCAAAGAGATTATTGTCAGCTCCACTCAGACCTTGTACAGGAGGAAAGCAAGAAAGAAAGATTTGATACGAAGAATAAACTCGTGTTTTCTTCACTTCCGATGCAGGTCACACAACCTGGTCATATTAATGAGATCACATGCACTGGTTTTGTTTTTATTTTACCTCCAGCAAACCCAGATCCCAGACTACGCCGAGCTGATCGTCAAGTTCCTGGAGGCGTTGATTGACAGCTACCTGCCGGCGGCTGACGAGGAGCGAGGGGAGGAGCAGCTGAGGACGCCCACCTCGCCTTACCCCCCCACCAGCCAGAGCCAGCTCAGCATCACTGCCAATCTGAACCTGTCCAACTCCATGACCTCACTGGCCACGTCGCAGCACTCGCCAGGTCTCAACACACTCACACGCATTCAGTTTTCATGCATTTAAAGGACTTCCCCTGACCTCAACCTACCTTTACCCTAACCTTAGAACAAGACTAATCATAACCCTCTGATTTTATGATTTACTTTGTATAGACCAGCTTTATATCCTCACACTGCAGCTGTGTAAAAATGTTTACATCCACACACACACACACACACAATAACATTGACCTTCTGCTGGAGCCAACTCCTCATTACTGGAAATCTGACACAGCACGTCTCCTCCTCCTTCATATTCTCATTAAGTCCACCACCAACCCAGACACCAGGATAAATGTTATTTCATATTTCTGCAAACCACAGATATGTCTAATCTCAATTTAAATTTTAATTTGTCATCAAAGGATCTGCAACGTGTTTGTCTTTCCTCAATAGACAGGAGGTTGTCGGAGTCAAAGGTGGATTTTCAAAATCCAGGACTTTGACACAAGAGACTGGAGTTCACATCCCAACTCCCTTAGGTTTGTAGGTTTAGGCAAGAAAATAAATGCTTTGGTTAAGGTTAGGAAAAGATCTTTTAAATATTTGAATTTTAATACACATTGAGTCATTTTTATCACATCTTCACTGATGTTTTCTGTATTAAACCAAGCCTTGGTATCTTTTTTAAACCTAACCAAGCAATGTGGATATTTTTTCTAAAAGAAACTTTTCCCCCTTCATTTAAAAAAATTAATAAAAAATCTGTCTGCATGACCTTGCTTTTACAAAATATCTCCATATTCAAGAAGACTTTATTATTAATTCATGGAGGTAAAACACTTGAACACTGCACTGATTCTCCTCATAAGCAGAAACACTGTTACTATAGCATTTCCACCGCAGGAACTTACACCGGAGTTCAGGAACCTTTTGAGGATCTACGTCCTCCTCCCAGAAAAACCAGGGTCTGAGTGAACCTCATGTAGGTTAAGTCCAGGTACTCAAGTAACAACACTACACTTCCACTATAATCAGGTGGAATCATATCAATATCAATAATCAGTTTACTGTATTTCCTCAAATATTGTCCATGTCTTTATTTGTCTCAGCTGCAGGAGGCACCAGGCCTTTATTTGAAGGAGGCTTGTATTAGAGTCAGCCCATTATTTATTATTTGCTCTGTTTAATAAGTAGAAATGGTCGTAATTTGCACAAAACCTCATTTTGATCTGTTCCGCTTCTACAAACGCTAAACTTCCTATACTGTTACAAAATAAAAGCCCTCCCGCGTTTCAGTGGATAGAATCTATTCATTGTTTCACAGAGCTTTTATTGTGTAAAAAGTTTTTACAACAGTTTCACTGAAAAAGTGAGACACACATACCTGCAGTGACTGAAACCAGATAGTAACACTTCAGATGATGTAGAACAACAAAGTGTTGAAAATAGTCAGATTGTAGAATGTATTAAATGAAACTTGTAGAAGTGAACATTGTGTTTAACTTGCAGCACATTACATGACAGACACCAGAAGTTTATCCATATTATTTTTTTTTACTTGCCTGTATTTGACGTCCGGCTTTTATTTGAGGAAATATGTTAAGCTTTTTCCCACTGCCTTTTCCTCCCCTGCAGCTTTTCTCCTTTTCATTCATTCATTGAATCAGTCCTAGAGCGCTTTCACACCTACCTCACTTGGTTTGATCCAGTCAAATGTGCAGGTGTCAAACCACAGACCAAACAAGGCGGTCTCAGTCTGGATCAAACTGAACCGTAGTTTGCTTAATGTACAGTGTGAAAACACATTTTAGATAGTTCGGACTTTCGGATCAATTACAGGAAGTTCATCAAATGGAAGAACAACCTTCTAACGTCAGACCGTCGATAAAGGGAGATGCAGCACTTGTAGATGATGATGACAGGGCGTATTAGTTGAAAGTAAAATAAACTGGATCAAATGTAGACAATATATCAAAAACATGAACCTTGGTTCAGACTTTCAGGTGTGAAAACGCCCTCAATACAGAATCAGAATGTCCCTGCTCTTTCCTCGTGAATAAAAAGTGTTGTAGCTTTTAAAGCATTGTTGATTTATTTTCTAATCTACCCGTTTATCCAGTCAGGACTGTTTTAGTTCACACTGTGCTTTTCTGCATCACACAAAGTACCTTTTTGTTGAATCACAGATGGAGGTCACTCATGTGCGTCTTTTTAAAAGATTATGCTGATGTTGTTTTAAAGATTAATAGGTCGCATGACTAAATGATTGTTGAAAACATTTGATGAGCTATACCACAGCTTTTGGAGAGCTCACATTTTTCACATTTTCATGGTCAGAAACTGCAGATAAAGTACTTGACTCAGCATTTAATTTATCATTATTCCTATTAATAAGAATGTAAATAGTAGATTTTATGAATATTTAAAAGAAAATTGTTTATAAATACATCTGAAATCAGATGGAAAGTTGCTGCTGCTGTGTGTTATGTGGAGAGAGAGATTTTTAAATGTTTTACCTGCCATTTCTGACCAGGAAAATGTCCCTTCGCTTGTGGAGTTTGAAATGAAAATCAAATCACTATTGTGTTTTCTTTCCTTCTGTTTCTGGTCAGAAGCGACAGATAAAGCCCTTGATTTAACCTGTAAAGTTCGGAACCATTTCTTCACCCTTGTCCGTCTCCGTCTCCTCCAGGTGTAGACAAGGAGAACGTCCAGCTGTCCCCCAGCTCGGCTCTGTCCAGCGGGGGCCGCACTCGCCACGGTTCAGCCAGTCAGGTCCAGAAGCAGCGCAGCGCCGGTAGCTTCAAGAGACCCAGCATCAAGAAGATCGTCTGATCTGAGCGGACACGCCACACCTTCCTCCTCCTCATCCTCTTCCTCTGCCCCTCCCCCCGGTCTGCCATCCAGCCAGGCCTCATTGCTGCACTCCACTTTTTACTCCTTTTTATTTCTTCCTCCTCCTTCTTCATTGTAGTTGATTTGGCAGGAGAAGACGTGCTTTTGTGTTTAAGGAGGAATATTAATAAGGGCAAACTTGAATTCTGTGATGCTTGAGATTTAAAAAAAAAAAAAAAAATCTTTAATTTGAGACGGGTTGTGGCGGAGGAGAGGAGAAGCTTGCGGATATTTAAGCTCTTTCTTCTTCAGTGTTTGGCGGCAGTGTCACAGAGACAAAAAACAAAAAAAAAAAAAACCTCTGACGGGAACAAATGACGGATCTCGAACTGTTTCCACAGAGGATCCAGAAATGAAATTCAGACTTGTGTTTGATCCTTAACCCTCTCCCGCCCCCCCCCCTCCTCCGCTCTTT
>JAPQRN010000006.1:3805910-3816870 GCA_037367275.1 Coranthus polyacanthus | reverse complement strand
GTTAAATTTGACATTGAAAATGCGTTATGCTTGACTGAAATTAACATTTATCTTTCACTTTATGAGAAAACGTATAAATGTTGAACTGAAAATCTCAAAGTATTAAAAAACAAGTAAATCTGATTCCCTGAACTGAACATCGACGAACAATGAAAGATGTAGGTGGGAGTCATTTTAATATTTTAATTTGAACTTTTATTGTTTTTCTTCGAAGTCAGTGTTTCCATTCGAGAAGCCTGAGGTCAGTTGTGTCGACACTGATCGACTCCGGTTAATCGGTCTATGTTTAGTCCAAAGAGCTGCCGCTGCTGGTCTAAAAAATACAAACTCCATCAGAGATAGAAAAACAAAGCAACTATTTGACACAGTCTTTTAGAAAAGAAAACGCAAGGGTTAGTTCAGGGACACCAAAGAGAACGGAGAAAATGACTGACAGGGGTTTGTAACAGGATGTAAAGCACGGTTACGCCTCAAAAATACAAAGACCAGATTAGTCATTTTTTTTACAAAAGAAGCTCTAGTTGTGGAACATCCTCAGGACTGTGTGATGGTAGAGTCTGAAGAAGGAAAGTTCATGATCTGAGATGTAAAACCTCATCTGTGAAGCTCAGAGGAGGTAATGACGCAGCCGCCAAAGGAACTGGTTCTTTTTATTTATTACATACAAGGAGGTAATGTCTGTCAGCAGGATTACACAAAAACTACAGCACCCGTTTTCATTAACCTTAGTGGAGGGAGGAACCCATTAAACCTAGATCAATAGAAGAGTGTGGGTTTTTTGTGTTTGTGTTTGGTTCTGAAGCATTTAGGGCTGTAGGATCTGCTCCGCTTCAACTTCAAAACTCTACCACACAAGCATCCCAAATAAATCCGTCGTCTTTCATTCATCATTTCACCTGCTGAAGGCAAAACTAAAGAACAAACAGGAGGTGAAGACATCTGCAGTAAACACCTGGCACTGACGGCAAAGGATTTACGACTAAGTATTAAAACTGATTTCATTTCTGTTGTGTGTTTGTCCAGTTACTTCTGTGTCCCTAAAACTTGGAGGCTTTGTATAAATATAGCTGTGATTCCTACATGGTTCAATCAGTGTTTTTGACCAAACCCTTGAATTAAAGGTCCAGTTTGTAAGATTTAGGAGGATCTCGCTGCAGAACTGGTTTGTAACAGTCATAATATTACACGGAAATGTGTTTTCATCACCGTAGAATGAGTCATTTCTATCTATGGTGGGGGTCACGTCCATGGAGTCCACCATGTTTCTACAGTAGTTCTCAACACACTTTTTTTTTATGTTTCATTATGTTATGTATTAGAGCTGCAACGATTAATTGATTAGCTGATCACCTCCTATTCGAGTAATCGGTTAATCAGTTTTTTAAAAGAAAAAAGTCACAATTCTCAGATTCCAGCCTCTTTAATGTGAATATTTTCTGGTTTCTTTCCTCCTCTGTGACATTAAGTATCAGGACATTTGAGGACATCATCCTGGATTTTTGGAAACACTGGTGGGCTTTTTTTTTTCTTTTTTTTTTTTAATCCCGTGTTTATTTCACAGACCAAATGATGATAATATATGGCCTTATGGGAAACATATGTGGCAACTTCACTATTGGAGCACATACTGTTTGTCGTATGTTGATGGTTTTTAATTCCATTGTGGCGGTGCACAGAGCCAACGTGATGAAAACTGTTTCAATGCCCAAATACTTCTGGACGTGTCTGTTAATACGGACAAATCTAACATACTACAGTTTGCTTTGTATAATAATATACGCGAAGCAGCAACTAAGTCAGTTTGATGTTTGGAGAATGTGCAGACCACTCAAACTATGGACTATTTCCTATTTCCACCAAATAAAATCTGATAAAAAGATCCTGTAAATCAAAATAATGAGATAGTATCTCAACAATAATGAGGTCTTTGATCATTCTGAGGTACTAACTCCTTATTTACTTTGAATTTTTATCCAAGGGGCAACGACCTCAGGTCTGAATGCAAGAAGTACATTAACGTGTAATACCGCTGACGACCACTAGATGCTGGCACCAAAAAGCCCTGGCTCCCATAGACTTACATTGAACTTCTCTCTAAAAATACAAAGTCAATCATTTTTTTCCAGTAGTCATTCTGGTCTCATTGGTTTTATTTGCAAGTTTTCCGCTGGTACATCTTTTAAATTATTGCTCCATTGTTAAGATTTTAGTGCGAATAGAAGGCTTTGACGTCTGCTGTGTTGGACTTGGATTGACAGCTCGCTCACCTGCTGAATCACACTTTCAGAGCTTCTGTTTATTGAATAAAACAAAAGCTTGATTTTACTTGTGTTTAATAAGTTCCAGTAACAAGACAAGACTGATTTTGTTACACAAATGCTGGATGAATTTTACTGTTTTACTGTCAGTAAGCTGGCATCTAACATTAGTTCACCCGTCACCCCTCGTCCTCCAGTAGCTCCACCCTTTTTGTCCAAATATGGTCACTACAACAAGGCAGCGTGGCGACGTCCAAAAACGCGAACCCCTGGCTACAAAACTAGAATTCAAAAACCAATGGGAGACGTCCCAGTGGCTCCATCCACTTCTTCTACACTCGTTTAGGTTTTCATCACAGTGGTGGGGTTGGGCTTCCGTACTCAGCTGCGTGGACCAGTTTCAGTGTTTTTTAAATGTTCAGTGGAGTTGAATGGGAGTTCGCAGATCAGCGCTTCACCTGCAGCCAGTCCACAGCTCAGCCCGAGTTGACAGTTTCCAAAAATGCTTCTATCCTGCCTTAACATCTATGCATGACAAGAGTTGAGTATTGTTGTGCAGCTCAGATTTTATTTGTGTCTAAGCAGAGTCCCCACACATCGAGTATAATATGTAGTGTTCATTTCCTCTTGTATCTTATATGCTCTTCTGTCCATATAGTTGATTTAGTATACACGTGATTGATCATCATGTGACAGATTGTTACTGAACGTCATGGAAAGGGATGTTGATTGCCCCAAAGTAAAGGGAAGAATGAGTAAAAGTGATGATTCAGAACTCGCTGGCACGCTTTAGTGGCGGGAAAATAGGTTTTCAGGATCACAGAAGACCATACGACCCTTTTCGGTCGTTTTTAAATCACAGGACGTGTGGAGCGATGGGATGAGTGGCCACAAACTCACGTCCACGACTGAGTCACTCTGGGTTTTGAACTGAGGAGTTTTTCCATCAACGGTTTACGTCAGATTCCACAGAAACGTTTCATCGTGTTACTCAATCCGTCGTCTTTATAGTCCACTTCTCTCCCGCTCCCTGTTTTTTTGTTTTGTTTTTTGTCCGCTAACGAATCCCCCAGTCTCAGAAATCAGCGAGCGTACCTCCAGGAACAATCCGTGGGCGAGGTTGTTCGAAGCATCGCGTTAACCCCGATCGCCACTGTTTCCAGGTTTTAGTTCGACTCACGTGGATGAACGTATCCATAACCTCTTAAACAAGTGGTTGACTTGCACTAATTAAAAAACAGTCATGGGTTTGTCAAGATGAAAAACCTCAAAATGTGGCATGTTTTATTTGATGTTATGCAAAATCTAATGTCTGTAGAGTATTAGTCTGAGTTTTGTTTTTACTGCAGTATGTGTGACAGTTGTAAATACTTTGTGTACAATTTGAGGTGGTATATTTACTACACTGTACATACATGTGATATTGTATCATTTTGTTTTTGTAAAGCAGTTAGTTTCTGTATAATAATATACAAATTGAACTATTCCAGTGTTAGTAATAAAATGTTTTGCTCTCCACATTGTTTGTACCTGCACTATGCCACCACTTTGAATTTTTTGACCTAAATCAGACCAGTTTCGGCATCGGGTGAAACGTCTCGTCTCCAGTTTTAGGGGATTCATCTGATCATTTGAAGGGAAGGAAGGAGCAGGCAGAAGAAGTATGGAAAGAAGGGAGTACTGATCCTTCACATCTGTTTCCAACTAAATGATGATCAGAAAACCCTTTTTGCTGACATTCGGAGGAAAAAATATTATTGCATGGCCTCGATAAATAACTTGTGGCAGTGAGACAGTAAAAGCATAAAAGATAACTGTCTACTGTGAACTTGACCTTCAACCTTTTCCAGGCAAAACTTTTTATGGCAATAGATCAAAACTCCTTCATACAAAGTCATATGAAACACGGTCAGAACAGGTTGAGAATGTTGTATGAACAGATGAAAATAGATTAATGAGGTCTAAGTAAAATAACATGGTTGTTTTTTACTGGTAACTAACATTATTTTATCCACATGATCATTTACTTCATTTTCCCGTTCATTTTTACCTCCTTTAGGTGAGATTTGTGTTGCCACATCTCGCCACAGTTCATTGCAGAGTCAGAGACAGAGTCATTTTTTACTATTTTACCAAAAGAAGGAGCATTGCACAGCATCTGACACTTGGAATAAATATCGAGAGGTTTTATGTGTTTTATGCAATCTACTGAAATGTCAGGTCTGAAGCATGTTCCATTAACGCGTGAATGTTAAAAGAACGTTTGCGTGCAGAAATGCAGAGCATTTCGATGTCGAGTCCTTGTACGTGTGCATTGACAATCAAGTTGAATCTAATCTAAATATTATCCTGGGACAGTCATGATTACGTAAAGGTCGGACCCACCAGATGTCACTCAGCACAACGGTCTGATATCTGTCGTCGGAGTCATGGCTCTAATGTCCTTTGTTTCTCGGTTTGCATCTGCTCTATAATGTCACGCTATTGTTTTGGCTCTTCTCGTCTCGTCCTTGGTAGACGGAGAAGACGGGCGACACATGAAGTAAAACAGATTAGAACTTCAACCAGTCAGCGTAAACCTTGCAACAGCACAGCAACAATGATTACAGTCAAACTTTGATTCAAAGGTCTTTAATATGATGCCAGTTAAGACTGAAATGTTCTGATTTTAAAGCACAACCACCAAAACAAAAAAAAAACACAAGGACATGACTCCTCCTCAAACTTAGGGAAAATGCTGTAATAATCTAAAAGTCGAATGAAAATGAATGCAGTTTTTAGTCAAATAACATGACATTTCTTGCGCAGAGCCTGGCCACAGATTGCCAGACGACTCGGGGGTTTGTTCCAGAGTTAGAAACAGCTAATGTCAACAGACGTCCAGCTCCGAGAAGAACACACGCAACAACACCATCTCCACATGAACACACGAGCATGTGCACATCTTACACAGAGAACCTTTAAACAATAACAGGCGCATTAGCCTAACTTAACTTAACTTTAAAGCTCGAATTATGTCCTTAACATCCCATCACGACTCACGAGTCTGAGTGTTGTGCGTTACAAAGAGTAATAACTAATTACAAAAAATTAACAATTCAGTGTGTGCTTTATATAAACAAAAAGAAACACCCAGAGGAAAATAAAAACAAAGTGATTAAAAACTAAAAGTTAATAGTATATAAAAATAGTAACACTTTATATTAAGGTCCACATATTCATCAGTAACTAGTTGCTTATCAACATAAAATATTACAACCCTTTATTAGTCATTATAAAACACTAGCCGTTTCCCCTCAATAACCTCCTAACTACTGCTTATTGAGAAGATGTTGTTGCTCATAATAATAACAATAGATCTAAGGGTCCTACTCGGTTCATCACACGTGTTCTGGGTCAAAACCGTAAACTAGTAGCAGTATTTTAAATGTATTCTGTAACTAACTGGAAGCCAGTGAAGTCATGTGTTTTGTTCTCTTTGTCCTGGTGTCAGTAAACTCTGAATGAGCTGCAGCTTCTCTTGGTCTTTTTCGGACACAAACCCCTTGATTGTGGCTTTCTTTCTAAGTCGACAGAAAGCCGTTTTGGTGACTGCTAAGATCTTGAGTCTATTAGCGCGCCAATATTACAAACTTGGTCTTTAGAGCCCCAGACTCAAGGTGTTTGCTGATGCTAATCCTCTTTTCTTTGTCGCTTATTTAATTGAAGAAGAAGGTTTTTGGTTTATCTGACCGTTTATTTGCTCTAAACTCTGACACAGTGAGTCTTTTGGGCTGCAGTCATGTCAAGGAGACCTTGCTGCAATTTTTGCACTCTCACTTTGTTTCCAAAATCATTCTAAACACCCCTAAACTAGACAGATAAGCTCTAGCGTAAGCAAAAAAAAAAAAAAGCATTAACGTTGACATTAGACCTGTGACATTGAGTTGTGGGTGTGATCTTGAACACAGATTTGGCCGTCTACTTGCTCCTTCGAAACATATATAGTCTGGATGTTCAGACAGTATTTGAGCTCCTCTACTGTTTGCACAGACAGACAGTAGCAGCACATTCAACGTGTGGTGAGTATTGTGTAACTTACAGAGTGTTATTGTGTCAAACTTGTGTAAAAATTGCAGCTTTACCTCGTTTCTTAAAAAGAAAGAAAGAATCTTTGTAAATCCGTATTAAGCAGACTATTTAAACGTAGGATTAAACGTCCACATTACAAGTTTTCATTTATCCTTTTAATAAAGGAATACTACTTTTAATGTCAAGAGTCAACAGAATCCAGTGTTTGTCATTTATGTGAATATTTTTCATGTGTATCTGTCACTGCAGGCTGAGACGTCCAACGTGATCTGCAAAAATGATCAAATGGGTAATGTGTGATATTTTCACTATTCTGTGCTGTTCTGAGACATGTTAAAATTTTAGGTAGTAGTTTATTATAATAGGAGTTATTATATACTGTTGGTACTTTCTCCTACAGTTGACTACTGCCCTGATTGCAGTCCTGCTTGCTGGTGAGTTCGTTTAAAGAAAAGACCTCAAGTTTTCAGCTACCAGTCATTCAAATCTGAAGTGTTAACCTTAACTCAAGGCTGTCCAGTGAATGTTTCTGTACCTGAACCTTATATTAAGAGTAATTTGTTCATCAACTTGCTTTATTCCCCGTGTTAAGAACAACCTTTCAAACACATTTGTTATTTGTTACTGATTATCGTTTTGTTTCCTAAATTCCTGCAGGACAGGAAAGCACCACTCACGCTTTGATTGAAAAGCCAGACAACGGACATGACAAAGGTGAGCAGGTCACCGTGTCTTTAATGCATCTACAATGTGTACATATGTATTAAACCATAGTGTATCGTAAGTCAGGGGTTCGTAATAAATGAATGTAGCTGGAGTATTTTGGAAAACAAACTTATATTTAACTGACAAAAATACAAAGAAAAGAAAAGTGGCGTAGGTTTTGTATTTTTTGCACATCCCAGGTGGATGGGAGGGTGTGTGACTTAATGACAGGATTGACAGCTTTAATTACCGATTGCTCTTCTCCTCACAGAAGCAACATGGCAGCTGCCATAACCTGATATTTTAGCCTCACTTTTCAGGTCATCTATCTTTATATTTAGTCTTTTGATTTGAACAGAGATGGTGTGTCTGCAGAAGGATGGTGTATATTTGCAAAATCTGCCATTTTTCCAACCAATTTGTGCCTCCTGCGGCTTTAAACATTGCCAGTTCTTTGCATTGTATTCTCTCCTTGCACACTTAAAGTCCTGATCAGCTTGCTCCTGGTCCTACAGAGCTAAAATGTAAAACAAACTGTGACTAAAAAAAACAACACTTAAATGTATTATGACTAGATGTGAAAAAAAAAGGTTGCATTTCTAGCGCCCACTTTTCTCCTTGAGGTGTTTTTGTCAGTGAAGTCTCAAGCCAAGTATTGACTAACACTCTCCATCCAACCTTTCCTTCATGCGACAGTGTGCCGGACAGAATGGTTCGACAGAGATGACCCCACTGTATTTGGAGACTTTGAGACCCTCAATGCTCTGCACATCGAATTCCCCGGGAGGATTTGTAAGAATCCCCTTAAAATTGAGGTGGAGACTCTATCTGGACATAGTGTAGAGTCAACAGGAAATGTGATTGAAGTGTAAGTAGTGGATGCACCTCTTACGTTTATCGATGGCGTCGTTACAGCCTCCTTCTCTACTACTAATCCAAAGATTCCCAGGTTTGACTATAAGCCCCCAAGGCCTCAAGATCCTAACAATGCCTTTTTGAATGTTGACAATGACTCACTGCATGTGAAAATACATTGTTTATTTTTTAAGCATGTAATAAGTTAAGTTAAGTAAGTTGTCCTGACTTCTTTGTTCCTTTCTGCAGAATTGACACAGTCAAAGGATTCATCTGTAAAAACTCGGACCAAAAGCACTGCCAAAAGTGTCACGATTTTCGTGTTCGCTTCATATGTCCCGATATTTTCTGCAATCCTCCAGGTACGTGTTTGTCCATTTCACATTTGCACAGCTGTACTCTGTACGTTCAGACACCTTTTCTCTGGAGGTTTCTCTAATCTTTTATGTAGATTCAATTTCAACTTCAGATACAAATAAACTCTCCTTTTAACTAGCACTTCTATATTTAATGTGCTGTAAATGACATACCTTTCCTCGTGTGCCCCTTCCTGGATGACTGGTGCAGCCTGCTGGACAGACTATTTCGACAGAGATAACCCCACTGGAAGTGGAGACTGGGAGACCCTTGACCATCTGAACAGTGACTACCCAGGAAAGATCTGTATGAATCCCCTTGCTATTGAGGTCCTGACGACATATGGAAAAACTGTAGCTTCAACAGGAAATGTGATTTATGTGTAAGTTGTGGATGCACCTCTTATGCTAATGTATGGCTAGTGTTCATGTGTAATGACTTTGTGTATATTGCATATTTTTTGTAACTGTAAGTAAATTGCCCCAACTGCATTTTCTCTCTGCAGATCTGATGCAGTAACAGGATTTGTCTGTAAAAACAGTGAACAACCAAAGGGAAAAAAGTGTCAGGATTTTAAGGTTCGCTTCCAGTGTCACCACTCCTTCTGCTATCCACTCAATGAACCAGTAGGTGGGTGGTCTGTACTGTATATTACAGAACTTTTTTCTCTGATAGTTGTAATGCAGTCACTGCTTCTTGCAGTTTCTCTAGTGTTTTATTGATTCATTCATTTATTTATGGGTGGTCCAGCGGTTAGAAGAGGCAAACAATTTTTGGTTTAGTCCTGCACTGCATTGAGACTCCATTTAAATTCAGGCACGTGATTTGCATATGTGATGTATTGTGAATGACATTGCTTCTCTCATGTCCCCTTCCTGGATGACTGGTACAGTGTGCTGGACAAAGTGGTTCAGCAGAGATGATCCCTTAGGAACCGGAGACTGGGAAACCCTTTTTGATCTGCGCAAAGAAAATCCAAATGCTATCTGTGAATTCCCCATTCAGATCGATGTCCAGACTGTAAACGGGCTCAGTGTAGATTCAACGGGAGATGTGATTTATGTGTAAGTACTACTTAACGTACAGATCAGGGTTTTGTTATTATTTCTGTTAGTGCATGTCAGTCAGTTCTGAAGGCTTTGGTGTTTTTTTCTTTGTTGGAAATCCGTAGTTTACATGGGAGTGTGTGTCTGTATCACAAATGTACATCGATGCACTGATCAGAAGCAGCTTGCAGAAATTACAAGCATTTTTTATACAAATGTACATTGTATTGTAATATTGTTTTAACTGTGCAAATAGGGAAATCCATCAGCTGTTTTTAGTCTGTGTGAGAGTTATTATAGTTCTGAAATTTTCATTAGTATAATTTTTTTATCATCTCTCTCTTTTTTAAATTTCAGTTTAGTCGTAGAAAACCTCAATAAGTGCATTAGTAGGTTTATCTTTATTGTTAGGAGACTGCTTTTTAATTTTATTTAGTTTTAGTGTTGTTTTCATATATTATGCAAAAAGCTTGAAAAAGGTAGGATGAAAGAATGCATGATGATTTGCAAAACTGCTGTTCATTTTATTCTGGTACACCATTAACTATCAGCGTTGCTCGACTCACAGCAGAGCTCAGTAATTATCACCTGAAGCTAATTCAGAGGTGAAAACAAAAAGACTTGATCCTTTTAGTTCAGGTTGCATTGTTCGCTTCATTTGAATGAACTATCATTATTTCAGTCAACAGAACTACATGATGAAAGTATTTTTTTCCACTGCTAGGTTTAGTTTTAGTCTTTTCGTTCACTGCACTTTGTTCTTTTCTGCAGATCTGACACAAAGAAAGGATTTGTCTGTAGAAACTATGACCAAAAACAAGGCGTATGCTCCAATTATCGTGTTCGATTCTTGTGTTCCCTTGACTTCTGCCGTCCAAAAGGTAACCATGAGCAATTTATAATATATAATCTTGCTGCTGATGTGAATAATCCCTTCTATATTTGCACAATTGATGTATATATTTCTATAGATACAAATCCATTTGCTTCTTTCCTCTAATTGTTTCTCTAATTGTTGGCTCTCACCATCTCTCTGTTTATATAGAATGATTTATCAACGGTGTGCTTAGTTATTATTCACTAACATTTATTTCGTCTATCCTGGATAACAGATCCAGGATGCTACACACAGTGGTTTGACCGGGACGACCCCAGTGGATATGGAGACTATGAGATCCTCCCTGCTCTCAGACATGAAAACCCAGGGAAGATCTGTGATTATCCACTGGAGATTGAGGTCCTGACTCTGACTGGGCTCACTGTGGAGGAAACAGAGAACTTTATAGTTGTGTAAGGACTGTATTAAAAAGCCCCTCATGTATGCCCAAGTTATTATAGTTTTGAAACGTTCCTTATTATTTTTATTTAGTCTTTCAGTTTGGTTTTTGATTTCAGTTTAGTTTTCAGTAGATTTAGTCCTATTTTTGTTTTGAACAACTGACAGTTTTCAGCTTGTTTTTTCTTTTACTTTTCAGTTTAGTGTCAATTATCGTCAAGTGCTTAAATAGTTTTAGGCATGTGTATCAGGTCCAGGCGCAGAAAAACCCCTCTTGGATCCATTCCCCAAACCCAACAGGAAGTCCCCCATTTTGGTTTGAATATGCAATATTTGCCCACTTTTTACCATTTTAGCCGTTGTACTTTAATGAACTATTCCTAGAGAATTCA
>JAPQRN010000006.1:3783797-3795891 GCA_037367275.1 Coranthus polyacanthus | reverse complement strand
ATATACACTGTAGATTTCATCCCATTGCAGCTGTGGGAGTCGTCCCGCTTCCCTCTGCGAACAGTCAGTGTCACAGACGGCGGCTTTTGAATTAAAACTATGGCTCGGGGCACTTCGTTAACTTATTGTGGAAAACAGAGGCCCCTCACCAACGCCATCTCTCTCTTTCTCTCTCTCTCTCACACACACACACACACACACACACAAACACCCCTAAACACACACCCTCCTGTCTTTTGATAAGGCTTGTACCCTTGTCAACAAGCACACATTTTAATTAGCGTTGATTGTTGTTGGCGTGTTCAA
The DNA here is from genome assembly GCA_037367275.1 of Coranthus polyacanthus. Classification (NCBI taxonomy): domain Eukaryota; kingdom Metazoa; phylum Chordata; class Actinopteri; order Kurtiformes; family Apogonidae; genus Coranthus; species Coranthus polyacanthus. Next base: position 3,795,585 of record JAPQRN010000006.1, on the reverse strand, counting down.
TAGTTATTAATTAGAGCGGGGAGGGGCCCCAGTCTTGATTGCATGCCTGAAGCTGTGACGCATTGGGTTGTCTCACACTCTAGAATAACAGAGATGCTGTGAAAAGAATCAAAGACTGGTAGGAGGGGTGGGTTATGGGGGTTACAAACCCAGATAGCATCTCTTTAACTATAAAATATGTGATGTGTTATTTGTCACCTCTTTTCGGCTTGTGGAAAATGTACAGTTTAGTGACCAGTTCAGTAATGATTTAAAAACTCTCACAAGTGAGGTTTGTCAGTGAAGCACTTTCACAATTGCCACAGTTTACTAACATCGCAGTTTATGAAGCACAGTGCTGGATTATTACAGAGATGGGAACAGCAAGAAACAGTTCATTCACAAGTATGAGCAGCCAAGTTAAACTGTAGATGTAGATGAGAAAGTAAGTTATCTTCTAAGCATTCTTCAAACAAAAATACATTCACAGTGCAGTGAAACTGAACTCAGGTGTATGATTTCAACATATGCTTTTGCGGCATTATCATAAGTAAATACTTTAAATTGGGCTCATTAAGAGAGATGTAATGAATGAATGGAATAATTCACACAAACTGGTTTTTGAAATGCTGGTTTGTAAGCTCTGTGGACAGGAAATATGCAACCAAAAAACACCAAAGCAGCAGCTCAACACATCTTACAACATCTTACTTAACTCTAGTGGGATGTGAGACATGAATTATCCCTCAACAATACACCACTATGTTCACTAGTGAAACTATGGATCTGCTGACAGGTGGTAGTGTTAGTAGTAGTATTTACTTCAGAACTCTTTCACTAACACCTGGTGTTAATGTTATTGACCAGATCAGAGAGTGAACCCCAACATTAAAGTTGCACCATGTTAAATCAAAACATGAGGAATTCATATGTGAAAAAATGACTGTATTCTAAACACACAGCACTCACAAAAAACTACTTTTGTCCATTTTCAGAGTATTAGAAGTTCATGTTGTACAGCAGAAGACGTCCAACGCCAGCGCAGTTGTGGAACAGAACCCAATAAAAGCTTAGCGAATCAGCGAGCAGTATTCAGGTCAGGTGATGCAACAAACGCTGTTTCAGACATGGCTTTGTTTAACTCAGAAACATGCAGAGTTAACTAATTTGACCAAAATAAATAAATAAATACATAAAATATATAAATGAAATCAAATACGTTTTTTTGTAAATTACCTGCATTTTGAGTTATTTTAAGTAAATCAAAAAAACACAAACTGCTTTTTGATTACTGCCTGGAATGCACAATAATAATAATAATAAAAAAAAAACACGAATTACGAAAATTAATTAAAAAACTGGAGATATCTCGTTTTAGCAAATGACCTCTGGAAAATGCTAAACAGCTGTGTCAAACTGAGATTTACCTAACAGTTTCACTTTGTTTTTCCTCATGGGCGTCCCACCATCTTATTGTTGGACTCCCTTTTTACAGAGCAGTCATACCTTTCATATCTTTCCTCTGTGTTTTTCAGCTCATTTAGATGTAGTTTCTTTACTGCGTCAGGATTTTTAAAAATGTATTTATTTAACCTTTATTTAACCAGGAAGTCCCTTGGGAATAAAATCTTTTTTTCCGAGGGAGACCTGGCCAAGAAGGCACACCAGTCCATCTAAAATTCACAGACTCACTCATGACGAAGACGTAGTATATAACGCAGATAAAAACAGGGTAAAAACAACAGATGACAGATAAAAAAACAAACATAAGAAGGACAGGAGGAAAGGTAGAAAGATGTTTGATTCCTCAAAATCTACAGTATGAGGCCGGGGAAAAAAAAGAAGATATAAAACAATCCAGAAAAACAACGTGTGCACTTGGCCTTAGTTGTAAGGTTCTTTGTGGCAAACTGTGTGTGAATCCCCCCCCCTCCGTAGTCTATAGCTGTCCTCTGGAGCTGCACTCGTATTGACCTCCCTCCCTGCGCTCCGAGGCTGACACTTCATCAAGAGGCCATGTGACAGAGCGGGAGTGACGAGGACCATCCCCCCCCCCCTCCCTCCTCTGCCTCTTCCTCTCCGTCCTGTTCTTGATGTGCCTTTTGTTTGGTGCCTAATGACAGCTGTGATGGAACCGTCATGCTCTGTGATCACACGCGGGCCCACAGCCAGGCCATGCTTCTCCTTCTTCTCCATCTCTATCCACTCCCAGCACCATGCGCTCTGGAGGTCAAACAAAGCCATACATCCTCACCTTATCGCCCCAAATTTAAGCTGGCACCACATCAAATCTCATTTCAGAAGAGGATCCGCTTTGTAAAATATGCATTTGTGTATGTATGTTTATGTATATGCTGCCATAAACTGCAGACAAGGAGGCCCAGTAGCTAAAAATATCATTTTCCCTGGCCTGGGAATTGTCTCGAGGGTTCATTGGAAACTTGTGCAGCTGGGTGCGTTTCCTGCTGTTCGCCTGAACACATAACCCTCATTCGGAGACGGTGAGCAGCTTTGCCTATTAAAATGTAAATTCCCTCTCGGTGCAGCGGTGGTAGCAGCAGCAGCAGCGGCAGCGGCGGCGGCGGCGGTGGTGGTGGCGTCGGCAGCAGCGAGACCAGACTGGGGATGCAGAGAGGATGGAAGGAAGGAAGGGGAAGCTGGTGGGGGTGAGAGGTGTACACGCTATAGGCAGGATCTGTCTTCTAGCAGCAGCTCCCAGATAGGCAGCATGTGGCTGAATAATATGCTCGGCTGGCCGGGGCCCTTCAGCGGATTTCAAAGCCCAGGCTGGAAACAAAAGGTGACTGGGCCATTCCTCCGCTCTGCTCTGATGCAAGCCTGCTGTAACCGACTTTATTTTACCGCACTTGCCCTGTTGCTGCTCACATGTTCTGCAGCTTCTTTGTTTTTGGCCTTCCAACAAGAAGACAGTCTCATAGATATACCTTAGATTCAGTTATTACTCTCGTCAGTCGTTGTGATGGGAGGTTTTGATTTGCACGTCTGAACTTTCCTGGGCGAGAGGCCTTCCACTTGATTGTATTGAGATCATTTACGTGTAATATAATGCCATCAGTTTATTTGCATATCGTGATTAGAGCCATTATTAGACAAATTCATCACATTACAATCTCCATTTCAGATAGATAGAAACTTTATTGACTTATTAATTAACTTATTTATGAACTAATCCTTATTACAGACAAATGACGGCATCTTACAAAACCCACAAGTATAACTAAATAATAATGACATCCACAGTGTAGTCCACAAATTATGCTCTACTACTGAGGCTAAATGTATACCAATAAATGACAAATGACATTAAGTGTATAAAGGCTCGTTTTAACCAATCCGACAGAGATCAGACATTAATGTAATGACAGTTATAAGAGCTGAAGAAAATGAATCAAGCAGACTGTAAATGTGGGAACTGTTGCAGTGTTTAAGATGAAGACTTGTGGTTATTATTCATAGCTATTATAAATATAAATAAAAGCAGTTTCTATGAAAGAAAATACAAATGGGATGATTGGTGAATAAACATGATAACAATACAGACAAGTGTGAAAACTAGTCATGTATCTATTATTTTAATGTATTTATTTCTCTCTACAAGTCCTTAGGATGAATGTAAGAGCTGATTTAAATACACATGTATAAATTTGAACGTGCGTACACGTAGTTTTTCATTTTCACCTATTTTATTTTGGTCTCGCATATTATGTTATGTCTGTATGATGGGTTTTTTTGTGCTGCATCTCTGTTTTAAATTGAAAAATTATAGCTCACTGCGCCATGCTACACAGTAAAGGAATATGAAAATCTGTGAAATGTCAAGAAAAAATAGAAATATCTGCGTTAGTACTGTAAGCTGACTGCACAGTGTCCTGTTGCAGCTGGCTGAATGGTCTCAGTTCTCAGAGGTTAACACTAGATGGAGCTCCGATCATACTGTAGGTGGCTCGCACACTTTACTGACTGACTGACTCGGTGCAGTGTCCACTTTCAAAGCCTCCATGTCCCCTTCACGCTGAACACCAGCAGTACAACTGGCTACTGTTGGCTTCTTTGCATAATGACTTTGCTGATTTGACTTTTGCTGTGCTGTATGTCGCAGCAAAACAAGTGCAGAAAACGAAAAAAAAAAAAAGCGCTTTTAATGTCTTACTTTCGTACATGCTTACCTGACAGATTTGCTGAGATTTTGTAGACTCAGGGGACACACAAGTTCATTATTCCCTGAAACAGAATGTCTGTGGTGGAATTCGCCCGCTGTGTGACAATAAGCAGCATTGATTTAGCAGTTATAGTCTGATTTATGTGGAAATAAATGACAGTCTAATGTCCAGTGCTGTCTGACAGAGCTGTGTCCTCTCTCTGCCTTTGGAGGTGATCAAACATGACGATTCTGTGAAGCTAAGCACAGCCACTGCTGTTAATTGTGAAGTCATGTGGCTCGCTCGTTTGCTCATTTAGCTCGTATTATTGCAGATGGTATTTTTCTCATCAAAACACCAGACAACAATACATTTATCCAGCCAACAGATACATAACTTATACATTTCTCAGCTGTAAATGCACAGAAAATTGACCAAAAGCAATCACATTCTTGTCTCTCATTGGTTAGATGTTTTCTGGGAAACACAGGTAGAAGGTCCTGAAGAAATTCCTAGATCTGCTTAGATTTGACCAAATATCTATAAGGCTTTTAGTCCATGGTCAGACCTCAATTTACTCTCCAAGTGGCGACTAGTGGCTGTTGATTTTACTCATCTACATCCCTGTCTGCAAAACACCCCTGAATGTGAGAGCAATTTAACCCCAATGCCAAAAGCTGGGTTCCAGACAAAAGTAATGAGTGTAAGTGCATCTGATATGTTTATGTCTACACTACACAGAAAAGGAACTAGAACCTGATTCAGTCAGTTTGTGTAGGTTAACTTTTTCCCTTTTCCTATATATTTTTTTTTTAATTTCAAGCCTTGCATTGTTACTTGAGCTGTTAAATGCATCCTTGTAGGTGGGTGTGACTGACGTCCGAACAATGTTCCCACCACAAATGAACTGCATCAAGTGTTCCCATTTAATTAAGCAAATTAAACTTGGATAATGATCCAAATACAATTCCAATCCAATCTGACAAAACAGCTTTAAAACACTCTTTAATGTTCCCCAACAACTGCACTATTCCCCTCTGCTTGAGTTAAAAAATGACAGCTTCTTTAGGAAAATACATAAATGTGAAACTTTTCAAAACCTCAGCTGTATCTCAGATAAATAAATAATTTTAGCCGGCACTGATATGAATATGTTAGTAAACATTAAGTAGGTTTCCGTAAACGTTATGCCATGCGCTTTTTGAAGTTTTGCATCTGAAAATGATTATGAAAACAGCAAAATCTGAAAAAAACATGTTTGCTTGGGGTGCTTTTTGCCTTTTTTGAAAAATAGTCAATACACTTAATGAGAAATGGAAACACTTTAGAATAACATTTAACTCATGTGGCTGATCAGCTGACTGATTCCCGCATCTTCCCAAATATTCCCAGAGTAGTAGAAACAGGTCCAGTCTGTGGAGTTTGAAGACAGAGCAAGTTGAAAAACCATTTTATTAGTAAAACAGGACCCTTCCTGTTTTACTAATAAAATGGTTTTTCAACTTTCAACAGAGCTCTGCTTCGTTCCCTCAGTTTTTTACATCATGTGTAACGTAGCCTATAGTGCCACCTTCTGACAACAGTTAACTGGATCCAACGCTTGGAAACGTGCGCATTTCGCATTTTCTCTTTTCAACAGCTTGCTTCAAATTCGCTGGACATTTTATGGAGGCACGGCTACTGTTTGATGGTGTTGTTGGTGTCATGGTGACGTAAGTGAACAGGGACAATCAAAGTCTTTTAAAAGGCCATAAGCTGCTTCTGTTGGTTGAACAGTCTTCAGTGTGAAGTGGTATTATATGGATGGAAAAAAATATGTAAATCAGTAATTTTTCTGCAAGTAAACATAAAGACTATAGAAGTTTTTTCACATGTGAGCATTTCTTTCTACACGTAAAAAGTGAAGCATGCCCAAAAATGTAATTTTCACTTCCAGGATACTCCCATGAGACTAAACCCCTCTTAATGTCACAGGTATTTCATGAGTACTAATTGCTTACCTTTTAATTTTACCTAGAGCCTAATTCTATTGCTGATAAGTTACCCTGCGGTGGCTGTGACTGACTGGACCTTACCTCCAGTATTTGACCATGTATCGAATCGCAAGTTTGTTTAAAGTCACCGTAATGGAGTAAGACCTGTGGAGGCAATTGCTTTCTCAATACTGATTAGCGTACTCTGTGTCTTATAAAACGGCCGCCTGAACCTGCAGGTGAACTGGTTTATCTGAAGAAGGAAAAAGACACTCCTCTTCAACCTACTGAACTGAAAAAAACAAAACATTGAAAAAATGATGAGATGGAAACAGCAGATATTTGAGGTTTTTGTAAAGATGGGGAGGAAGTTATCAGAATGTAGTACATCTGTTAGTGTTTTCATGAAACTATTAATACCCACACTTATGTACACAGCATGGCCTTTGAAAAACACAAAAGCACCACATTTTTAACATCACTAAATCTGAATATTCATAAAAACAATGACTGTGAAACAAACTAAAAACTGAAGTGGGAAAAATATAATTGAGGCAATAAGGCAAAAACGGTTGGTATTTTTCTTTGCAGGTCTTGTATAACCACTATTTCCTGCAAACTTTAAATTGACTGAAAATCTACTCTTCACATCTAAATGACAAAACTGGTTAGTTACTGGTCAACGATTTGAAATTGCCTTCCAGACTGACCCAAATGAGCATTTTCTGAGGTGCCACTTTAGACTTATTGCCCCAAGGAACACTGGTATTGGATTCTCTCAGAGACCCTGGGCCATCTTAGATTACAATGTAAAATAGCATTCTGCATCGTCTGTGCAGGTAAATACAACACGGTTATGGTTAGGAAGAGGTTGTACAGTTAGTAAAGATGAGCATTACGCGAGGGATCGTGACCATCTGAACACAGCTGCATTGTGTGCGATATCACTGAACACAAACAGATACGTTTTCAGTGCTTTTCTCTATGTCAACAAATCCTATGTGAAGACTGACGCCAGCAATAGGTTGATCCTATAAATAGTATGATCTGTGTAGAAGACAGTCACAGCTGGAGTCAAGACCTCCAAATCAAAACAATCTTTAAGGTGATTAAACGGGGGTAAATGTGTATTTTTCTATTACACATCTAACACCCAGTGTAGCAAACACTGACTGAGTGAGACACAGCTGACGTTAGCTAATGTTGGTGCAACGCAACCTTATACACTTTAGCTACGTAGCTTTATGAAGCCTGCTTGTCTTGTCATTGTTTATCGTGAACCAAAATGTAACTTCGAAACAACAATTTGTCCCTACTTGTCCTGTTTCCTCCGTCTACATCCCTCAATGTACGCTAACCACATTAGGTAGCTTGTGCACCTACAGTAGCTAGGTGGTAAGTAGTAACTGAAACACAATATACACATAGGTGACTGTGAATGTGTATAGCTTCTCCTCCAAAATCGAAAGCAGAAATGAGTAAAGTTATTGTCTGCCTTTGAAGCAGGCAGTTTTACATCAAATCACAGTATTGATATTAACAGGGGCAGTTTATTCATATCCCTTGTAGTGTGAAATAAAATCTAGCATCTTCTGTGCCTGAGATTGAGACAAGACCGAGTAAAAGTACATTTGAGACCAAGTTGAAAGTGAGACCAGCTTCAAGGCACATCTTCAAGTCACTAAAACCTGGAGGTGTGTATTTACGTTCACGAGGCTTCGTAAGTGTGACCACATGAGGAATTCAGCCATTGGTTATCTTGTGCTAACACCTTTTGCTACTTTAACTTTAGTTCATTCCTCAAAAGATTCATCTTTTGCGCGAATCGTTCGCTCAACACCATTTGCGACACCATACGCGACACTAGACAGTATAGACATTGAAAATTTAGGTGCGCTTCCATCTAAAGGTATTTAGTATTTTCTGTTTGCACAAAACAAACCCTCAGTGGAAACGTAGAAAATTCCCAAAAAACTTTTACACTTTACACATGGGAGAGGTGGAAAAGTTGGTGTATGAATAAAATGTAAATGCGAATAACAGTAATGGAAGCAGATTTAGTGTGACTGCATGTGTGGACCAATAAGGAGACTGCAGTGTTCATACAGAAACAAATGGAAATGCTGTTTTTACAGCCGTCACAAAATGTCAGGCAGCACCAGGTTTTGTCAAAATGCCTTTTACACTACACTAATAGTGAATGGAAACGTGGATACATTTAAATCTTCTTCTGCCGATTTTCTGTAAATTCGGTTGCTGTTGCTGCTTTGCGATTTATCCATGGACCAGTGCTAGTAGACACTCTCCATGGTTAACCGGAAGCGCCACACAAGCCTTGCCAGTATATGCATAACAATTTCACTCTTCTGTCTTAAAAATCAATCTATTTTTCATACATCCAATACTCTCACTAGGAGAGATGGCAGTTCACTTACCTCCTATTGTCTAGGTCTAGGGAAAAGTGTACGGGTTAAGGTATTTTGATGCTATTGTTTTTCTGGTCATTATATATTTTTAGTCTTGTTTCTTCACAGACTTTGTGTACAAACTTCGTACAACAGTCCAACGCAGACCTGGACCTGGTGGTCTTCACTGCACAAGGTTCTCTGTGTTTCTGGACTCTGAAGTACTTCTCACCTGTGCTAAACTGTCCCACAATTCAGCACACACAATGGTCCTCTTCCTCCACAAAGCGAAATGGTTTATTCTCTTTCAGCGAGATGGAAGAGTTGAAAATTGTCCATCTGGCTTTTTCAGCGAAAACAAATTCCAGGTCTAACCAATTGTCAGGCCTTGTGTAATTTAAGAGACAGCTCCAAATATCGTTTAAGTAATGAGGAGTCATTTTTGTGGCTGTTGTTGGAGTGTATCGCACAAAGGCTTCCATTCTGTCTGAAATGGTACATTCACCCACGATGAGGGGGAAAAAAAGAGAAAGCCAAAGTCTGAATGACTCGGAGGCCTTTTGAACCTCAAGTCAAATATCATTGTGTGAGCTCCTCTCTTGAGTGGTAGTCACCAAATACTGCTGTTAGTACTGATTGAAAATCCATGAGGACCTTCGTGAAAGCAGCACAGTGCCCTTGAAAAATGATACAAAAAATGTCTCTGTCCTTCCTATCAAAATGTTGTGTCTGAGGTCCACAGCGCAGACTCCCAGCTCAATTATTTTAACTGAAAAAAAGAGAGAGGCTGGAGAGAGTTCATAGACAATTTCACTTTTATTTGAAATGACTATAACCACGGCAGTTACAATAGACTTTTACAGACCATCAGAGCTGTTTTGGTAGAATCAGTTTTTGCTCAATCTCTCTCCCAATCTTGGCCAATGATTTGTCACAGCTGTGTGGTAGCTGTGGTGTTCGTGTTTGTGTACAGTATTGAACACTCATATTGTTTCCACTGGCTTGATTAGTAGTTGCCATGCCAACGTCTGCTTTATATGAAAGGTTTAAGTGTTGTAATATCCACCTCCTTGCATAAGTGACAGGCAGGAAAACTGACGTGTTTTTATTTATCTATATTTGTACTTGCATGCTGTTTTTATTCCTATTTATTTTATCATATTACTTTTATTGATTTTATTTGCTCTGCTATCTGTTAAATTTAACCCGCATAAAGAGTGAAAGTAATGTGTTTTAAAATAGAATACTGCTATAGTTCAGTTCACTTTGTACCTCGTTCACACATTTGGGGTAAATTCTTTCTTTTTTTTTGTGTTGATATTTCTTATCCTTAATCCCACTGACTGAGGTATACTTTTTGTTGTATCTTACAGGTGCTTTTTTTTTAATTCCGTCATTCCATGTTTTGTATAATCAGTTTGTTCCCAATCACTTTTGTCATTGTCTTCATATGTCTTGTTTTCTGTTTTTGAGGCTGCAGAGAGAGAAGGCGAATAATACATAATAAATAAAATAATTAATATATTTATATGTTTACTATTATAACATTAGGGCTTCCTTGACTGTAGTGCTACATAGTAGTACGATGGTCAGGGTCATGGGTTGAAGACCAACATGGGGACAACAAGGCTCCATCTTGAACACTTTGTCCATCTCAAGAAGTAGAACCACAGAACATTATTCTCTGTCAAAGCAACTCCTTTAGTTCGAGGCTAATCACTCCACTAATCTAAATAATCACAATAAGGTGTGCTTATAATGCAGTCCTTTAATCCGCACACATAAAACAATAATGTACCCATTTAAAAATCTAACTAATAATTAAAATATAACGTAACTCATTGCATTATGTGAAGTATGCACAAATGAAATCCTTACAAATATGAATCTCATCTTACACCATTATCCATATGGATGCACATTAATAACCTCCGTCTCTTTGCTCATTCGCACTCTTAGCAGATCTCTCTGGCACAGCGTTACACTTCTCCCACTTTGCAGAGGGAAGTTCTGATTATCTATTTTGTCTCCAGTCTGTCACTCGTATTAGCCACGAGCAGCATCAGTGTTGCATATTTGTACCGTGAGACCTGTTTAAGCAGAAGCAGTGCGTCGCTCACCTGAATAAAGTGGGTGTTTGTTATACTTTCAGTGTTGTACAGAAGTGCGGCGGCAGCTACAAAATAACACTGGCTCCCATTAGAAACAGGAATAAGTTCACCTCCTCCTTCTTACTTCTGATTCATGAATATGAATCTGTCATTAGCCCCCCCCCCTCAAACACACATCTCCAAACCTCCTCACACTGTGACACCCCTCCATCTGTGTTCCATCTTCCTCCATCTCCACCCCCCAACCTCATTCTTCGCATCGAGGTGCGCCGCCACACGCGCGCAGCGTAGTTAAACACCTTGTGATTTATGGCGCTTTAATTTGGTCGAGGCCCATCCATTGTTTTGCGGCTTGCGGCGCGTCGGGCTGCCCCGCTGACAGTAATTTCCCGCCAGTTGGGGAGGATTGTGTATCATGAGCTAATGGCATCCTCTCCCCCCCCCCCCCATCTTTAGAAGAGGAAGGAGGCGTGTGTCAGTGTGTGGAAAAAAAGAGAGCTCGTGTTTGAAATCAAGTAGGAAGTTAGTGCGAGAGTAGGAAACAAACAGCAGTTCCTATTTACTCTGCCAATTGCACTTGACGGCACTGTGTGTATTGAAATGAACCAGGCTGTCTGCTGCTGACAGAGGGCCGGCGCTGCCAGTTGTGAAATAGGTGGTAGCAGGTAATTATGGCGGCCCGTCGGCTGATTAGAGAGCTGCCGTAGCTGAGAGCTCACCCTTAGCCTCAGACCTACCTCACCTCTCTGTGGCCTCTCCTTCTGATGGGAGTGGTCAACTGAACCACACACTGATTGCTATCACACATTTCTAAATGTACCCCTCAAAGGCTGAAACCTGTACAGAGTCTGTTCATTTCCTCTCACTGTTTACTCTCCCTTGTCTATTTTTCTTTTTTGTTTTTTTTGCACCAGTCTTGTATTTCATTTCATGCAACCAGCGTTGTGAGGTTGTTTTCATTCTGAAAGCCTCATACAAGACCATTGATTTACATATGGACAATAGGGATGTGTCCCTAATACTGCAATACTGTACTCCTTCACATTGGCTGTGTTCACAATCACATGCTTGATACTACATACTACACACTGTATTTCCTCAAATGGTGTCCAAGACCTTTATTTATAATTTCCTCTGTTTAAAATGGGACGTAATTAGTG
>JAPQRN010000006.1:3767736-3779397 GCA_037367275.1 Coranthus polyacanthus | reverse complement strand
CATATACATATATACATGTATATGTATATGTATACATATATATATATACATATACGTATATACATATACGTATGTATATATATATATATTTAAAATCACAGCAGTACATATCCTGTGTTGATTACTGAATGAGTCACAGGTGAGAGTAGATTGGAGATTGAGATGACAATTGGCAGCAGGTGAGTCAGAGACCAGAGGCCTGTTCCATCAAACGCTCTAAGGCTACTGTCACACCTACCTCTTTGGTTCCAACTTTCCGGTGTGATTCAAACCAAATTTGCAGGTGACTTTCAGACCAGTCACAGGGAGTTACACATGGCTGTCATTGCCAACAACAAAAGAAGAAAACCAAACCAAAGATGGAAGAAGTTAAAAATGCGGCAAATTTAACAACATGAAAAAGTCAGATGCAAGGTTGTCTATAAAGGGAGACACATGTAGATGACGGTAGGACGTATTAATCTGCTCCCAAAATTGCAATGTGAAAGCAAAACTAACCAGACCAAAAGTATACCATGTAACGAAAAAAATGGACCTTGCAGACCTTGGTTCAGACTTTCATGTGTGATGCCCAAAGAAAAGCAGGGATTCAAGTCCAACACCTGACTTGAATGAACCTAATTAATCCATTTGGGCTAAAGCATTTCCATAAAGGTAACAAAATGACAATATTAGTAAGGTGTCATTCCACCATGTGACTCCAGTGTGAACACCTTTCTTCAAAAACATATTCCATCATTTGGTGTTTTGATGACTCCATGTCAGTCCAGAATCTCCCATAGGTGTTCAACTGGGTTGACATGACTCTAAAGTTCATAGCATATGATTCACATCATTTTCACACTTCGCTCATATCCTTGTGCCCTCTGGATGAGGGCATTGTCATCCTGGAAGAGACCACTCCCCTCAGGTTTTCCCCTTCCATTTGTCTAGCATCAGTATGTGTGTCTGCTCTATTGCAATACAATTCTACATCCACCAAAGCCTTGGTCAGTCCTGAGTAAATTCTGACCAGTACTTAGTCTACTCTGATCCAAGGAGGTCTGGGGTTGGAGCTGCTTGTTGTTGGTGCACATAGTGAATGAAGTGCAGTCGCAAGAAAAAAAAAACTCCATACAACTGTACTCCATCCTATCTTACACTTACTCACCCAAATCCTGCCGTCCACTGTGTCTGGAGTGATACATACTAGCATAGCACAGTTCACAGCCAACAGGGCGATAAAACTCTTTACATTTGGGAACCTTAGTGGAAACTCGGGTTTTCGGGAGTGCCAAAAAAGCCTTAATTCCCTTATCACTTTGTACATGTATGCTATTATGTCTTATAACACCATTTTAAGTTGCATTAGCAACTTGGGCACCCCCCCCCAGCCCCACAAAAGACGAAGCTTCAATGGAAAGGCCCGTCCCACCGTTTATAAAAGCATCCGAAAAGCCCCACTTTTTTTTTTATTTTTTATTTTTTAAAGAAGTGCCACCTCCGAGAAAGCTGTAAGCACTGATCCCAGCTGTGTGTATTTGCAAGGCCTCCAGAATTAATCCCGAGCAATTTTTCTGCACCACTTGTGCCTGTGATAACGGAAGCCGGAGCATTCAAATGGGCTGGGTCCCTGGTGGCATTAAGTTCTTACCATATTGGGCTGCAGTCAGGCCTGCAGTGTGAAGAGGGGACTGGGGCAAACCACTGAGCCTTGCTGGGCTTAAAACTCTATACCTCTATATCTTTCCCTCCCTCTCGCTCTGTCTCTTTCTTTTACAGCCCATCTTTCCATCTCTTAGATAAAGCAACACACAGTGAGGAAGTGACGAGTATCCTCCCCCTGAGATCGATACCACTGTAAAATCTGCTCGGTTATTGTGGGATTCCCATGCATTTCACCTCCGTACCTGCACTGAACTAATTTAAGGCGAGTTAATTCAAGTGGTCATAATCCAGGTCTTTTAGGGCTTTTTGTAACTTAGTGGCCCCTTTTCAATTTCACAGCTTGCCTCACCAATTTGAAGCTACTTACTGCATTTAGCATGGCTGTATATTTTAACCTCTTCCACCCCACTGACCCATTGACTGAGCCACGCACTACGAACACAGGCTGTGCAGCCACCAGTGTTAGTGAGAGTAAAACATATAATGAAGTTAATGTAATGTAACTGTAATCAGAAAAAAAACATATGTCATTAAATAAATGATGATTACAAAGGGGTTACATCCAAATATATCCATATGTGAGCTTCTAAAGAGCTTGTACGTACAGTATAACAGCTGACCATGCAAAAACCTGTGGCCCTGTCACTGGTCACGTCACAGTGTCAGAAGCTATTTGCACCTGAGTGTCTGTAGCCAACCATGCTATTGTGATATAGGCCTATATATTTGAGTGTAAAGCTAACTAATGCTGTGATGCTCATACCATACATTACCATACATTTTCCCCTAAACTAAAATATGGTAAAAAATAATATCTTCATCTTTCATCTTTTATGATTTTGCTGTTATCATTAGGCACATTTCAAGCAGCTAAGAAGCAGAACAAGCTACACAGACTGACAGTGAATGCTTTTCCATCTGGCTGTTTTTATATGTGTTTTAAATTTGCGCATAAAAAAAACCTGGAGTGGAATTCGCTGCAACGACCAATGAGGAGACTGCAACGTTCACTGAATTAATTCAAGAAACAAACAGAAATGTCATATTAAGTGGAAAACAGTAATGGAACGCTGTATGAAGAGCTTCAGAAACAAATTAGACAAATGTTTTGACAAACTGTGGAAGAGTTTCACAATGTTTTCAACAATGATGATGAACAAACTGTTAATATTTCCACAACTGTAGTGGATGGAAATGTGAATAAATTTGCATTTTCTTTTGCCAATTTTCTGAAAATTCAGTTAAACTTTGCAATACATTTGGATGGAAACCTGTTCAGAAAGAGAAGAAAAGGTTTTAATTCAACTGCACTGTTTGTTTGTTTGTTTTTTTTTGCGATATCAGCCTGATAACTGCTATCAGGTTTCACGACAGAACAAATAAAGTATCACAAGTAACAAGACCTGAACAAATAGACTACATAACACAGATATACCACAGATGAATGTGCCTTTCTGTGTCACCCTCTCATAGACGTGATGTTAAACTCACTATGTTAAAGCCAAAGTCAGCATGAAGCGTTGGTGGTAATTCTTAAAAAAGTAAGAAAAAACAAACAAAAATCCATCCTAGTGTTACAAGGTGAGAAGAGTCTATAGTCACCAAATACTGAGCTGTAAACCCACTGCTGTCACAACCAACCTGTTTCCTCACAATGTGATTTTACTCAATATTGTAGTTTTTACATTTGTTTTTAATAATACAGCATTGCAATTTGTAAGAAGAGAACAATCAAAAAATCTGCCATGGTGACAAGGTATGTCATGATTGGTTAAATGTATTTTTCTGTCACTGGCCAAAAACTGAAAAAAAAAACAACCTTGTTGGACTTCAAATGAATGGTACAGTCCATGTGAAAGGCTCTACAGGCAGGATGTTCTTTAAAAAAATACACATTACTGACGCATTTTTTCTGATCATGCAGTGAACTTTTCACAAATACGACTTCACACATCTTGCATTGTTTCTCAGAGGCTTTAGGGAAGAGCTCACGGCTCCTTATCAACTCTGCAAATAAGTCTGGAAAAAAAAAAGCTACTCTTTGCGAGTGCGGAAGATGGACTCTGTTACCCATGTATGATTTGTGGTCAAGTGAAATAGCAAACACACAACATCTGGAGAGACTGAGATTCCATAATGAAGATAGAGGTAGTGTGTTTGATAAGATTTGGGACCCTGTACTGAATTTCTTTTAGGGAAAAGCACCTTGCTGTGTACGTTCCTTTTTTTCTTTTCACTGTGTATATGCACTTTTTAAAGAAACAATGTTTTGTTCTCAATTTAACTATGACTGTGGCTATTGCTACCCAAGATTTCTTTTTAAAGTTTCACCATATCTAGTAATATGCAGGATATTTTTTCTAGAATATGTCCATTTGGTGGACTAGTGCAGTCATAAAAATACAGTCTTGGGTTTGTTTACACACACACACACACACACACACACACACGTAATGTAGCTTCAGTGAAGTTTTAGAAGAGAGAACATACTGTCACAAACTTAAAGCTACGTATGAGGGATATTAGGGGGCAAACTGGATTTTAAAGGGTTAAGGAGATGCCCAATGGGGTCTAGAGGTAAGATTTGGACAGTCAGGCCTCGGGTCTGTGTTTTTTTTTGTGTGTGTGCAGTGGGGGCAGAGGGTTTGACGTTTCCTGTGGTCGATCTAAAATGTAATCACGGCAGCCCTCGCATACGCCTCAGCTCTATATAAGCCGCTGTTTTCACAGATAGTTGATCGAAGGCCGGAGAGCCAGCGAGAGAATGAGGCTCGGCCTGGCTTTGATAGATAGAGCTCTTTATTCAGACGGGGGGGAGACACGAGGGGAGTGGCGGCTGAGAAAATCAGCCCAGGCTCGAGAGAAGAGAGAAGAGGCGGCATCGCGGCTGAGGTGAAGGGGTTTTGGAGAGCGGGCACAATAGCCTATCACAGACAACCTGCCGCTGCAACAATCACACCGGTGGAGAATGGAGAGATGCGATGGCGCTCAGCGAGACAGAAACGTATAAAACTCTCCAGCCAGCCCTATTATACCCACTGTAATAAAGCCCAATAGTCTGATAGTGCCTCTCTTCTCACTCTCAAGCTATAAAAGTCACCACTGAATGCTGCAGTCGCTGCAGGAAATTTATGTCACGCTGTTTATTTGTCCTTCCACACACTTGGTAAAGAATTGGCTCCCTTTAATGCACTTTGAGTCCAGGGTGGTTGCAGACAGACGCTGATTTCTCTTCTGTTGCTTAAAAACTCACTGTACTTACTTATTAATGGTCTGTGTAGTACAAAAACCTGCATTATGTTATCGTGGAAGACATTCCATGTTCTTGATCCTAAGATAAAGTAAGAATGAGGATGATTTAATTTGGCATCTTATATAATATATGAGATATTTTGTCGGCTTTAAATGCTATTTTTCACTTATTTCATTGCATTTAAGTTGCATAATTACTCTAGTTTTCATTTTATTTTTATTAAGTCTTGTTTATTGACATTGCTTACCTTCTTTCAGTCACCATTATTATTTCATGCATCATTATTTTATTGTATTCATGTTGTATGTTTAATCATAGTCTTATATTTAAATTATATAGTTCTTTTATTTTTCCACTGTATTTTTATTCACACTGTAACAACTGAGACTGGGCTGAATCAATGCATAGTCAGTAAATAAAAGCACCATCTACTTAATAAAATGGGATAAAAAAAAATCTGAAGTTCAGTTAAACACATTTTAATTATTTATTGATTCACTTTGAACCAATTTTCAGCAGAATTTTATCGAGAAGACTTTAATATTGAAAGCGTAAAGAAGTGGATTTCTTTTACTTATTTTTCCACTGGATTTTGTGGATTTCTTGAAATAGTATTTCATGAATAAATTAAGTTGAATGATATGTTGATAATTCAAAAGTTGCTGTTTCTATAAAAAAACAAAACAAAAAAAGTCCATGTACCATTCATGTAACTCTTGAGTGGAGCGGAAATAAAATGATAACAACTGCTGTAAGAGATCTTAACCAGGAGCTTTAGTAGATCTCAACTCTAGAAGATGAAACATTTTGAATGTTCATTAAGTTCATTTGTGTCTGTATTTCTCTCATAGTAACATAATGTCCTATATTAAAGGCTGCCACAATTGGTTCCTCACTAAACAAGATCTGACTAAAGACATGTGATGTTTGTCCATGAGTTATATTGCCCTTGGATGTTTACATACGTTATATATTTATATATTTAACTTATGACTATTTGAACATCATCTATGGCCTCATACTGTGTGTTCCCGTCATATTTTTTTTTACACAAAAGGAAAGTGTAACAGTCAGAATGTGTGAATATTTTGACGGTGGGTTAGTCATTGGGGGGATCATATTGTATGAGAAGAAGCACAAGAAGCAAAAGAGCAACAGCAACATTAACCCAGTTGTGGAATTAGTAATGACATCAATTACTGAAGTAAAAGTACTAATACCTCACTGTGAAAAGGAGAACTTATGCATTCAAAACCTTAAATAAAAGTGTTATCAGTAGAATGTACTTTAAGTATGAAAACTCAGTGTTCATTGTGCAGTAAAATGGTCCCTGTCAGTGTTTTATTATTATATATATATAATGTTTTCTGATTCATTTTCCTGCTGCATTCATGTGTATGTCGCATTCTACTACAGTACATGTTCAAGGTTGAGCTCATTTGAACTACTTTAGAAACTATTGGTAGTTTAATCTACAGCAATGCATCATACTGTATTCTATAAGATCATGTTTGTAGCGTCGCTGTCCTCTGAGAACCATGTATGAGCTCAGAAAAACAGGCCTGTTTTCTGTGTTGTGATGACGCATTTTCCAACAAATCTGGAAACATTCAAACATTCAAAATCAACATGTTTGGAAATATGAGAATGGGATGAAAACTGAACTAAAGCCGTCAGAAGACTTTGGGCAAAGTAATCTCCTCTGGCCTCATTTATCCATGTTTGTTCAAAAGTTCTCAACATGTCAACAACAGTCACTATGAGCAAATTTATGTATAATTGAATTTATCACACAAGTGAATGCACAGCTTCACAAGGCACAAAGATAAGCGTTTTCTGATGCATCTGCTTGTATGTGTACAGACTCATTTACATTCAAAACCCCCTGAGAGTGCCAGATATGGGTAACCACAACACCTTGTAAGATCTACTAGTATATGTGAAGGTTTACTTGTGGATAAAAGTGTCAAATAAAAAAGATGAGAACAAAACATTACAGATCCAGATACTTAAGCATTATTAAAACGACTCCTCAGTTTTCCGGGAAAGTAACCATTAAATATTTTGGCCTTTACATTCCCTTACACAAACAATGAAAACTTGTCCAATCAGGTTCTGAATGTACCAGGACTTTGACTTCGAAATGAAACCAATGTGGAAGTATCTTCAAGTGTCGCTGACTGCTGCTAGGTGCTGGCTCCAAAAAGGCCTGACTCCCATAGACTTACATTGATCTTCTCTCTAAAAATACTCAATATTTTTTCTAGTCTCATTTGTTTTACTTGGACGGACTATGAAAGGGTTCTGGTCCATCTGGTGGTCGGACTTTCAGAGCTTCTGTTTATTTAATAAAACACATTTTTTCCTGACAGACAGCTCCACTTTAGTTTTGGTTAATAGGTTACACGAACAACACCGTAAAATGACTTTGTCGCGCAGTGTTTGATGAAGTTTACCGTTTTATCGAGTCAGTAATCTAGCATTAGCATCAGCTCACCCATGACCCCTGGCAGATGGCTGTGACCCCTCGTGCTCCTGCAGCTCCACTTCTTTTGTCCAAATATGGTCACTTCTGGCTCTAAAAAGCCAAGGTGGTGTTGTCCACTTCACAAACTACTGGTTTCAAAATGGCAGTTCAGAAATCAATGGGTGACATCATGGTTCCTCCGTCCACTAATTATATTCAGTTTATGGAACATACAGTACATGTCAGGTACAGCAATTTGAACCTGTTTATGTAACACACATGATGTTCCATGTAAAAGACTGACACAACTGGTTCCTATTTAAACACCCTATTTTACTGAAGACGTGGTGTTTTTCCTGTATTGCTCCTGGACATTTAAAGTTCTCATCATATAATCAGTTTGATTTGAGTCTTTACTAATATTGGAACATCAGCGCAATGGTTGATGTAATAGATGATGTAAACTGACACACAGTGTGTTTGTCGCTGGGATAGACCCATGTCTTGGGGAACATGTCAACCTACGGGTTAAAACAGCATCATTTAGCTGTGTCTGTTGCAGGACCTTTCTCTTTTTTATTCTCTCTCCCTCTCTGCTCCACCTTCACTTTTCTTCTGACCATCCATTTCTCCGGGTGACTTGTCTAAATGTTCTTCATAAAGTAGTGTTGCAGCCAGAGACATGGACACTGAGATTTACCTCAAAGCGAACATGAGTTTATTTCTGCGTTTCAAACTCAAAAAACAGCCTTCAGTCTTCAGAGGCTAATCTCATCACATTGCATTTGTTGCTAAGGATACAAGTGTACAGAACCTTAAAACAAGAAAATACTCTATAATTTTTGAGCAAACCAATGTATCAAATTGCTCAGGTGCGCTTGACTTGGCTTTAAGTACGTATATGGAAATACCGTACTTGAAAAATCTAATATGTGGGGTCCCTGCTTAACAATAAAATAACAGCTCTATAAACATTAAACATAAACAGTATGATTCTGTCACAGAAGCATGTAGGCGGTCACTATATGCGTTGGCGACAAACATGATTACGCACACATGGTCCACCGTCACACAAGAAGGAAGAGTCTGAGAGGTCCGTGAATTTATTCCTGTTTGCTGTACAATTGCTGCCATATTGGATTGCCATTGTGTGCTTGTCTGCTGTATTTGCAGTAACTTCCCCTTCCATGCAACTTTGGACTAATATTGCTTCAAATCTTACTTTTTCTTCATATTGACAGCCAGGCACATCACATGAATTTTACACAATACTTACACATTTATCCTCCCTCACGCAGACAATGAATATGTGTCCAACCAGCTTCTGATTCTGATCAGCTTCTGTTTGACTAACATACATGATGTTCCATGTAAGCTAAGATTTTACTGAAGATGTGTTGCTATGATCTGTTTTGCTCTTGGATATTTAAAGTTCTATAATCAGTTTAACTTGAGCTTCACATGCAAGTGTTATGATAGAGTACTGGTGTATATTGCACTAGACTCTCTACACAGCTCTCATTGTAACTGCAGGCCAGTGTGTATAGAACATATGTATCCAACCCAGAAGGTGTGATAGTATGTGCATACCCACCTCAGATGGCTCAAAGGCATCTTTCGGAAGACGTTAAAATTGCAGCAAAGACATGACAAAGGCAAAACTTGTTCACACAAGGCGGGGCCTGGGACACACCTGTGGGATGCCACTCCTCCCATCTAGTTGGAAGTGTATAAAAGCATCAGGACCAGACTGACAGTCAGGCATCGGCAACAGAATTCTCTTCTGTGTTTGACCATCCATCTCTTTCTCCTGCCTCTTAGGATGAAGCCAATCCTCCTCCTCATCGCCCTGCTCGTGGCTGTTGCATTCGAGGCTCAGGCAGCAGGATGCAAAGGAAAATTTGTTTGGGTGCATGTGAAATCAGGCACCAACATGAATGGGAAAGGCACTTTTGTGACGGTAAGCTTCATCGGTCCCTCTACATCTCCACAAGAACAGTTTTACAGACAGCATGTGGTGTTCAGTTGAACTGTTGTATGTTGCTGGTAACACTATATTAAAGTACACATATTCACCATTAAAGGTTGTGTCATGTGCCATACTTAATGGTATCTAGCGGGGAAGTTGTGGATTTTAGCTGTCTTAGTCCTTGTTGGAGCCAGTGTTTGAGTTGTCTGTTCTGGGCTTTTCGGTTATGGGGATAAAAACTCAAACCTAGTAGGTGATGATGATCTACCTCAATGCTGGATGAAGAGAAGAAGTAGTCCATTCTGAGCTACTGTAGAAACATGGCGGTGAAACATGATCTCTGTAGATATAAACAGTTAATTTATTTCAAACACAATGATTCTTATGTGTGATCATAGACTAACGGAAACATAATTATGAATGTTATATTCAATTTCTGCAATTAAACACAATCTTAGACCTAGTCTAATTAGGATAGATATTACTAGCACATTGGTTCTTTACGCTTGACTATAGAACACTTATTAATGGCTCATTCTGCGTGACCATATTCTACAACGACTAGTCCATTAATACAAAACTACAAGTGTTAGTTGTGTCTTAATAAGAATATGTTCCCCATTCTAAAGTGAGGTCTTGCTCAACACCAATTTCGCTGGTAGTAGTTAACATTTGTGCATTTTGTTACATAAGAATAAACCATATTTTTAAAATGGTAATGAAGGAGAATGACGATTGGTAGCACCACTTACAATATTCCATGAAATTATTAAATAAATAAAACTGGACTGTATGTGTCATTATCCATGTTCTCTCTGAGAAGTAACTTTATTGAAATTCTCTTTCTTGGCTTTTAAACACAGGCGACCACTGGTACATACGAAGTAAAGTCTGGAGTGGTTATTCACCCAAACGGAAGGTGGAATGAGTATCTGTTCACACATAAGGCTGTGACCAACAAGCTGGTGGTGAAAGTCTGGAATGGAAGTTATGGAAATAACTACGTTATTGCAGAATGCAAGTTTGAGATGGTCTACAATTTAAAGAAAACTCTGAAATGTCCTCTGCCCAAAGGTCATATCAATTTGAGTTACTTCTGCTAGGCTAAAATATGCCTGTGTAACGGTGCAAGTTCAAATGAGCTAATGCCATGAGCTAATGTCAGAAATATACACTTTAACCTTCCATTAACTTTTACTTTCCATCTACATTTCTTGGAGTCAGTCAATAAAAACAGGACAAAATATTTAAGATGATCAGTTAATAAAATGATTGTCTTCATTGCATGTGAAATGAAAACATATATTTTGGTGATTCTTTTGGTGATGGAATAAAATCTATTCAGCAGCAACTTATATTTTCCGAGTAATTCATATTTACTGGAGCTGTTTTAATCTCTTTTAGAAAACATAAAAAACTGATATATATTCATCTATTTGACAGGTCCAGGTCAGTTTTAATTATCCAGCTCACAAATTTCTTTGAACACTCAGAGTAAGGAAAACCCCTTGAATGGGGGAAAAAATGAAATACACCTCAAGAAAACCCTCTTCTTGAAGAGCCTCAAGAAGAAGAGGGAACCCTCTTCCAGGACAGTGATGCACTGTGCTGTTTGCTGTAGACATTAAAGGTTCTAGACAATAATACAATTATAGTATTACTGGTTAGATTGTCAGCTGAACTTCTACAATTATGTGTAACGTGCAGTTATGTGTAATCTATAAACTCTTCCCGAATACTTACTTACACCAACCATAGACTGTAAATCCCAGGTTTAACTTCCACTTGGAAGACCTCTGTTGCATGCCAGGTACATTCTGCATCAAGCTTGGCTCCATAGTATTTGTGATGCTGGTTGGTGCATGCCCGTTAAAGGTTCAGAGTGTAATATTTAGTGACATTTAGTGGTGAAGTTGCAGATTGCAATGCTCTGCCCTCAACTCACCCTCCCCTATGGTGGCCGCTAAAAACACAAAAGTCCCTTGTTAGAGCCACGTGTTTTTAGTTAAAGGGATATTAACTCAACTGGTCAGACATAGTAGGCTGTGGCAGAGCAACATGGTGGACTCCATGGAGGGGACCCGACATGGCTGATTTAGAGTCTCTGGCTACATCTCTCTCTTTTGTCACTGGCTAAGCAAGATGGTTGTTTTCGGATCGTGTCGTGTCCTCAGCTTTTGAACCCAGCCTAGTTCTGTAGAGTTTCTAACAGCTACAGACTACAGTGGATTATGACAGGGATAAATCACGAAGGCTGGAAAGGATGTGGCGCTCCTCTGAATCTCTAGAATCTCACCTAGCCTGGAAAGAGAGTCTTATAACTTA